>BSBK01001609.1:0-558365 GCA_027943335.1 Chamaecyparis obtusa
ATTCAAAATTCAAAGGCCCTAAATGCATGTTGGGATTATGCATATTTGTAGTTTTTTGGAAATGAGTTGAACTAGTTTGAATCAGTCATAGTTGTGCTATTAATACTTAGCGTTTGGTTGATGGTTCTAAGGAAAGCCGATTGATCACTAGATTTTGGTGCATTACCTTTTTAATTTTTTTGTTTAATTATATATTTTGGGTCTCTCTTTTTTTAAGATTTATATTATGATAGATTTGTTTTAGGCTAATTTTTTAATTTCCAATTATTTTAGAATTATAATTTTGAAGAGTGTGACTTTTTTCATGGGCTACTATGCTTCATATAAAAAATTATAAATGCACAAATTTTCATTTCATTGCCCAATTTCTTAGAGCCAAAAAATATATAAGAATATATTATTTATTGGTATTGTAGCTTTTTATGCAAATTTGTTTCTACATATGAAAAATTATTTGACATTGCTTGTCTATAAGTGTGAGTTCTTGACAATTCCTCTTGTGAAAATTGCACCTACATCACTTACCAGAATACATATATTCCTTCCTATGGTGTGTAGATCATGCTTTATTCAAATAAATATGTAATAACTTACCCCTGATGAGTAACAAGCCATTGGATGTGATGGATCAAAGAATAGGTGAATAAAATAGAAAAGCATAAAGCATGGACGAGGACTTAAAATTATTGGAGTTTAATTGATTACACATGGTTCCTACAAGTAGTTTTTCATTCTAGTACTTGTTCAAAGAACTATAAGAGGTGGTTTTCACTAAAAGACATTTATTGTAATTTACTATTTTGATATATTTTTGTATTTTTTCAATTTTTTTCTTATTCTTGATTGTCAAAAATGATAATTTTTTCTAGGATTTCATCATTGTAATTGTCCCAATGTGCCATTAAAATGGTTTTCACCAAAGGGAATTTGATTTTTTTCCCTTTTTATTTTTTATGTTTTTTATAGGATGTTCTTAGATTTGGCTTGGAAGCACTTAAGTTGCACAATATTGCTAGATTCTTTGATCTCTTGACCCTCAAGTGTTGCTAACTAATATTCTCTAAACTATACTTGGCAATGACATCATATGATCCAATCAATTAAGATCAAATTTACCCTTCTTCTCTTCATCTTGAATATTTTTCTAGATTTATTAAAGGTCCAATATCACCAATATTAAATTCTCAAACTCTAAGCTTCTTGTTGTAACAACAATAAAGCCAATTCTTCTATGATTGCAGGTTATTGAGAGCATTGATGCACCATTCATCCCAGAAATATCTTATGTAGGCATGCAACTTGATACTTCCCATCAATGATAAGGGGTGATAAGGAAATGCACAAAGATGAAAGTTTTATCTATATAGTAAGATAGCCTCAAAGTCAAAGACAAGTGAATATGGAGCCATGGTAATTGGTGTACAAGTGCTAGTTTTATATGCCCAAAGGGTTTGATTAAGCTATAGGTGTAAATCACATTGATCGTCATTAAATATCTTCTTGAGGATTTTTAAGAGGGTTTTATTGGAAATATTTACTTTCTTGTTCCTTTCTAGGTAATATGGTGTGGACCAAAAGTTTTGTAATGTGGAAGCACTCAGTAATAGTGTAGAATTATTATTTTAAATAATTTTTTGTTATCAATAAAGATCACATAAGTGATCCTATAACAATATATATTATAATGATGGATGAATTTGGAAAATTGTTGTTGACTATTATAAGTAATGGGAATAGCTTTGATCTATTTGGTTAAATATTTACTACCTATTATTTAAAATTATGACCATTGGAAAACGATGGATGAATATTTCCATTGAGATCAAGGCCTCACTACGAAAAGGGTCAAGGAGTGGTAAAAAAATTACAATGATGTGATGGTATTGTTAGTCTATTTCTACCTTCAAGCCTAAATATCCATTAATAAGGTTTCACATGTTGCTTTAATAGTCTTGATTCTAGTCCTAAGACTTGAAAGAGGTTGAAATGTTTCCAAGGGTAAAAGCTTCTATAGTTTTTTTGGTTGTCTATGTTTCATGTTTACAAGTTTTACTGTTAAGAAGGAGTTTAGCACTTGTTGAGGCTTTAAGTTACCTCTTATTGTCAAAACCCTCACATGAGGATTTAAAAAATGTTGTAAACCTTATCTAAACCTTGGTCTAAAGGACCTACAAAATGCCAAGTATGGAGCCCTATATGTTTCTCATGAATTTGTTTAAATGGTTCCCTTGGTTTATCAATTGAGAAGAGACAAAATACCACTCTCCCTATGGTGCAATCAATATTGATAATAGATGTGCAGACCAAGTCTCTATTATGTCAATGAGATAATTTTTTTTTTTATAAACTATCGTATATTTTGCTTAATAGTGGACCAATAGTATCATGTTCTAAGAGATTTTGGATAAGATACCACTAGTGTATGCACCATATATACCACTATGCACTTATTTTAATACAAGAGAAACATATTTTAAATTAAGTTATGTGAGAAAGTACCATCAAGATTTATATGTATAATGTTCCATCAAGGATGATGAAACATAATGAATGATAAATAAAATATGTGCATTGTATATGGGATAGATTATGTGGTAAGGTTTGATTATGGAGGTAAATATATAGGGAATAATACTAGGTATTGTTGAGACTAATAAGTTCAAAAACAAACTCTAATTTATCTATATCATACATAAGGACCAAAATATTGATAACCAATAATTTTCAACATTAAATGTTTTGTGGGAGATCTAAAGGGGTTTAATTATAGCCACAATAACTACTCATTTTTATTTGACGCTAGGTACCTAGATTCAAACTAAATTGAGGTGAATTGTGCCTTAAAACTATCTAACATTTATTTATAGGGGATTAGCTTATCATATTTGGTTTGATATTCATTATTAACTCAATTGATAATGAGATGTGAATCTCCATATATTAAGAGATGTTTGATGTTCCATTGTTTTTCTATGGTCAAATCTTTGAATGAAGCTTTATAATCTAACATAGTATTTGTACATGGAAATCCCAATCTAAAATATCTGACTAGGAAAAAAGAAAATGGCTTAGCTATGTGGAAATACATACCAAGAGTAAAAACTCTATAACTCTAAAAAAAATATTATCCTTAAGAATTTAAATAATAAACTCTCCAAATTTATAACTTATTTGGAATCCTTGAAACTTCCTAATACATGATAGGCACACAAGGATGATGGAGAACAACGCATATGCAAACACATACCACATAGACCATTAGGAAAGATCTGATTCAACTATCTATGATGAACATGATAAGACAAAAATGTATAAAAGAGTTTATCATTCAAGCACAATTAGGTATTATTCAAATGGGGCTCCAATGTATGATTTAAAACCTTACATTTCTTGTGAGTCCATTTTTTTTCTACATGACTGAGTGTTTTCTATTAGGGTTTATACTCCTCCATCAAGGTTTTAGATTTGTTTTTCCTTATTTATTATCTTACATATTAGATTTTCCTATGGTTTGATTATGCTCCCAGTGATTATTCATTTCTTTACTTCTTTTAAGACCTTATTTATTTTTTTCTTATTCCTTATAATTTTATATCCTTCCACCCTTGCTTTGGCTTAAATAGGGACTAAATTTCATACTCTTAGATCTAATCATTAATTGAATATTATAATTTATATCAACTATCTTTGCTAGAGAAGTTTGGAACACCATTACTCTGTCTTTGAATCTGAAGTGGGTCAAACCTCAGAATATCCTGGACTTTTTCTAGCAGTGGCAGAGCCCTTTTTATGATAAAAATGCTAGGATCCTCTGTAAACTTGTTTTTCCTCATTTCACTTGGCAGATATGGAAGGAGAGGAATAATAGAATATTCAGAGACAAGAAAGCTACTCCCCTCTTGATTTCCAACTCTGTCACTAGAAGCTTAATGGAGAACTATAAAAGTAGTGGTAGAAAGGATTGTAACTCTTGGAGTCCTAGCCTTCAGAAGGATATATCTATTTCTTGGGAGAAATTGAAGAACATAAATGACCTGAATCCTAGAGACAATGTTATATGGTCTACTCCTCCCTGGGGTTGGTCAAAAGGGAATTTTGATGATTCTACAAGAGGAAACCTTGGAAGAGCTGGAGGGGGAGGCCTCATAAGAGACTGGGCTAGAAATTTCCTAGGGGCTATAGTAGTTCCGCTAGGAACTCAAACTAACCACGTGGTAGAGGCTGAGGTGGTGCTTTTTGTGATACTCTGGCCAAAGACATGGGCTGCACAAAACTTTGGCTTGAGGGTGACTCCCTCAATATTGTCAACTGTATAAAAGGGAAAGTGAAGTGCTCCTGGACTATAGCCCATACAATAAAGAAAATCAAAATGTTACTCACCACCTTTGAAGAGTGCCACATCACTCATATTTACCGTGAAGGTAATAAGCCAATGGACAGGCTAGCTAATGAAGGTACCCAAAGTGACATCATCAAATCTTGGAGAGGGGAAGGGAATCTAAACTCCGAGATGATGAGTCTAATCACATTCGATAAAATTAATCACAATGAAGGGCATGTCACTTAATTTTACGATGAAAAGGATGAAACAATTCTCGAGGAAGGCTGCATGCAATGCGAAGTGTGGGATAATAATTCTAGTTTTAATGATCTACAATGCTTGGGTTAATTCTAATAAGCACGATATCATAAAAAATCATTGCAGTAAGAAGAAGATTAGTATCAAGGATCCGAGCAAGGACAGTAGTAGAAAACACAAAATGGGAGGTGGTTTGAGAAGAGAGGAGTCGACTGATTGTGACAAATGGAGGCAAGACAAGAAAATTTGGAAGAAGTTGAAAAAGGGTGGGGTCTCATAGTATATCGAGAAGCTCCATGGCCATGACAAACATGTGACTTCCTTATTCACTAAGGGCTGGGTTAGAGGGAAAGTAAATTTATGGGGTAAATCTTTTACCCTTACTCTTAATCTTATGGCTAAGATAATGGGCTTACCCCTAGAAGGTACCCATTTTCATAGAGGTAACCATAGGCTAGGCTCTGAAGCTTTTAATCTATTCCCTAAAACTATGATGAAAAGGCCCTCATGACTGAAGGGAAGGGGGACTATGTTGATATCACCAAGATTAAGGATTTCTGGGCCAAAATGTTGAAAGTAATGATAGAGTATTTCATGCTTGATGGGCATTACTCCAAAATCTACAACTTGCATTTCATCTTGGTTAACCACTTTAGGCATAATAAGAGGATATCCTTCCCGTATTTTCTTATGAGCTCCCTTAGTAGTAGCATCACTGAGCATAGGAAAAAGCTGAGTAACCCTGTGTTACATGAGGGATTGATCCTCCTTATTTCTGACTATGTCAGAGATATCATCTTGGACCCTATTCCTAAAAGGTTCAAAGGTAAAACTTCAAAGACTATTGAGGGGGATAGTAAGGCCGAATCCAGCAAAAAGAGAAAGAAAAACAAGGAAATTATCTCTGACTGTAGGAAAGATGAGGGTAAAAAGAGGAAGAAAAAGAAAGTAAAGAGCTCTGACAGCAGCAAAGAGGATACTAAGGGAAAAAGCCCTAACTCTCTGCAAATGGGAAATGATGAGGAAGATAATGTGGATATGGGTCCTGGTAACACTGAGCAGGAAGAGGATAGGATTGTCATAACAAAGGATGAGGAGGAAGAGGATGAAGGAAAAGATGGGGACTACCATGATGATGAAAAAGGTGAGGAAGGGGCTAAAGAGGAGAAATAAGAAGAGATGGATGAAAAAGAAGAGGAAAGGGCTGAGGAGGAGGAAGATGAAGCCCAAATTTCCCCTACTAAGGATGATAAGAATGAAGCCCTGGACCCCTCTGCTGAAGGGGAAAAAAATGATGCCCACCTGGATAATGAGGAAGGGTTAGACCTGGCTAGTAAAGATGATGGGGAACCCCTTTTGGCAGACTATTTGGGCTCTCTGAAGGGGCAGGATAAAGAGGAAATTGAGATTGGCCAGATTTACCCTATCATTAATGAAAATTAGGAGGAACAAAAAGATTTGGGTGCTAATACCGATCAAAATGCCACTGAGGAGGAAAAAAGCCAAGATGATGATTTTACTACCCCCTGTAGGATGCTATGATCATGGGAAAAGGTAACAAAGATGAAGGTTAGAGTATTCCTCAGGATTGGATCAATCAGGAGATTTAGGAAATTAAGCTCCATCTTAATTCTCTGGAGAAAACTATAGAAACCCTGAATATGAAGCTGGAGAAGCTGGAGAATAAGATTCTAGATAAGGTAAACAATAAAAGCTGGAAGGAGGAGATAACTGCCGAGATCAACAAAATTGTTGACAACAAGGTGAAGGAAATCAAGGTCAAAGTTAGCAACAATGGGAAAATGATTAATGAAGTCCCGAGCCATAGCAATGAAGGGCTCAATGCGACTGTCATCAACCTGAATATGCTTCACAAATACCTAGAGAAAAACTAACTGGAAAACATGACCATTACTATTGATGACAGTGCTGGGAATGCAGGCCTAGGAACTAGAACAAGAGTGCATATTCAGAGGAAGATCCCTGAGAAGCCTAAGGACCTAAAGGACCTAAAAAATGCTATCCAGAAGATGGAGGAGCTGAAGATGAAGGCGGACAAAATGATAAGCAATTAGTTTTTTCCTATTCATTGTTGGGTGCTGCTGGTAGTGCTGCTAGATCTATTTTCTTTGCTTTTGTTTTCGTATCTAGTGTTTGTTTGGTTCCTGCTGTGTTCTTTCCAGTAGGCATTTCATTTTGAAAAACTTTAATGCTTTATCTTTTTGCTATGATGTAAATGGTTTCGGGTTCCATTCAAAACCTATTTTTACCTTATTCAAAAACTATCTTTATATTCTTATTCTATTTACTCTATTTTTTTGTTTTACTCTTATTTTGACTCTCTCCCAGCCATGTTTAGAGGTTTATATGCCATTTATAAATATTGAAAATTAGGGATCCTCTTATGGCATTAATCCTTTAACATATTTGTGTACATAATTATAAGTTCAACTTATTTATATTATTATCACCTTTGATCCATTCATCCTTTACATTCTTGTGAATTTCTATGATGTGGAAGGGAATGTCTTCTTTGTAGAGGTATTATCTTACTATATATGTATTTTTCATCCTTTATAGAGTTGTTTGGTACTTTACCTTATCTTTTTGATACACCTCATTTTCCATCACCATCATTATGAGTCTATTATTCTCATGGCTACTAATAGTCATGTCTAAGCATGATGAATCTTTGTACTTTCTTATCATTCCTTTGCATACCATCATGATGGCTATATAGTGCATTGTCCCTCCTTTGACTAATACATTTAGGGATGCTATGTCTATTTTTGTGGTTTTCATTAACAATATTCTTTGGTATGTACATTCTTTTATTTTTCAAATTAGCCTATTGGATACTCATCATGGTTATAGGACTAGTATTATATTACATGATAACATACTTTATGATGGTATGAATGATATTTCTTATGTAAATGGTATTACATGTTTCCTTTTCTACTTTTTCTTTACATCATGACCTTATGTGCATTGGTGACTCAAATTTCTTGCATGATTTAATTATGATGGTAGTGCAAATGATTATTTATGAATTATTCTTTCATGCTAACTATGAGTGATGCAGGAGCATCCCAGGGTAGTTGGCTATCCTGCATGTTTGGGAGATTTGATGGAGTCGTGTGGACTTATTTTCATATGTGAGGGGTTTGGTAGAGTTGGATAAACCCACTTGGGTCTTGGGTAATTGGTTTTGATGTATTTAATGGAACTTGGCATGATCTTGGTTGCTCAGCATGGCCTAGGGGAGCTCGGCCTTGCTTGGGATTTTGGTGCCTATTTCAGGCCGTATAAGTAATTTTCCATAAAGAGTTAGAGGCTGAAAATTTCAGAGATTGAAGAGGGCCTATATTTCTACTTGTGGTTCAAAGCATGAGTTCTAATTCATCCGGAGCTAGGAGATATTGTGATTTTACTAAGACATCAATTTTGGGAATTTAATTGTTGTTGTTGGCTGACTTGTGGCATTTAATTTCGGTATTTGTATTTAATTTATATTCAGGGCCGACCTGTGGCTTAGATTGGTATAAGTAGGGGTTGTGGGGGAAGTCTTGAGGAATCATTCATCCACTTGGGAGAAGAGGAGGTGGATGTGGAGCGAGTTTTGAGGAGAGCTAGTAGCTGCGGCTTGGGAAACAAGGAGATTGCTTGGTGGGCTTGCGAGCACAAGTTTAGATCTTCCTTGGGGGTTCCTACCAGTGTGTGGATCTAGGCTAGCTAGGGTTTTGATTTGGATCTTGCGAGATCTTGTGGAGTTTCTATTGTAATTGTATTGTATTTGGCCGTAACCCGGAAGGCCTTACATCTGGGCATGTTGGATGAAAATATGATGATTTTATTATGAGTATTGGCATTGTGTGGATCTATATCTCTGTATTGTTATTATATTCTATTGTGTGGTTATTTGCTGGGGGCTAGGACATCTCCATCGGGGATTCTCCTACCTTGTACTTCATCAATGAGTATTTAGAAGATGATATTTTTCTTATTAGTAATTTTAATATCTATTTAAAGAGCAAGCCATTGCAATGTTTTGATTAATCTTGTTATTTTACACTCATTTTTTTATGGATTTGGCACATGATTTTATTTCTTATTTTTTTTAAAATAATGCCCTCAAGGACATGTATGATATATTTTTTTAAGACAAAAGTGGACTAGCCACCATAATTATATTTATAAATACTCTGATTCAAAGACTCATCCAGGAAAGAATCAAGAAAGAAAACTTGAAATCCTCATTATTACATATATTAGAGGAGATCCTCGATTTACATTTTTCCAATAAAAAAGATAAAGTCATATACAAACAAATTTGCAAGCCAACAAGACTCAAAATGCTGCCAAAAACCCAAAATGAGTAACTCCTCTATGGACAGTCATGCCACCAAAATTACAGATTCCAACAACATCTAATTATTCCTCCATATCTATAGTGTTCCCATGAGAAGGGAGCCAAGCATCTTCCTAACCATTGGGAGGACCAGAAGAAACCAAGGAATCCAATCTATCATAATCATATTGCCAATGTTGGGTTACTTGAAGCGTTGAAGGTGCTGGCATCTCCTGCAAAGTCACTAGTTGGTTACCCACCAGGACGGGCAAATTAAGATTTGGAACAGGGGACGCAGAATGTGAAGACTCCAAACCAATGACTAGATCCTGCAACACCTATGAAGGGAAAGGAGACATGTTGGGGGTGCCAATAAAATCAAGCAAGGCATTAACCATGCTCCTAATGGAAGTCTCAAGCTCTTAGCCAAAAACTGGAGCCACAAATTACAGAGTGTTCTTGAAGATCTTGTAGCTATGTCATTCAAGAGCTCGCTTGGCACTGGTGTGTATCATCATATGCTCATGAGAAGCCAGCAGAAGGTAACAAGGAAACAATCCCCCCATAAAAGCATCTCCATTCCACAAATCATATTTTTGAATGGCCCTCATAAGCTTATTGTTGTTGATAAATTCTGGGTGAATTACCTTGGTTGCAATAAGTAGAAGTAAATCCACAGACAACATCAAGTCCAAGGAGTTGGAGAAAAATATTGAAGCTAAATGTGATGGAAAGAGGACTTGCGATGACTTAGGTGAAAGAACATTCTCACCAATTACTCTCTAGATGGCCCTCTGAATCATCGAAGAGTGGCAAATGAAAATTGTGTCTATCTGGCTGTTGTCGACATGAGCTAGAAGTGGAAGCTTTGAAACCTCTGGTAATATGAAAACTCTAAAATTCCTTGGTAGCAAGTCCTCATGGATCAAATTGTAGGAGATGCATTGCAGACATTTTGCAAATTTGAAATCCATTTTGTAACAAGAATTCAATGCACTACAATGATAGGGATATTAAATATATAGATAGCTAATAATCTTTGCACATGCCAAGCCGGATAGTGCAGTATCCCAATGGAGAGATCACATTGAGTGGCATCAAACATAGGGAGGGAACGTGTTCATTTTCATGCCCATAAATGAATGTCTCATAGTTTTCCATATAATTCGCATACCAAAAATCACATGGAGTACATCAGGTTGTGAGGGGGATGTCATTCAAAATAATTACCAAATTTATGGGAGCTGGAAGGACATGCCACCAAAATCAAGTTGTGGAAATATGGCTAATAAAATGACAATATTTTTGTCCTGAATCAATGAATAACCACCTATCATAAATTAGTGAAAGTACTGCATGGGTCACTCTTGACGTCTGCAAGCATTCTTATCATCGGCAATCAATTTTTGTAAATCTATATTATTATTAATAGCATGTGCCAAATAAATTGCATCATAAGAACAACCATCACATCCCATGCTTGCTAGGTAGTCAGCAAGAGCATTCCCTTCATGAAGGGTGTGTGAAATAAGAACTTCTTCAAAGGTATCTAGGAGTTGCTAGATTTGTTGAAGGATGTAAGCCAGCTTCTAGTTGTGTGATTCTCTCTTTATGCAGGCATTAATGATAACCATGGAATCGCCTTCAACTTGTATAAGTCAGAAACTGCCTTGTTTTTCCAAAACTAGGCCTAGGAATAGGACATATGCTTCTACTATGTTGTTTGATCCTAAAGGTAGGAGATCAGATTTAATAGCAAGAACATCACCATAATGATCATGAATGCAAGCACCTACTCCTGATTTACCTGGATTACCCCTTGATGCACCATCAAAGTTGAGTTTAACATATCTAGAAGTAGGAGGGATCCAATGAACTTTGTCTCTATCTTGAGAAGGGGAAGCATTTATGTTTTGACACCAGCTGATAGGCACATGTAAAATTTTCCAATCACGAAGAATAGTTCTATCCCAATTAGACAAAATTGGGTTGCATTTGTTTTTAGTGTGATTAGTGTTAACAACTTTAGATATGGAATTTTCAATACTGGTAAGAACACTTTCAATATTTGAGGGATTTTGCCAGAAAATCCTCTTATTGCACTCCCACCAAAGAGCCCAAACAATTAGAGTTGGGATGCAGATCCAGAGGTTGGATAAAAAGGAGTTGGAATACAGCTCTGGCCAAGATTGAAAGAGATCCCATAATTTATTCGGGAGGGGTGTGGAGTAGTGTAATTTATCAAGAACAAATAGCCAACATTGTTGTGCAAAAGGGCAATTCAAAAAGAGATGGTCTCCATCCTCAAGTTCTTGATCACAAAGATGACAATTAAAAGGCTGTGAGATATGAAATTTATAAAGTCTATCACTTGTAAGGGCTCTTTTTCACAAAGCAATCCAAGAAAAACACCCATCCTTCAGGAGAGTAAATTGATTCTAGCAGAAAGAGAATGCACAAGAAGGGGTTTTATTAGTTTCCCTCTACTGGATAATCCTATAACCCTCTTTGATTGAGTATGAACCATTTTTCCCTGGGGCCCAGATTAATCGATCATCCTACCCGAAAAGATAAACCACTAAACTTGAGAGTAATTGACGAAATCTGTCTTGATCAAAGGATGAAATAGGCAGCTCCCTCAGATCTTTCCAAATCACTTTTTGGAGAATAAACATACTATAGAGACAAAATCTATCAGATATTTTCCCCATGAGTTTTTCAATGAGATGATCAAGATATCCATAGGACCTAGTTTGAGTAGAGGAGGGGAGCCATTCCAAGAATCTCTCCAGAATTTGACTTGGTGGCCATTGTTTACCTCCCATGAGAGGCAGTTAGTCACAATGTCTCTGGATGCCATCATAAAGTCCCATAAAATCAATCCTCTCAGAGGATCTTGCATTGAGAGTACTCTTGAGGGGTAGTTATTGTCTAAGTACTTGTATTGCATTATTTGACACCATTTATTCTAAGGTTTGTAATACATTTGCCAAACTAATTTGGCACCGAAGGCTTTATTTCTTTGTACCAAATCATGGATTCCAGCCCCACCCAAAGATTTCACTTGAGCCATATCTTGCAAAGAGATGAGAGGTATTTTCTTTCCTCCATTTATGTTTCCAGACCATAAGACCTCTTGAATCAACTTTTGGATAGTCTGAATTACTGAAGGGGGAGCTTTTAACACTGAAAGTTAATAGTTTGGGATAGCAGACAACACTGTTTTGATGAGAAGAATTTTTCTAGCCAGAGAGAGCCATCTGGCTTTCCAAGCCACAACTCAAGATTTAATTCTATCAATTATAGGAGACTAGTAGCTTGCTTTATTAGCCCCCATGAAGAAAGGAATACCCAGGTACACAGATGGGAGAAGATCTTTTTGAGAACCCCAAAATATTAACAATTCTTGTGGAAATAATTTCAGTTGTATTAAAGAGATATATCTTTGATTTATTCTCATTAATTTTTTGTCCTGATACAACAGTATATGTGTCCAATACATGTTTTATATGCTTGGCTTCCGTCACATTGGATGACCCAAAAAGCAAGGTGTCATCAGCAAATAATGAATGAGTAACCGAAATGTCTGAATTCCCAATTTTTGAACCTTGCCAGTGGTCGAGAGCATGTTGTTGTTGAATAAATCTGCTAAATGCTTTTGCCATTAGAATAAACAATATTGAGGATAGAGGGTCTCCTTGCCTGACCCCTTGTGTCGAAGAAAAGAATCCCACAAGGACCCCATTTATGATAACTAAAAACCATGCTCCTGAAATACAAGCTCTAATATTTTGATATTTATGATATTTATAATGCTCTATATTTTGATTTTTTTCCACCCTTTTGACCTTTTTATTCATATGATATGTGCACATTCTTGTCCTACCTTTCACATCCATATCCTTTCTAGTGGCCATAAGTCTACTATTCATGTTTGACACCTAGTTCACAATTTTAATATTCCTCTTCAAAGTACTTATCAAAGAATGTCTAGATTCCAAGATGTTCACACTAAAGAATCAATATTGACGTCTGATATATCTAATCTTTTTCCTAAGCTCACACTTACAAAAAAACCTAGAAAGGAATATGATATCTTTGATCAATTCAAGAACACACAAGATAAGATGTTACCTTGGAATCCAATATGCACTTTACCATTGTGTAAGGATACTATGAAGAAAGTTTTAGAAAATAGTCATTTTGATTTTGACACTCCACAAATTGTGATTTTATTCATTTAATATATTGGAAATAAGGAAAGCTATGATATATCTTTTAATGATTTTGATCTCCCACCTAAATATATTATTAATAAGAAATTATTTTTTATAAATTATACTAAGATATGATATGAGAATTGTAAATTAATCTTTACTTGACAATCAATCTAGCTTGAACATTTGTGGCAAGGATTATTTACAAAAACAAAATTTAGATGTGAAAATTTTACAAAAAACTTATCTTAATATTAGAAATTTTAAATTTAATGTATGGATAAATTCATTGGAAACTATTACTTGGATATATATTAGGACCACTTACTATGGACACATTGTTTTGTGCCATGTTAGGCAAATTATCTTATTATTTTTCACTAGGGCATCCATGATATTAGACTACAATACCATTAACATTACATGAATGTGTTAAATTTTGGCACAATGGTAAACAATGTAGAATCTTAGTTAATTCTTAAACATTAAATAGTTTTATAATATATTTAATTTCTATACCATTGTCATTATAAAAAACCACTTTCTTGATAAGAATGCATAACAAATGACCTATACGATTATAGTGTTTGGTTTAATGATGATCGAGGACCTTTAGATTATACACCTCATAGTGTGAGATAAAATTGAGTTGAACTTAAAATTCATTACATACCTCCACTTTACATAGCTTCATCCTATTATAGGAAGCCACCTAAGGCACATGATGAAGTTTCAAATATGAATCCATCTATGTGTGTGTTAGTGATTATGGTACAACATCTTCTAGTGACTCTTCTCCCATATGATATAATAAAATAAATGGCCCTTAATAAAAACATAAAAGAAATTAAAAATAATGGGAGATATTTATTAAATTTTCCTAGTACATTAGGGGATTCATTTTATATCAATTTTTGTGCTCATTAATTACTTGTAAATTTTGTGTATGTAATGAATATCACTGTTATATCATACACATGTGCGCGTGCACGCGCGCGCGCACACACACACAATAACATAAAAAAAATACATGAAATTTTTACTAGTATCCTTAGTCCTAGTTTAAGGTCTCAATATATCTAAACTACTTGATATCATCATCATAACCTTAAACTTCCCTATCTATTTTCATAGTTTAGCTATCTATATTTGACCTACACTAACCTCAATTTTTGTTTTTGATATATATCGTATAAGCATGGTTGACATGGAATCTCCCCTAAAATTGGAATAGCATTCCTCACTTAATCTTGTTAATTGATCTCTATAGCTCATCTTACTCTTTCTCTATCATTGTGTATTGTGTAACTAATCCTATGAATTCCACATAAACATGGATCACAAGATAAAATAAGGAAGCAAAATTGCCAACATTCTCATGATGTTTCTCAATATACTCTATTAGTACTATAGGAAAATCTCAAGCAAGCCACTTTATTATAGCTAAGATGATTGCCACCCACTTTTCTATCATCCTTACATATCACATAAACATATTCATATGGGTAAAATAAACTTTAAAAGGGGCCCAAAACCATTTCCAACACAGGAATTCTAACATAAAGTGAAAAAATGGGGAAAAAAAGTAAGAAAAAGATGGGCTATGGGATACCATGTAACAATAAGCTAATTGTCACACTCAAAAAATAACAAAACTAACCAATAAAACAACAAAACAAAAAGGATGGCCAACTAAATCACCCTTACTCCATTCCTAGTACTCTAAGAACCATTGACCTTGGTGTGGGAGGTAAAAACATGATTAGGAAATCCCTCCATTCCATATTTAAATAATCTTCTATGAAATTTCCTCTTCCAATGACATATAGTAAGGGGAGGGGGAGTGAAAGGTAGAGAAAGAGGAGTTGTTTGCTTTACTGAAGCATCAAATAAAGTATGATCTATAGAATCCAACCCTTACATTGAATGGTTTGTAAGTAGATCAATTAAAGTAGGGATAGGAGAAGATAACCCATCAAGAGTCTTTGAAGTCATTATGGCTCCTAGGGGCTATTCCACCTCTAGGTCTGTTCCATCTCCAACACCTCATTCTTGGAATACGTAAAATCACCAATACATGCTCATGTTGTTAACTTTTTGCCAAGTCTCTTCACCTTTATGACAATGAGAGATGGGGAAATACAAATTCAAATGTCCAGTAGCAAAGCATCTTCTATAAAAAAAGGATTTACACCCTCACATTTTATTGTCATGCTCCATGGTCTGTTCCCCAAAAGAAACACAATATTCATAGGAAAATTCTTAGAGCTATCAATGTCCACAAGAATATAGGAAAACATAATATTATCATAGTTTATCAACATAGATTCTTCTTGTAAAAATGGACCAAGAGGAGTGTTGATTGATTTAAAATAAGAAATATCACAACAATCGAGAATAAGATTGAGAAGTTTAACCCAAAAATGCAAAATACTTAAGGATTATATAAGAGGGTTAAAGGATGAAAACCATGGCTTGAGAGAGGGAGAGAGATTTAGTGTTTTCCACACAGCCAAATACCACCATCCAACACTTACATCCTATCATCACCTAATCAAAAGGATACCATGATGAAACCTCTAATGAAGGGATAAAAGTCATTCTTACTCTATTAGGGCCCCCAAGGACCCAAAACCTTTTTCCTCTCTTTTCTGTAGTTTCACAGATCCAAAGGTGAATTCTTTCACATACAAAGAAGGTGGAATGTGACAAGAAGATTCATAATTTGAAATTGAGATTGGGACGCTTTCATATTCTACACAATTTGTATTTAGTGAATTAGTCCAATATTGTTGCAAAGATTTTTTAGAAAACACATCAAAGCAACAATCTAGTTCAAATCTACAAGTGATATCATTTTGGGGTCTAATAGGATGATGGTGATAAGCGAACTTTAGTCCTACCATTTTGAGGATAATTTTTAGTGATATATTTCTCTCTATATATTATTTTTAGATTTGCATTTTGTATTACTCTAATAGATTTGCATCTCTCTATTTATGTTGATTGTTGTTCAATTCCATATCTTTTAACTAGTCTTACTACATAATCATAAAATCAACCAAATATTCATTAAAGGGGGTGCATGCTCCTAAACCACTTTGCATCCAACTCTTGCCTTTATCCATTTGCTTGAAGTTTAATCAAGTTATGATCCTCCACTAATGAAATTAAATGGTATATGTAAGTAAATTAAGGTAGCAGAACAACTTCCTACACTAACCTTGAGAGGAAGGTCATGTAAAAATCTCTCAGATCTGTACAATAGTTATAGAAACTTAACAAAAATAACATAAATAACATGCATACCACAACAAAGTAATTTATGTGCGAAAAACCATTTTGGGAGAAAAACCCCACACATCACCAAATATATTATTTAGAAACCAATAATATATTACAATATACTCAGAGGTTAATCTCTCACAAGAGCATCACTGACTAGAGATAAGGTAACTAAATAGTTGTATGAATCTTACAAATATACTTCATCCCACACCTAATATAGGAGATACAATTCATGAAATTGTCAAACTGTATTACAAAACCACGGGGTAAAAAAAACATTAATAACATGGTGTCCATCTTATGTCCAATCAAAGATTCCCTATGATGTATCAAAACACACACCAACACATGTAACTCCATTTTACAACTCATTTATGCGCTGAACATGTTTTTAAATTTCCTATTTTAGGATGTTGAACACCTTCAGATGCTAAAAGGGGGGGTGATTCAACATAAACAAATAATTAACTATTTTATCATTATCCTTAATAATTGGTTAATGGTCCAACTAATTATCAATAAAATATATAGAATTGAAAGCACATACACATGCAAACACCAAATTTATGTGGAAAACCTAATATAAAAAAACCACAATGAGAATCCTACTCACTATATGAAATAATTTATCGCAAGGTTTTTGGCCAAAAGCCAAGGAACTTATTGTCCCTAATATTTAGGTACACTTCCAAGGATCTAACTAATCCAAAAATAAATTTTACAATAGATATAGATTTTTATAATGCTCCTAAAAGAGCACACAACCTTCTAGCAGGCACATAGAAAACATGAAAAGATTTATGATCTCTTGATTAGCTTATGTAACCTCTCTGTCTAATTTAGAAATTTACATTTCTACTCTTCCTTATCTACATTACTTAGTCTTCACATTCACTCCACACATATTATTCCATTACCTCACACACTCTCTTTCATAACTCATCCATGTACACTCATATATATAGTGATTTGTCCATTGGAAACTTCAATCTAGGTTGGCCATGAAAAATATAAGAATTATTAGAATAAAGCCAACCAACATGAGCATAAATATTAAATATGGTCCACCCCAAGAGATAAAGGGTACCCAAATCCATCACAATAATTCTTCTTCAAATGACATGATCAAGGCACACACATCACGTCATTCTCCAAGGCTGGTCCCAAAGGTAACACATAAAAAAACATTTAAACATGTTACTAGTCAACCCCATAACATTATATAAAGCACATAACACTATGTGGAGAAAAAATGTCATGTAATGATCACTCTTATCCTCTTAAATATTTCCTCATCATGTATCTAGTCCAATAAGTTTTAATTCAAATACCACAATTAGATGAGCCAACCAAAAGCCAACATAAACAATAATATCACACCCGTGACAACAAATCTTCACTTGTGGATCAATCCAACAAAAGATATCATAACTAAGACACTACAAAAACCATCTAACCATGTCCACCAAACCACATAACGTAATATACCCATGTAGAGCATTCTCCAAGCCTATCCAATCCATTACTAATAGCTAGCCTTATTTTTAGCCAATTAACACATCGTAACTTCTTCAAAAGAATAGTTGGGGAACTAAAAATACGATAGTGAAATATTCAAAATATATAGCCATTATAACCATAACTGCAAGCCACCATCATCTTATGTGGAGGAACGAAAAGCATTCTCCCATAAAGTCTTCAAATACTATTTCTTGCATATTCCAACTTGTCATACTTTCATCTTTCGAATATACCTTATTTTGTCTTGGTATTATCAGTAGAACAAAGGACATCATCTGAACACTCAATGATACTCATATATTAAACTTTAGGTACACTTTCCTACAAATAAAATCATCATATACTCTTTCTTGCATATACCCATTCTTAATCACATCAACTTCTCAACCATAGCAAGTTGACATCAATGCAACCATTTATTGACACTAATGGAAGTACTCAAAATATAGCTAACAATCTCCCCTTTTATCATTGATGGTAACAACAACAACAACAAAAAACAAACAAACACACACATTTGAACATTTTTATCCCCCTTTAATATCAAGGAAAAAGGGCATCAAACAATTTTTCTCCCCCTTTCATTCTGCAACCAATAACCTCAATCTATAAATAAAAATATATCTATTATGAAAAACTCCCCCTATTAGGAGAACCAACTCTTTGAAATCATTTTTTACAATCTACTACCTTCACTACTCCCCTTGAGAGCAACCACCACATCAATCTAGGAGACAAAAGATAGAAAATCATTCTCAATATGGAAAGATGCACCTTCCTTATGCATCTAGTTTGAAAAGGGAGGGTTAATAACCCCTAATTTCTAACTAAGATACTCAAAAGTATCCTTCTCTAGATCCTTGTTGAAGATATCTATAATTTGATCCAAGTAGTAGGTACATACTCCAACTTAAATTCCTTCTCAATGAATTTATCCCTTAAGAAGTGATACCAGATAGAAATGTGTTTTCTCTTTGAGTGCATTATTGGATTCTTTGAAATATTAATGGCACTAGTGTCATCACACATTATCAAAATGGATTCATCAAAAACTATCTTCACATTCTTAAGAGTTTGCTTCATCCAAATTATTTGAGTGTAGCAAGATGATGCTACAATATACTCCACCTCTGCAACAAATAATGGAATTAAATATTGCTTCTTGGGTGTCCAAGAGACCAACCTGTCATATAAAAAGAATGCACAACCACTTGTACTTATCTTGTCATTTCCACATTCATCCTAGTCAAGATAGCTAAAATATTTCATTGAGAAGTCACCGCACCTTATGTACCATAAGCCAAAATTCAAAGTTCCTTTCAAATATCTAAATATCCTTTTTACTACCATCTCATGAGATTATCTCAAAGTGGCTTGATATTTGGAAACCAAGAAAACTGAATGCATAATATTTGTTCTTAAAGTGATTAAGTACAACAATCCTCCTATCATAGATTTGCACAATTTTTTATCAACCTCTAGAGATTCATCATCCTTTCACAACCTACAACTAGTAGCCATAGGGGTTGCAACTAGTTTAGAGTCCTCTCTTCCAAATTTTTTTAACATTTACTTGATGTACTTAGTCTAAGAAATGAAAATACCATCTTCCTTATACATAACTTGAAGAGCAAGAAAAATGGCATTCCACCAATCATAGACATTTCAAATTCTTTCTACATTTCTTCAGAAAATTTCTTGTAATAATTGTCATCACCTCCAAATATAATGTCATCAACATATACAATTACTAGACCATCAACTCATCATCTTCAATTTTAAATTAAACATTACTTTCTATCATACCTTTCTTGAATTTTTGTTGTGGAGAATACCTATCCAATATAGCATACCAAGCCATAGAGATTTTCTTGAGTCCATACAATGCCTTCTTGAGTCTACAAACCAAATCTAGATCTTCTGATAACTTGAAACCATCCGGTTTTTCCATATAAACTTCTTCTTCTAGCTCTCCATTCATAAATGTGGACTTGGCATCCATCTGATATACTTTGAAGTTTTTGTAGGCAATAAAAGTAAGAAACATTCTAATAACTTCTATCCTAACTAGGCCAGTACAAAAGTTTCCTCAAAATCTATTCCTTCGACTTTTGTATATCCTTTGCATAACTAGTCTTTCCTTGTTTTTGGTGAAATATTTTCCATCTTCATTCAACTTATTTTGGAATAACCACTTAGTTCTAATTACATTTTTTTGTCCATTGGTCTAAGTACCAGTTCCCATATTTGATTCTTCTTTATTTAATCTAGTTCTTCTTTCATATCTCTTATCTAGAATTCATTGTTTCTTGCCTCTACATAATTCTTTGCTTCTACTAAAGAAAAGAAGTAATCTTTTGATTATTCTCTTGCCTTAGCAAGCCTTCTTCTTGTTTGAACACCTTTATCCTTGTCTCCAATAATACAATCTTTTGAATGATCCCTCTGAACATATCTAGTAGGTGTCCTTGGTGTTTGTTTGGATCATTTTTCTTCGCCCTCTAATCTTTCACTAACTTTTGGACCTTTCCTTTCTTATATGGGCGTAACAAGAACCTCTTCTAACTCAATAGCTGTGTGTGTGAATTTTGTACCTAGCTATAGACACAACACTTCAGTAAATCATTAGAGGTTAGCCAAAGTTGAAATCTTGCAAATGAATGAAACTATGCTAACCAGATGATTTACTACCTTCTAGTAGGTGCGAGTATGATGTTCTCAGATTGGAATCGAGATCAGTGACAATGCAACACCTAAACGAAGGATTTGAATGCAAAAGATGAAAGACTGTATGAATGCAAATTAATCTATATTTTTGTATTTTTTGTGCAATAATATGAAAATTGTATGAATCTAAGCTAGATGACTAAACTGAATGCAAATTTATTCTAAGGATGCTATGAATGATATAAAAATCTACGACATGAAACTATGCAAAAACTATGATCAACTATGAAAGATCTCACAAATTTCCTGTCGCAAGTGCTTAATCCTTCAATCACCAATTCGCCAGAGTAATTGTGCAAATTTGAGTGTTTTTTTTTAAATTTATTATTATGAAGAGCTGAGCCTTGATTTTATAGAAATCCAAGGCTTTGAGGATGTAGGAGAAAAGCCATAAATCACTCTTGATAAACTCAGGTTGATTTTTGAGTTATCAAGAAATAGAGATGATTAACTCTCAAAAATCATGCAAAAGCAATGTTTAACCCAAAATAGAGTCTAGATCAGATTTCAACTCATCATCAGATGTTGACTTTTAATTTAAAATTGATTGTTAATTTCTAGCTGCCTGCTTTTCTGATTGTGCATGATTTATTTATAAATTAATTTAAAAAATAAAGTGATTTATTCTCAACTTAACTAATTTTTGAATTAAAACAATTGATTTATGGGTTAATCAATTATTAAATCAAACTTTATTCTAAAACTATATTATTAAAAATTGACAATTGACATTAATTAATTAAATAAGAATTTAATCAATTAGTCACGAGATTTTAGATTTATTATCAAAATTAAATAATACAATTTAGGAATAAATTTAATTAAATAATTAAGTGGCAGTTTTAAATCTAATTAATTAAATATTCAGAAAATTCAATTAATTAAACTTTAGGATAAATAGATTTATTGTCAAATAATTATTAAATCAAGATAATTAGAATAAATAGGAATATTGCTAAGAATATTCTCCGATGCAGAATTTAGGATAAAATCAATTAGGATTTGATAATGTGTAGATGTGCCTTAGGTTAGGACTTTGATGTTGATTTCATTCGAATTTGAAGATGTAGGAGGTTAATGAACCTATAGCCCATTTTTGGGGTATTACATTTTGCCCCTCTTTGAATCACTGTGCAAAGCGTAGTGATTCAAAGAATAATCTGTGTATGTGTAGACACCTAAATTTGCTTACATAATTTAGTAATCATATTTAGTCTTTTCCTAAGACATCTTGTTAATTAAATATTATTTATTTAATTAATTTATGTCATCTCCTAGTTAATTAATTAACTATAGCCTAATTAATTATCAAAATGACAAACCTATAGTCTGATAATTAATTAAATCCCTATTCCTCTATTAATTTAAATGGATATATTTATCTAAATAAATTAATTCATAAATCCCCTTTTTCCTCCCACTTGGAATTAAATAAAATATTTAATTCTAATTCCCCCTATTAGCTAATAATCCATGCTTAGCTAATAATCCTCTACTCATTCTCTCTCCTCCCATCACATCTCCCTAATCCTCCACTTACCAAGCCTAATCACCTCCTAAGCATGTGCACAATCATAATCCAAGTTTAAAGAATGCTAATCCACCCCAAAGTCAACCCCTTATGACATCACCTCCACATCCTCCAATGAGAAATCAAAAGCCTCTTACACCTCTTACACACTCGTCCCCTCTCACACCTTCCAAAGTTGACACATCCCTCAACCATTTGACCTCTCCTTCCATCCTCCTTCATTGTGACACTTGTCACAATGCTATGCATTTGAGAAAGCACAATTCATGTGCTCTCTTTTGGATGCATCTCCATCGTTGCTCACTCCTCTTTTGCCCCTTAATCTCCACCGTCCATTTCATCCATCTTTCTATAAAAGAGAAGCTCTTCTCCTTCATTTTCATCCACATTGAAGCAAAGTTACCATGCTATTTTCTCTATTGAAGCTTGAGCATAGCATTTGAGCACACATCCAAACTTTTGGACAAATCTTCTACATCTTGGAGGTTTTCTTAAGGGTTTATATTATTTTTGAGTTTGTTTGCTTCCATTTTGTAGGTCTAATCATAGGTGTTTATCTTCTTTGTTTTGTTGAATGCTAGCTTAGCCTTGTGTTCTTAGACATTGCATTTTAGGTATTACATTTTGGCACACCCGATGGGACCCACTTCTAGGGTCATTCTTGTTCATCTTTTGATCATTTTCTTGCAAACACCAACCCAAATACTAAAGTTTTTTGTTGTTTGAGTGCTTTGCAAGGGTTTTTTGGGTGTTTTGTAGGTTCAGGGCTGAAGAGGAGGCATTTGCACAGACATTCCCATTTTTGGATTTTACACAACAAACACCTCCAAAAAATTTACAGTTTTGCGGGAATGCCTGTACGGACGCGGGAACACAGATTTCTCTGTGGGAACGCCTGTATGGCTCACGAGAACGCATTCCCACCATGATATTTATTTGATTTCTCATCTTTTTCTGCTCTTTGTCCTACTTCACCAGTGACTGACTGTACCTTCTTCATGGGATCGCATTCCTGCAATGCGAGAATGCACGTTGACCAGGTAGGATCGCTTGTGTACATTTTGTAAGCCATAAGGCATTCACTATTGTTTTTTTTGTAATTTTGCCTTCATTCCTGCAATGCGGGATCGCTATTTGACTGTTGCGAGATTACCTGTGTACCTTCTCTGAGCTGTATGACTTTATTTTTTTAAGTTTTCTGCCCTCATTCCCGCAACGCGGCATCGACAGTTGACTTGCAAGAATGCGGCTGAAGGTATTATTTTTGTGTTTTACTTTCTTTCTATCATTTTTAGTTTATCTGACAGTCTTGCAAGAACGCCGGTATGGCTCTATGGGAATGCTATTTTTCTACTGCGAGATTGTAGGTTTGTGCAAGAACGCAGGTTAAAAATTTTAAAACAGAATTAACTCACTTTATTTTTGGTGCATTAAAAAGAAAAGTGTATGCCAAACAACACCTCACATTTTTGATTTGGGTTTAAAATGAACAAAGGTTAAAATTGAACAAGGCAAACATCACACTTCCTTTTGGTGCTTAAAATCAACTTATTCAATCTTGATTGCCTAAGGGACAAAGAATCAATGCAATGAACACTTCTTTTGGCGCTTAAAAATCAATCAAACACAATCTTGAGTGCTAAAGGGAGTAAAACTTTTCTTTTTTTTACAAATCAAATCTCTACTTTTTTCAAGCATTGTCATTTCAAAACAAAGAACCTTGCATGCTAAACATGAGTGTTTGATGTTCTAGAATAGAAAACACTTAGTCTTAAATAGGTTCAATTTGAAATAAACACTTCTTGGCATGTTTGAAGGAGTGTTTTTCAACACTTCCTTAGAGCTTTTCAATTTTTTGCATAAACCTTGTTAAAGTAAGTGATGTGGAAGCAATCTGCTTGTATCTGTATCCTCTCCCCTTGCCTTCACGGATCTTGGGTGAAGAGAAAGATCAAGTTCAATTGACAACACTTATAGTAAGGCCTATCTAGAGAGAAGTGCTTCCTCTTTAGAGAACGACCTCAAACCAGTAATTCCTCGGCCGGTATATAGACAAGGTGTTGAGCAAACTCTCACCTTATCCCCACAAGCTTAGGCAAGGCGTGTTGATGGTAGCCCGAGGTAGGTGAATATCCCTATGATTTTGGCATGGTCAACTAGGCTCTTAAGTGAGTCACACATGTACAAACTGATTGGGGGGATGCCATGGACCTTACTAGAAGCCATTAATCAGAAGCCTACCCGATCTACTCCCAAAGGTATCATAATCTTTGTGCAAGGATCGACCCAAGTGGTTTCCTGGGTCGCCTAAAGATTACTCACCATATGTATTCCTCTTTTGGAATATCAAGCTGTGGGCAACGGTTGTGATACTAGCCTGTCTTGTAGGTAGAAAGTGCTTGTATGTGTTCTCGAAAGTGACTTGACCCAGTAAAAACATCTGTTGAACATACACAACTATTAGAATTACAAAGTTCTTTTGCCAAAAGAGATCATCTGCCTGTATCCTCCAAGATTGCTTTGTCTCTTGTGAGGACTGTTTGTCAATACATTATCCTAAAAGTAAATTCAAGTTTGTTCAAAACCAAGCCAAGGTATACTTACCATAGTCACTTCCTAGCTTGATCCAATCCTGTGAACAGTTACTTTTGTTGACCTATGACCCAAACTATGAAGCATAAGAAAGCTAAGTTACCCATCCCACATGCATATCGAGAAAATAAAGTTACAGAAAGAAAGCTCAAAGATTGTCAGCATATTGTCACTACAGCCCATGAAGAAGAAAAGTACCAAAACCGATTGGATAACATACAATACAATGCAAGGGTTAAATAGTTTGCTTTTTGAATCCAAGTTGATCACCACTTTGTCATATTAGAGAGTGAAGATTAGTTGCAATAACCTCCTCCTCTTTCAAAATTGTGAAAATTGTCACAGCATCCCCCATCTTAGGTGATCCAATAGGTGCATTTCTACCATCCCCTTCTGAAGCATCATTTAGCATCATTATCCCAAGTCATTATCCTAGATTTGTATCATATCTAAGAATTCACCTTGAGTTGTCCTATCCTTGTTTACACAAATCAAAATCTTGAAGCTTCACCCATTCGACTAAGCATTGTCTAGGGTAGCTAGTACTTGCTTTTATGGACCCCATCATCTCGATCCAGAGATTGGCCCACACTAGCAAGGGTCCCATCATCTGAAGATCACAAGTCTATTTGAGGATGACAATCCATGCATTTTGATCCCCCATTAGGAAAGGTAACCCATCTCAATCCTCTTCCCAATAGTGTATCACTAAGAATCCTACATTTAAAATCATCACCAAGTTCATCTCAAAATCCAAATCCCCATCCTTAGCATCATTACATCTGCATTCTCCCTCATCTTAGGACATTGCACTTTCATGCCTACTGTGACATGATCAAAGAAAATAAAAGGGATGGATTCCAACCAGGCCACTACTTCGGCTGATCCAAATGATTCCATAGGCGAAATGGTGATGTATGACCCTCTGACGATGACAGTTCAGAACATATGGGAATATCCTAGTGAGACACCTACTACTAACTCCATGGAGGCTTTCATGTGCCTCCTAGGACATGCGCAAATGGTAAGCGCAATCATCGCACAAAATCATCTGGCTATATTGGCAAACTATGTGTAGGAGGGTACTCCCATCCCACCTTAGTTACGCTCTTTGGATCCCACAAACCCCTTCCATGTTCTTGCCAACATTGAGTCATTTGTCATCCAGCAAGTCCATGATCCAACCATGCAAGTATCCCATACGGCCTCACCTATCCCACATCTCCTACAACCCCATATGGTGATTGCCACAAGCACACCACTTTCCATCATGGGACCACCACCCCCTACCTCTTCGCAGATGGTTACTCAAGCACCAGCATTCACCCAAGCCTCTACTCAAGCAATGCCGCCTCCTACTACATCAACACCTCTTTTGCAAGGAGTCTCACAAACCACCCCACCTATATCCACCCCGCAACCTCATTCCATGCAAGCACCTCTCACCTTTACGGTTGGCACATAGACCCAACAAGCCACCTTAGAAAAGGAATGCCACATGCGTCATCCCACAATCCTCCACTAGCACAACAAACTCCCTTATCAACCCTCACATTCGTGGCCAACTCTGCATCACAAATCCCATCAGGAGTCAACGCCGCTTGGAGCCTCAGCCAAGCACAAATGAATGCCATGGGCATACCCACACATGGCCAAATTTACCAAAAGGCTCATCAGCAACAAACCTTCCCACAAGTAGCACCTCCACCTGCATTTACCAACTATTTGTCTATGACATTTGCCACTTAGCAAACCAAACTTCCATAATCACAATAACTCGACGCTACCCATCCCACTAACTCCCATATGCAACCGCCTATAGTGCACACCCAGGATACTATTCCCACTCTTAGCAATGCGGGTATGCACCCATCTTATATTGGTCAAGCTCATCACCAACCCCAACCAAAACCATTCTACCAACATCCCCAGCAGTAGCCATACTTCCTGACCGCGGAAGCCAATCCCCTCATCCTGCAATAGCAAGCCTTTCCGTAGCCTGCACCCACCTCACCATCAATACGTCACTCAGCAAGCTAGCTAGAACCCCTTCCTGATGGCCTTTTCGACCGAGCAATCCTTGTTCCCTTGCTCACCATATCCTCCCTTTTCACCCGCGCCATCTGACCCATTCTTGCTGGGAGTACCCACTCCAACACTTGCCAAGTCAGAGTGGGAAGAAATGAGAAATGCCATCAAAGAGCTTAAGATTGGTACTGAGACTAAGACATTCAAGTTCAAGGAAGTTTGTCCATATCCATTTGACAGATCAATCACAACGATCCCCTTCCCTAAACATTTCAAAACACCAAAGTTTGACAAGTATTGAGGGAAGGGTGATCCAATTAACCATGTCAAAGAGTTCTACATGGCCTACCAGGAGGTGGCATTTAATGACATATTTCTCATGTGACTCTTCCCCAAGAGCTTGGGAGGGCCCGCCCTTGAATGGTTCTACAAAATACCTTATGGGTCTGTTTCCACATTTCCAGAGCTTTCAAAAAAGTTTGTCACTCAATATGCACACAACATTGAGAATGAGCTCACCCTATTGGACTTGTGCAATACCAAACAGAAGGGAGGTGAAACTCTAGTGGATTACTTACAATGATGGCAGAATCTCACCACGAGATTGTCATACCAACCACCGGAAAAACATCTTGCCAAGATATTCATTGATAATCTACACCCGAAGCTATCCCATTCTATGAAGATAAACTGCATTCAGACCTACCAAGACATAAAAGGGAAAGGCATGGATATTGAGCGAGCTCTTTTGGATGATGGTAGCATCAAACACTATAAAGAAAGCTCTCAAGAAAGACCAAATAATGACCATTCTCAATACTAGAACAAGAATAAGAATGTGGTCACTAATGGAGCCACCGACACCAGGAATGTCAAAGTTGTGGTTGCAAGTCCTAATCCCACTCCTCCAGCATATCAACAGCAAACACCTGTTCATCAGCAACCAACACCCATATACCAATAGCAAGCACCTACCTACCAACAACCACCCTGTCAGCCTTTTGTGAATCAAACCAATGCTATATCTATTACCCAAGGATGAAATAAGCCCCATGTTTAGAATGACCCAAAGCACATCTTCACACCCCTTGGAGAACCCTTGGATGCCATTTTTCACAAGATGGTGAGCACCAACCTAGTTGTGTATCTGCAAACCCAGCCCTATGATGACTCAACACCCAAGCCAGCCTGGTACAAAGATAATGAATACTGTGAATGCCACCATGTTTAGGGACACACTACTGCTAAGTGCATGAAGCTCAAGAGCTATGTCTAGGACCTTATAGATAAAAAGGAGATCATAGTCGATGCTCCTACCCAAGCATCACCCAATGCCAGCTTGCAAATCTACCAAAATGTGTTTCCTAAACACAACGCTGGAAAGGCTCAAGTTAACGCTACCCCTCTTGCTGGCCAAGATAAGGGTAAACAAGGTGACCATGGTGATGGGAAAGACTATACCACTACCTACATAAACTATGATAAATTTGTTGGTTGTATCTCCCAGGTTGAGCCTACTGTGAATGCGATCCATGTCAAAGGTGCTAACAATCAATGTGTTGTTACTACCCGAACAAGCTGGATATCTATAGCTGGTGCCAATACTACCACCATCCCCAATGCACAATATAACTTCCTAGAACACCTTGGGAACACACCCACACAAATATCCATCCTTGATCTCCTTTGCACGTCACCCCTTCATCAAGAGGTCCTCAACAAAGCCCTTCAAGAGGCCCACATCCCTGCAGACATCAATGCCATCCAATTCAGGAACCTTGTGGGACACATATCCACACCATCCACTCTCTCTTTTCAACTGTTCAACATGCCATCCATTGAACCAGATCATAATCTCCCACTCCACATTGCTGTCATGATTAATGACTTTGCCATCAAACGGGTCATGATAGATAATGGTTCAACCCTCAATCTTTGCACATTAAAATTTGTTCGAAAGATTGGCCTCATAGAAGCAAACATCTCCCATGAGGTAATCACCATCAAGGCCTATGATAATCTAGAGCGTACCTCTGAAGGTACCATTTTGTTGCCAATCAAAATTGGTCCTATCACATAGGACACAGTGTGCCACATTGTTGATCTTGATCTCCCTTACAACATCCTCCTAGGTCATCCCTAGATCCACTCCATCCAAGTAGTCCCTTCCACCTATCATCAGTGCATCAAATTCCCTAATCAGGGCATTGAAATCACCATCTATGTAGATCCCCAACCTTTCACATACTGCCATGCGATTGAGGCCTCATTTCCCCACTCCACTCATTGTCCTAGAATTGACATTAGCACATTTGTCGCCAGCTCTTCCCAATCCCACTGCGATCCAGAAACAACCCTCACCTCCACCTCCTCCTCTGTTAAGATCAACAACAAGGGCTGCAGACAATACAGTCTCACCGATGCTTTTGCAGTAGGGGCTCTTCCCCTAGATCCACACACATAAGGATAACTCTCCCACCAAACCAAGGCTCCTCAGGAGGGTCCCAAAATAAAGACCATGGGAACATCTTCTTTTGTTTCCAATGGAATCCTAAATGGTCAGGAGTTGGCCCCAAATATCAACCAATGGCTATATAAAGATCCTCCACCTCCAGATACTAAGGTCCTCAGATACTTTAAAGATAAATACCCCATACCGCACAAATGGGCAACTAAACAATGGGACTATCAAGGAGGAGGTCTAAGACCCAATGAGGCTGGAATGACATACCCCATGGAGGCCTCTAAAAATCTAGAGACTCAAGGCCTCGACTTTAATCCCCCTCACCTGCACATATGATGACCCAGCGCTGTAATTGGGGGCACCAATTCACCCAACGTAACCCTTTTGAGAATCCAAGATGAACTCGTGGAATTGAAGATGTTCCAGAAGAGGAAGAAAAATGGTCCTACGATGATATCTTTGACGATGAAACCTTCCACGGAAATTTTGTCCTTCGCCAAATCACCATCAACCTCATTGACCTCCCCTCATTCACCCTGACCTCATAGACTGGAACCAACCAAGCATAGTACATATCGATGAGTTTCAAAGTGAGGAAGTGCTCCTAAGATTCATGGGTGCCACAGATCAGCAATTAGAATGGGGACAAGAATCAATCAAAGTATACCAACTCAACCCAAAGGGGTACTTTGGGGAAGAGGAAGTCTCTAGCTGAAAAAATAAATAAAAAAAAGAAAATAAAGAGTCCTCATGTGAAAACCCCTCTGGGGCACATCTTGATTCAAAAATAGGAAAAATAAAGGGCATATCCAACAGTGAAAACCTCTCCGAGGCACTGGAGGATGGAGACTTGCCTCTTCCTCTTATCCAGGATTACCGATCAGAACAATCATCCATAGTCATTGAAGAGACCAAGCTGATCAATCTAGGAATAGAGGAAATCCCTCAGATCACATACATCACAATAGCTCTAAGTGAAGCAGAAGAGAAAGACCTGGAGGCCCTCCTTCGGGAATCAATAGGAAACTTTGCATGGTCATATGCCCATATGCCTGGACTTGATCCTGATCTCATTGTTCATCATTTGGTAGTCAATCTTGATGCCAAACCAGTCAAGCAAAAGTTAAGGAGAATGCATCCAAAAGTAGCCTTGCTGGTTAAAGCAGAGCTTGCAAAGCTCCTTTAGGCTAAGATCATCAGAGCCATTGATTATTCAAACTAGATCTCTAACATGGTGCCTGTCGTCAAACCCTCAGGCGATATAAGAATTTGTACTGACTTTCAAGATCTCAACAAGGCATGTCTGAAAGATGATTTTCCACTACCCAACATAGACAGGATCATAGACCTTACTACAGGGCATGAGATGTTGTCACTCATGGATAGCTTCTCAGGGTATAATTAGATTAGAATCGCAGAAGCAAACCAACACAAAACTGCTTTCACCACACCATGGGGCACATTTTGCTATAACATGATGTCGTTTGGGCTCAAAAATGTGAGAGCTAACTATCAAAGAGAAATGACCACAATTTTTCATGACATGATTCATAAGATCCTCGAGGACTATGTCGATGACATTCTAGCAAAATCTAGAACACACTATGAACACCTTGATGTCCTCGAAGATGTGCTTGATCGCTTGTCCAAGTATGGTTTGAAATTGAATCCAAAGAAATGTGTATTTGGTGTGACATCCAGAAAACTTCTGGGGTTCATTGTGTCCTGGCGTGGCATAGAGATTGATCCCAAAAAGGTGAAGACCATCATGGAAATGCCTCCTCCCAGAATGCTCAGATAGTTAAGAAGCTTACAAGGAAAGTTGCAGTCAGTTCAACGATTCATCTCCCAACTCGCAGATAAGTTCCATCCATTCACACATCTTTTACGAAAGGATACCTCCTTCAAGTGGGATCCCATCTGTCAGCGCAGCTTTGAAAAACTCAAGGAATATTTGGTGAATGCACCTATTCTTGTTCCACCAACGCCAGGAAGGCCCCTCATTTTGTACATATTTGTAACTACTAAAACATTGGGGGCACTTTTAGCACAGCTTGATGATGATGGAAAAGAGTGGGCTATTTATTATATTAGTCGTACACTAGTTGGCTATGAGCTAAACTATTCTCCAATGGAAAAAGCCTGCTTGGCAGTGGTTTTTGCCACTCAGAAACTTCACCACTATATGCTCAGTCACATAGTAAACTTGATCTCCAAGGTTGACCCACTCAAATACTTGCTATCAAAGGCCACACTTATAGGGTGAATGGCAAAATGGGTTATGCTTCTTAGTGAATTCAACATCCAATATGTTGACCGAAAAGCCATCAAGGGACAAGTTATTACTGATTAGCTTGTAGAAGCTCCCTTAGTCGATGCATACCCTCTCAAAATGGAGTTCCCAGATGAGCATCTTTGTATGATCATAGAGCAACCCCAATGGAAATTATATTTTGACGGCTCATATACATCACATGGATCAGGGGCAGGCATACTGTTTGTGACCCCTCAAGGAGACTACATCCCCAAATCCTTCAAGCTAGGATTTATGTGTACAAACAACATCTCAAAATATGAAGCCCTTGTGGCAGGTCTTAAAACTGCCATTCACTAGAATATCATGGAACTCCAAGTTTTTGGAGATTCCCAATTAATCATCAAGTAGGTCCTCGACGAATATCAAACAAAGGATGACAAGCTATTACCCTACAAAGAGCTTGTAGATAAACTCAAAGAACATTTTGTCAGCATACAGTTCACACAAGTACCAAGACTTTAGAATAAGGCAACAGATGCCATGGCAACCATTGGTTCACTATTGGAAATCCCCCATGACGCCACACAATATGAGTTTCTAGTCAAGCAGCTACACACGCCCGCTTATGAGAATGCTGATGCTGATATGGTCTGCGTCTTGGTTGGTCCCTAGTCCCCATGGTACCACGACATTCATGCTTATCTAAAGAATGGTATCATATCTCCTCAATTCACAAACACCCAATGCTAGAACCTTATTCACAGAGCATCCCGCTACACTCTTGTAGCCAACACCCTATATCATCGTGGGTATCATAACATCCTCTCCCGATGTCTAGACTCGAACGAGGCCACCGTGGCTTTACAAGAGGTTCACGCTGGTATTTGTGGTGCTCACACAAGCAGTATCATCCTTGCAAATAAGTTTCTTAGAGTTGGGCATTATTGGCCGACCATGGAGCATGACACCTGTGAGTTCATGAAGAAGTGCCTACAGTGCCAACAACATGCCAATTTGATCCATGCACCCGCATAGGACTTACATCCCATTGCACCTCCATGGCATTTCTCGTGTTGGGGTTTTGACCTTGTTGGCATGATCCACCCTCATTCTTCTAACAGACACAAGTATATCATTACAGCCACTAAGTACTTTACAAAGTGGGTCGAAGCAATTTTGCTCAACTTAACTACCGGTGTCCAGATCTCCAAATTCATCCTCTACCATATCATTTGTCATTTTGACATTCCCTCCACCATCTTCACAGATCATGGCTCTTTGTTTGAAAACCAACATGTTACAAAGCTCTGTGACCGATTCCACATCCACCAATGCTTTTCTAGCCCATACTTTCCACAAGGGAATGGCCAGGATGAGGCAACTAACAAAACCATCCTCAAAATCCTACGAAAAATTATCAATGATTCTAGTCATGACTGGCATTTGCAAATCAATCCTACCCTCTGGGCCTATCGCACCTCATTTTGTACTCCCATAGGCACCACCCCATACTCCTTGGTATATGGTGTTGAAGCTGTTCTGCCAATCGAGGTCGAAATCCCTTCAGTTCGCGTGTCCATGAAGAACTACATCATAGATGAAGACTACCACGTGGTGCACCTGACATAGTTGGACTTGCTAGATGAAAAGAGGCAATGGGCCTACGATCACCTGATCATGTGCCAAAAACATCTCAAAAGGAGCTTCAATAAAAAGGTACACCCTTGATAGTTCCAAGTGGGAGACCTTGTCCTGAAAGAAAACCAAAAAGTACAAGCAAACCGTGAAAAGAAAGGGAAGTTTGAGCCCACCTGGTTAGGTCCCTACGTGGTGACAGCCTGCTTTGATTTCGGAGCTTATCAATTGTCTACACCTGAGGGGGAGCCCCTTAATGATCCTATTAATATCATACATCTGAAGTAGTTCTATGCTTGAACCATAATATGATCCTAAAAAATTAAAAAAAAAAAAATCAAATATCATCCTAAAAAAAATCCTAACAATCAAATATGATCCTGACAAAATCTTAAAAATTATAAAATGTCTTGAAAAAATCATCATCTTGGTGAAAACCTGGTAAATAGGCACCTTGATGAATAAAAAAAATAAAATAAAAAAACAAATAAAAAATGGAAAAGAGTAAAGAGAAAAATCCCGTCCAATGGTGAAAACTTGGTAATTCAAGCACCTTGGGCAAGTATGTTGGTGAAAACTTGGTAAACAGGCACCATACATAGTGGACCATATCATTATCTATCAAAATCCCACCCCCCCATCCATTCGCCACTTTTCATTTCCAACTCAACCATACCTTGTTCCCAGGGTGTCCTCCCCATTGTGCCAGCACACGAGATTCGCTATCCCATTTTCCTGCAATGTTGTACATATCTGATGTATATAGTGTCTCCGTCTTGTACATACCCTCTTCGCAGTGCCTTTTTCTCGCAAAGCACATGACCCGAATGATCTCAATATCAACAATGTTCCCTCAATGAGTATCCTGCATCACTGTGATTCTTTGAAAGTTGTTTGTTTGCCCAGCTATGATTCCCAATACAGTTAGTACCCATCAACCAGGTCCTTGTAGGATGCATCCTTCCTCCATGTCTGACCTAATCTCAACATCCATAATTAGTTGATCTCTTTTGGCAAAGGACATCTTTTGGTCTTATCGCATTGATTTCAGTTTACTTGTTCTATCTTTTCAGTTGATTTTGTGATCTCAGTTGACTACTCCCATTAAGGCCGCCATGATCCTTTATATCATGGTGTGTTGCAATAGGAGGTGTTATTCTGGGGAACAGTCTTTTGTGATCTTTTGGCTTCTACCTATGAGTCAGTCGGACATGACCCTTGCACATTCCACTTGTGATCTTTTGGGTTACTTGGTGCACTTGGGAAATGTTGTTTGTCTGTGGAGTCCCTCGCATCGTTCCCACCATGTGTCCCTCGGGATGCATGTGTGATGTTGGGGCAATCCTTGTGTGTCTATTTCATGTCAATCCTATGCAATGCTCGCGACATGACCTCACATTCCTAGTAATTGTGATTCATCTCTTTTGTTGCTATATCAAAATAAGTGCTCAAATCTACACAGTGGTGTTCCCTCGGAACACCCCACGCTCAAGCTTTATGAAACATCCGAACAAAGCTCCCATCATCCCTATCCAATATCAAAGCATCACCCCAAATAGCACACTCCCCCCCCCACTGAGCTTCTCTCTCGCATCCCTCTCATGTTCTTGACCTTTGGATTGTGATTGTGCATATATCCCCCTTCAACCATTGTCCCCTCCCTCTCTCAGCGAGGGTGCAGTTAGGCAGTGATATGTTGTGACCATTCTATATACCCTCACCCTCACACTCTCATCTACATTCATGCATGCATGTCATTTCCCACTCCTACCCTCGGTTGCACTATGTCATCTCATCCTAGATTCATTTTAATCTTGCATTGTTAGGATTCATTCTTAGATGCATTCATCTCATTTATGTTCATTTTCATCTTGCATTGTTAGGATTCATTCTTAGATGCATTCCTCTCATTTAGATTCATTTTAATCTTGCATAGTTAAGAGTTCATTTTAGGTGCACTCATACCATTTACCATCTCATTTCGTATCATTTAGGTTCATTTTCATCTTAAGGTTCAGTTTAGGTGCATTCATACCATTTACCATCTCATTTCATATCATTTAGGTTCATTTTAATCTTGCATAGTTAAGAGTTATTTTAAGTGCACTCATACCATTTACCATCTCATTTCGTATCATTTAGGTTCATTTTCATCTTAAGGTTCAGTTTAGGTGCATTCATACCATTTACCATCTCATTTCGTATCATTTAAGTTCATTTTAATCTTGCATAGTTAAGAGTTCATTTTAGGTGCACTCATACCATTTACCATCTCATTTCGTATCATTTAGGTTCATTTTCATCTTAAGGTTCAATTTAGGTGCATTCATACCATTTACCATCTCATTTCATATCATTTAGGTTCATTTAATTATCTTGCATTGTTAAGTAGTTTTTTATCTTGCATTATTAACACATGTTACATATCCATAACCATATGCATTCCATCATAATATACATGCATCGAATAACAAAAGCATTTACATCACATCCTGCATCCACAAATTGTCAGCACATACATCTCATATAAACATTGCATAATGCATTTCATATAGAAATCACATCTTGCATCACACCCATGTTAGTCTCATAGCATATAGAAATCACATCACATCCTGCATCATCCATGTTAAGTACATCATAAGCATCCATACATTCATCCATAACACATCCTATCCCACCCAGCTCATCATATATATACCAAAAATCATCACAAAGAATAAAAGTACATGTCCCAACCCAAAAGCATGAAACAATAAATGTTTGTCTGAGTCCATAATAATACTAATAGTACATATATGAATATACAATCAGGACTATGCCCTCCATCAATAAATGAATCATATACAATCAAAACTATAGCATATCACTACCTATCTACCTCTCCTGAGGGAGGCTGCATATCAAAATCCCTAGCTAATGGGTCTACCTCTGGCAGTACCTGTAGGATGGGTGGCGACTCACTACACCCTGTGTCCCTATGTCTTGTACATCTGTCATGTGCACCACTCAGAATATCACAACAACACCTATATCCATGTCCAACCCTACCCCTGACTCCGATCTCCCTACCTCCACCATCTGTACCGAACCGATGGCCGAGTGTTGCTGACTTTGTGTGTGGCTCGACTGATAGCTCCTCTCACTTGCCCTGTGGCTCCCACTGGTCACTGATCTGTGGCTCCCACTAGACCTATCCTCTTGCTACCACTTGAGCCTATCAGTAATGATCGACTCGACTCCCTGTAATGTTGTACCCACTCAGGCAGTATAGATGCAAGATGTAATCCCCTGTAGAAGCCAATCTGCTCCCCTAATCTCACCAATTGTCACTGCAGGCATGATACCTCTCCTGATCACTCATGGGATCCCTGTGTGGTGGTATCCCTATCTCCCAATAGTTAGTCTCTCTCTAATCACAAGCCATCCCTCTCCACTCATAGACCATCCCTCTCGGAAATCAGGGCTGCCATCTCCCCCCTCAGTTGATCCCTCTCTTGCTGGGTCATCAGTCCCTCCTATACGAATTGTGCTAATCACACAATCAGGCTATCCCTCTCTATCCTCAAGCCATCCCTCTCCCCCACTAGCCCATCCCTCTCCGCTCTTAGATCATCTCGCTCCACCTGTGTGTCTCACAACATCTGAGTAGTGGTATCATGTGCAGCCTATAGTGAGGCTAGGCATGTTGCTGCATCATCCCCCCTACCCCTAGATGATCTGGATCCCGCTGGTGGTGGTGGCCCTGGTGGTGGTGGACCTGCTGGTATTTGTAGACCATCCCCTCCCCCCTGTCCACATCCATCCCATCTCCATCTCCATCTCCATCCCCATCCCCATCCCCATCTCCTCTATCCCTCCCTCCAATCCTTTCCCTATCTTCCCCTCCTCCTCTCCCCCCTCCTCTTTGGCCTCTGTACACGGCTAGTGCCCCTCCCTCACCGTCTGGTAGCCCTACTCTCCCTACTACCCTAGGTGGCTGGAACTAGGTGTCCTACGCTGGTGTAGTCCCTGGATTTGCCACCCCTCCTACCCAATCCCAAATAAATGGTTGCATAATCTGATAAGCAGCCAGTAACCCTCCCCTATCCATCGATGGCCCAAACTCAGATATCCTCTCGCAGGTGGCCCGATGGTACCATCACTCCCCATCTAGCACATCCTACCTGAATTTGAACTGACAAGATGTCCTATCCGGTCTGTACTACTCCATGATATAGTCCCATCACCCTGTAAGATGTGTGGGCATCGCTATGTATGGGAGCTCCCGTGCATCCTCCACCCATGATGCACCAGCAATCGGAAGATGCAATATACATACTCCAAGGTCATCGTCATCTCCCCAGTGGGTAGATGAAATGTCCTCATCTTCGACTGCCAGCGCTCACACAATGCTGTCACTAGTGCCATGTACGTCCGTTTATGTGGCATCCGCGCCAAATATCCCAAGCCCAATGCATTCACCCGAGCCCAGTCCACTGCCGTGAACTGCTCCGAAATAATCAGTATTGTTGCCTGTCTCTCTCGACTCATCAGCCAATCCACCGACCACTGCATCCAAGCCAAATTAGCATGTCAGTTACTTGATCTAGCTAAGCCTCAATAGTTTCTTTTCCCCGCATTCCCGCGGAGATTTTTCTCCTCGCATTCCAGCGGAGATTTTTCTCCCCGCATTCCCGCAGAGTTTTTTGTCCCCATGTTCCTGTAGGGCCAACCCTCCCCTCATTCCCACCAAACCCCAATGACATGGGAACACATTCTTGCGCCGCTTAGCCATTTTCCTTATCCCTCGCGGGAATGCCATTTTTGGCCTCCCGCTGCCAAACTCGCGAGAATGCATTCTTGCAAGAAATTCTTGTGAGATCGCAATCCCACAACCCCTCTTGTGATTTTCATGATCCCGCGAAAAGCACATGACCCCTCCTAGATTTTTGACCCCAGCCAAGTTTTGCGAGAACACGTTCCTGCCAGGGCAAGAGCGTTCCCGCTAGGCGCACACACTGTGGGAATGCACTTTTCTAACCTAAAACATGCAATAAATGCGTGAAAAACACAACGACAAGTCCAATTTTTTGATCCTACCTATTGGTCAGGCCCTCTACTCCGTGCCACACATCTCATGATGTCCATCCGGTGTGTCAGTCATCCTCACTATGCCATCTTTTCATCGCTTATCAGAGCTTTGCAGTCATGATTTCTAGGCTCTCAGTGTGCAAATGAATTGATTTTGACCCCTTCGACCTTAATATAGGCCTCCCCAGACCCCCGTTTTCACTCCTGGATGCCCTGATTCCGCTCGTTTCTTCCCATCCTTCCCATTTTCATTCCTCATGGCCTTTTTCACCCTTCTTTCCTTCGTTCCTGCGCCTCTTTGGCCTGCAGCACTCTCCCTTCCTTTCCCCCTATTTTTCCTTTCGAGCCGTCATCTGGGCTCATTTTTCTTTCCCTGCCATCCTCTCAAGGGGGCATCATCCAACCACATCTTGACCCATAACTGGGGCAACTTTATTTACCTAGTCCATTCTTCGTGTCATCTCTTTTGTTAAAAACATCTTTGAAGTAGTGTTATTTTAACACTACGTCGAAGAGGGGCAAAATGTAGACACCTAAATTTGCTTACATAATTTAGTAATCATATTTAGTCTTTTCCTAGGACATCTTGTTAATTAAATATTATTTATTTAATTAATTTATGTCATCCCCTAGTTAATTAATTTAATTAATTAAATATAGCCCAATTAATTATCAAAATGACAAACCTATAGTTTGATAATTAATTAAATCCCTATTCCTCTATTAGTTTAAATAGATACATTTATCTAAATAAATTAATTCATAAATCCCCTTTTTCCTCCCACTTGGAATTAAATAAAATATTTAATTCTAATTCCCCCCTATTAGCTAATAATCCATGCTTAGTTAATAATCCTCCACTCATTCTCTCTCCTCCCATCACATCTCCCTAATCCTCCACTTACCAAGCCTAATCACCTCCTAAGCATGTGCACAATCATAATCCAAGATTAAAGAATGCTAATCCACCTCAAAGTCAACCCCTTATGACATCACCTCCACATCCTCCAATGAGAAATCAAAAGCCTCTTACACCTCTTACACACTTGTCCCCTCTCACACCTTCCAAAGTTGACACATCCCTCAACCATTTGACCTCTCCTTCCATCCTCCCTCATTGTGACACTTGTCACAATGCTATGCATTTGAGAAAGCACAATCCATGTGCTCTCTTTTGGATGCATCTCCACCATTGCTCACTCCTCTTTTGCCCCTTAATCTCCACCATCCATTTCATCCATCTTTCTATAAAAGAGAAGCTCTTCTCCTTCATTTTCATCCACCATTGAAGCAAAGTTACCATGCTATTTTCTCTATTGAAGCTTGAGCATAGCATTTGAGCACACATCCAAACTTTTGGACAAATCTTCTACATATTGGAGGTTTTCTTAAGGGTTTATATTGCTTTTGAGTTTGTTTGCTTCCATTTTGTAGGTCTAATCATAGGTGTTTATCTTCTTTGTTTTGTTGAATGCTAGCTTAGCCTTGTGTTCTTAGACATTGCATTTTAGGTATTATAGTATGATAAAGATGTATGAAGCTGATTTGAAATATTAACTGATTCCAAGACAAAAACTAATTGAAAGATTTAAAGATTTAAGATTTAGGTCCTGATTGACCAAAGACAATGTTAACTATAGCAACAATGAACCAGTGATTATGAAAAAGTGCCAAAACACCTGATTCTGAACCTTATGATTGCGAAGAAGTGAGTGACCGATTCTAGACCTGATTGTCCCAAGAGAATCATATTGGTATCACATCCTGAACCCATCAGTTACAAAGAAACAAGGAAAATAACACTAATGAACCGTTGGTTACAAAAAGCTAATATAGTTTACAAGATAGATTTAGGATACCAGATTGATATGGATCTCGATGAATCTGATATGCCCCAAGAAATGATAGATTTGCCCCAAGAGATGAGGACTTTAGATGAATCAGTAACTAGATGTGGTTGTTGTCTTGATCACTAAGAGAAGATTTTAAATTTTCAGATTTAGATTTACAGACTTTGAATGATGTGTAATACCATGCCCCCTTTGGGATTAAAATTGAAATCTGACAAGAAAAATCAGTGTTGAATAATTTAGAAGCATGTTAATTGATTTGAGAAGTGGTTATACACATTCAAGAATGCGTTTTGCATCATTTGGAGGCCCGGGAGACCAAGTTTGACTAGGTTTGACCATGGGTTGACCATGGTTGACCAAGTTAAAATTTTGATAGTTTGATGTAAGATAATCAGTTAAGTTGAATACTGGAGTTCTATGATGATTGAAGATTGATTATGCAAGTAGTCAAACATCCTGGGTCTGAAAATTTTAAATCACAATTTGGACATAGTAAATGATCTCAGATTTTGATTTTGATCTCGAAAATGGGTTCAGAACATCGAAATTAGTCAGGGGTGCAATTTTCATGGAAAACAAAGCACTTTTGAAAATTAGGTCAAAAGCTATATAAGGACCAAAAGGGTCATTTTCAATTCATTATTCACATTTGACTTTTGAAATCTTGTGGAGCCCTCTGAGTGAGAAAATGGTTGAGCTGAAGGTACCTGTCTCTTTCCATCAATTTGAGCACAATCGGAGACATCAGTGGCATCTGCAGTATGGACATCCAGTAAGTGGACCTCTGTGCCTCTTTGTAAATTCCATTTTTTCATGTTTGTGGCATTTTTAGGGTGTTTTTCATACGTTTCAATTTTTCAATCCTCGCATGCATGGAAACTTGTATGGTTGTCCTCTATGACTTGTATGACTTTTCAATGTCCTATAGAGTGTCGTATCAGAATCCCCTAAACTCGTTTGAGAGGGACCCAAGAGTCATATGACGTTTCGTCGGGTCCCTCATTTGTCATACGGTGAGACTTAGAAAGTTGTTTATACATGGTTTGTCGCATGAGACCCTACTGAAACTCATATGAGTGTTGATGCTAGTCTGCATTGTCGTATGGAAACTAGTGAGCTTAAAACTCATTTTTAGGTCAGAATTTTTAATTTTATGATTCCTTAGGCTAATTGTTAAGCATTTAATGCACCTTTTGAGATAGTGAACTTTTAAATTTCTATACTGTTAGCTTGTTTTTCAGCCAAATTACTGATAGGATTCCCTGTTTCTGTTCCATGTAGGTTATATACCCTAATGTTCATGTGCGCATCTCACATCCTGTGACTCAGAGACTCTATGTTTCACCGCCTAACCCTATGAGGGTACATCTTACTTCTTGTGGATTCGAGTATCTGATTCGGTTTCTTGAGATTAGGGTTAACCATGGATTGTTGACTGCATTGATAGAGTGGTTTCATTCAGAGACCCAAACTTTCCATCTACCCACTAGAGAGATTACTGTGACACCTGAGGATGTATATAGGATATTGCACATTCCATTTCATGGTCCTCATCTGAATTATGTGAGTTCTGGGAACTCTGGTCTTCATTCTTTCTGTAGATTATTCGGAGATGACACACAACTCACTGGTTCTGTTTCTTGGGAGTTATTAGTACAATGTTATGGGTAGACCCATAGGTTAGAGTGTATTATATCAGACATGATATGAGGTATCATCATGTCCGATCACTAGTAGAATAGTCTATTGATAGGCTGGGCCTTGATGGTGGCATTATTGATGGCTACTCCTTCTGAGTTAGCTTAGGGTCAGTGCATGCTTGCACATATGTTTTCTAAGATGCACGAGATTGTGTATCAGGAGAGCAAGTCCTTTGCTTCCGGTGCATTAGTTCTTCAGATATGGGCCTGGGAGCACATCCTAGTTTGTAGACCACTGTGTTAGACATAGCGCTAGCCACAGGAGCCAGTCATATATATATATATATATACTCTGGTTATGTTACACAGGTGTGCATGGGTCACACAGAGTACTTTAGGCAGTGTCTAGATGATATGATTTTTGTAGTATGGAGACCATACTTGTTGATAGAGGCCTAGCCCATTGCAAAGGAGTAGTTTAGTTATTTCTATCAGAGTCATGTAATGATTGGGAGATCCACTATTGTTATTGAGTGCTTCCTGATCACTAGGGTATGGAGGCAGTATGGCATCATTCAGGATGCACCAGAGGAGCTTGCAGCTTATGCACATATCCTTAGAGAGATTGGATTAGGATGGGCCCCTTGGTTATCATATGCTCTCTATACAAAGGATTACAATGGTATCGTTGGTAGAGATTGGGATTACAGAGTGGATGTTCCAGATGTCAGTGTTATAGATGGATTCATTGGATGGCTTGTAGAGCATCCCATACATAGATTTTCTGATCCTATAGAGTTGATACCCTCCATGGAGGAGGCCATGGATGTCACAGGTGCATAGGTTCTAACTGGTCGAGGACAGAGACATGCACAAGTGTAGATGCCCCAGCCTACACCTCCAAGGCTGAGAGTAGTATTGACACCTCTATCGAGACCATCTAGATAGATGAGACTACCTCATCCCCCTAGTTCTTCAGCAGGCAGACCTGCAGTTTTATATAGGAGATCTATTAGAGGAGAGAGTGGCACTTTAGGCAGTGTGGGCACAATAGATGAGGTACTGGGTGCAGAGTAGGATGTGGGTGCCGGTCCAGATCCTTTACAGGGTGATACCAGTTTTGATCTTGGTGCTAAGGTTAGACGTTGTAAGGCACAAAGAGTAGAGACCACAGAGAAGCCAATGGTAGATACTGATATGCCTACGGTAGATGTAGATCCTAGTGTACCATTGACTCCGCAAGAGATTATTAGACAATTGAGATTACAAGTTAGGGACTTGAAGGTACAGAGTGCTCGGTGGGAGGAGTGATTCACAGAGGTTGATAGAAAAAGATCTAAGCTCTGAGAGGAGAACATGCATTTACAGGCAGAGGTGACACATTAGACCTCGAGAGCTGCTTACTATGTTTCTATGTACTACACTATCATACCTACTGCTCAGAGAGTACCCACATAATCTCAGTATATGATAGCTTTGGAGGGAGCGAGGGCACCTAGAGTCGAGGCAATGCCAAATGCACCACCACCACCTCCACCAAATGCAGAGGATCAGGTAGATAGCTTATTTGTCTAGATATTTTGATATTTTTGCTCTTTTGTTCATGTATACTATTTTGACTTCTGATAGCTCACCTGAGCTCATTCGTTTGTACTTTGTGCCAGTAGTGCACCCTTGACTAGTTCGAGTTATATGATATGAGATTGAGATTTTGGTTGTAACTTCATGTGTACTTGTCATGTTTTGATTTATGATGATATCATGTGATGTAAATGCTATGAGTAGTGTAGAATGTATGTATGGATTTATGCAATGCAATGATTTCTTTCAAATGTATGAATGTTATGCAAATGTAATTTAGTATGGAAAATGTATGAAAATGTATGGAATGTAGATGCAATAGCTGAAATGATCATGAATATGTAATGTAAATGTAATGATACGCATGATATGTTTTGTAGGTATTGATGAAGACAAGTACTCAGTCTTATGTCAAAAAGATGTCTAACCCAGGATGGTGACTGCTCGCTTTTCTGTGAGGAAACCTTCATGTGAGATACAAATCTTCATTTCCATTTTAAGTTTAGTTTAGGAGAATTATTGAAGTGTTTAAGCAATTTGTGAGATCATGCAATCATGCAAAGTGCAAAATGAAATGCAATCCTAAGACCTAGGACCTAGTCACTGATCATGTGTCGATTTGTTGTCATCATTGAACTTTTTAGGTAACTGGATAAATCAATACAACATCCACTAGTTAGGAAAATATGAATATATGAATATTGATTTGTATGCGCAAGAATCAATACAATGCCCACTGGCTAGACAACCATGGACATATGAATATTGATTTTATTTTCAGAATGTTGGATTAGATATAAGCACCAAGGCATAAATGTCAGGATGACTTGAATATCATGTCCATTTTAATATAGAAATTTGTATAAGCATCAAAACATAGATGTCATGATGACCAGAATACACCTTGCAGAACAAACACATCAAGCAGTCAAGAGATCATTCTAAATCCTGTGTGAATTACCTATAGTGACCCTTTATCATTCACATCCTTAGGTAAGATCGCTTTTCACAGTAGGAGCAAGAACTCACTCAAAAAGACAATAGTTAGATCAAACTTCTTTGAATTTTTTGGGTATCAATGGTTGAGGTACTCATGGCCATCCAATTCGAGATAGAGGCTCTTACAAATAGACACCATTTCAATCCAGAATTTCCAAAGTTGTTAGATTTTCACATACAAGCATAAAACAAAGAAAAGATTATGCCCCCAATCATCACTCTCTAAATCCTGTAAAGGACATCATCGAAGAGCTCGAAGGGACACAATATGCAAAAATCTCAATGCGAATCAGTAAGCATACAAGGAGATAAAAGCATGCAAAAATCATAGATTGTTTTCATTTTGTGTTTGATTGTGTTGTTGTAGATGCAAAATCCTTTCTGGAGAGGAGACTGACTGACTGACTCAGATGAAGCTTCAAAGGACTCTGACTGGATATGACATGTCTAAGATACATTGGAGGCCATAGGATATGACATTGATTTCCCCCAAGTTTGAAACATTGATAGGATACATACGTTTGAGCTGATTGGTGTATAGACTGACTTATTGAAAATAGGAATGCAGAAACAAACCGGGAGATATGTACAAACTAAAGCAAGACTGAAAGCTTGGAAAGACCAAGATTGTGCTGATAGATGGAGCATTTTGAAACAAGTGGCACCCATTTGTCAGGTTTTCACCATCTTGGCAGAGATTCTATTTTTGCTACCAAGGCGCCTGTTTTCAAGTTTTCACCAAGGGACTTTTTCTTTTTCTCATTTTTTTGTATTTTTTATTTTTTCATTTTTTTTGTACTTTTGATATATTTTGATTTTTTTGTGAATCATCAAGGTGCCTATTTGCTAGGTTTTCACCAAGATGTTCATTTTTTCAGACTTTTTCTAATTTTAAAGATTTTTTTAGGACATTTTACCTAGACTGAATGCCTTAGGCATAGAATTTCTTCAGATGCAGAATGTTGATTGGTTCTCAGAGCTATTCTCCTTTAGTCATTGAGAGTTGATAGGCACCAGAGCCAAAAGTAGTAGTGATAACAAAGGGACCCAACCAGTTGGGTTCAAACTTCCCCTTACATTCTCTATGTGATTGATTTTTAGGATTCTCTCTCAAGACTAGATCACCAACCTGAAATTCTCTGTGCTTGACTTTCTTGTTGTAACCTCTAGACATTCTCTTTTGATATACTCTGAGATGATCATATGCTGCTTGTCTGCACTCATCTAGTAATTCAAGTTCTTGCAACCTAGACACTCTTTAGTCATCATCAGTTACTAGACCATGCATTTTGATTCTTAGTGATGGGATTTCACCTCAATAGACTGTACCGCTTCAGACCCATAAACTAAAGTGAATGGTGTAGCCCCAATAGGCATTCTGATACTTTCTCTATAGGCCTAGAGAGCTGGATCGATCATGAGATGCGAGTCTCTTCCTATTTTATTAATTGTTTGGTGCAAGATTTTCAATAGATTCTTGTTTGAAGCCTCTGCTTGTCCATTCCCTTGAGGATAGTAGATAGATGACCAATGTTGTGTAATCTTGAATTTGGCACATAGATCATCTAAGTCTTTGTTCTTGAATCATCCACCATTATCTGTGACTATAGAATGTGGAATACCATACCGACATATGATGTAGTTCAAGATGAACATTGAAATTTGTTTTCCAACTGCTTGAGTTAAAGGAACTGCTTCTACCCACTTTGTAAAATAATCTATAGCTGTGATTATATGGGTATGTCCATTAGAAGAATGAGGATATATGGATCCTATAAGATCAAATGCCCATTGGTGAAATTGCCATTATGTAGTGGAGGGAATTAGATCTCTCCCTGGTGCATGAATTAAGTTGCCATGTACTTGGCACTTTTGACAGTTCTTAGCAAACTTGATAGCCTCTTTCTCCATTTTCGACCAATAGTACCCAGCCCTAATAAGTTTTCGAGCTAGTGTTAAACCATTTGAGTGTGACCCACAAATACCATCATGGACTTCCTCTAATGCATGTTGAGACTCTTCCCATTATAAACATCTAAGTAGCATACCATCTAGACCTCGTTTGTATAGATCGTGACCAATGATGACATATTGAGATGCATTTCAGATAAGGTATCATTTCTCATGGCGGTTAAAGGTATTAGGAATGATTTGGTCTTTAAGATAAGAGAAAAGGTTTTTATAGCGAGATGAATCATGACCTACAATAGTGCAAATCATGCAGGTTTTAGGGGAATCATATGTAGGATAAGATAGTGCTTCCACCAGTAACTCGTAGTGTAGCTCATGCTCAGGCTACTGTAATAAAGTAGATAGAGTTGCCATTACATCAGCAACCTTATTCTCTGTTCTAGGTATTTCCTCAAAGGTGATATATATGAAATATTTCTTTAGATCATCTACCATTCTCTTGTATGGAGTGAGCTTTTAATCTTTCATTTAATACACATCATTGACTTGGTGTATTATAAGTTGTGAGTCTCCATAAATGTGTAATTCTGTTACTCTCCACTCAATTGCTATTTTCATACCATTAAGAAGGGCTTCATATTCAACAATATTGTTTGTGCAAGGAAACTTGATTTTGAATGCCTTAGGGATTGAGTATCCTTGAGGAGTGATGAACAATATGCCTGCTCTAGATCCATTCTGTGTATAGGAGCCATCAAACAACAATTGCCATTCTCTAGAAGAAAGATTCATGATAGAAGAATCTGGGAATTCCACTTGCATTGGAGTATCATCAAATAAAGGTGCATCTACTAGTTGATCAGTGATAACTTGTCCTTTGATAGCTTTTCTTTCAACATATTCAATGTCAAATTCACTTAAGAGCATGACCCATTTAGCTAGTCTATCTGTGAGGGCAACTTTTCTTAGTAGGTACTTTAATGGATCAATCTTAGCTACCAAATGCATGGTATGAGCCAACATATAATGTCTCAGTTTCTATGATGCAAAGATCACAGCTAAACAATCTTTTTCAATCATTGAATAGTTCTTCTCATATGCTACCAATGTTCTACTCATATAGTATATAGATCTTTCCTTTTTATTCTCATCAGGCTATGCTAGTAATGCCCGTAGTGATGTATCTATTGTGGAGACATATAAGATCAATGGCTTCCCTTGAATAGGAGGCATCAAAATAGGAGGATTTGATAGATATTTCTTGATATGGTTAAAGTTCTTTTTACATTCCTCATTCCATGCAAAGGTCACACCTTTATGTAATGTTTTTGTAAAAGGTTGTGATATGTCTACTAGCTGAGATATGAAGTGTCTAATAGATTGTACTCTTCCTTGTAATGTTCTCATTTAACTGATATTCTTGGGAGGTTGCATCTCCATGATAGCTTTAACTTTTTTTGGATCAAATTCAATGCCTTTCTTTGAAACAATGTAGCCTAAGAGCTTTCCAGAAGTGACACCAAAAGCACACTTCTTAGGGTTCAGTCTGAGACTAAACTTCTCCATTCTATCTAGTATTTTGCTCAAGTCATTAAGATGTTCAGATCTTATCATATATTTTGCTAAAGTATCATCAACATAATTCTCCATAGTTCGATGCATCATGTCATTAAAAATAGATGTCATAGCTCTTTGATATGTAGCACCAGCATTCTTAAGTCCAAATGCCATGACATTCCAATAGAAGGTACCCCATGCACATGTGAAAGCAGTTTTCTCTTGATCTTTTGGAGTAATTTTTATTTGGTTGTATCCAGAAAAACCATCCATTAACAAATACATCTCAAAGCCTGTAGTCATGTCTACTATCATATCAATATTAGGTAATGGAAAATTGATGCAGTGAAAGGTAGGAGAATCCCCAATGGATATGTCCTAGCCCCCAGCAAATAACCACACAATAGAATATAATGACAATACAAAGATTTAGATCCACACAATGCCAAAACTCATTATAGAATTATCATATTTTCATCCAACATGCCCGACTATAAGGCCTTCCGGGTTACGGCCAAATACAATGCAATTCCAATAGTACCTTGCAAGATCCCTCAAGATCCAATCCAAACCCTAGCCACACTATGGTAGAAACCCCCAGGAAGATCTAAACTTGTGCCCACAAGCCCTCCAAGCAATCTCCTTGTTCCCAAGCCACAGCTACTAGTTCTCCTCCAAATTCGCTCCTCTGCCTCTTCCTCTTCCCCAAGATGGATGAATGATGCCTCAAGACTTCCCCCACAACCCCTACTTATACCAATCTAAGCCACAGGTCGGCCCTGAATATAAATTAAATACAAATACCGAAATTAAATGCCACAAGTCGGCCAACAACAACAATTAAATTCCCAAAATTGATGTCTTAGTAAACTCGTGATATCTCATAGCTCCGGATGAATTAGAACTCATGCTTCAAACCACAAGTAGAAATATAGGCCCTCTTCAATCCCTGAAATTTTCAGCCTCTAACTCTTTATGGAAAATTACTTATACAGCCTGAAATAGGCACCAAATTCTTAAGCAAGGCCGAGCTCCCCAAGGCCATGTTGAGCAACCAAGACCATGCCAAGTTCCATTAAATACATCAAATCCAATTAACGAAGACCCAAGTAGGTTTATCCAATTCTACAAAACCCTCACACATGAAAATAAGTCCACACAACCCATCAAATCTCCCAAACATGCAGGATAGCCAACTACCCTGGGATGCTCCTGCATCAGACTCCCCAGGTGCGAAAAGATGTTCTCAATAGCTAGAAGAACATCGTCTGGGATTCAACACATAAATCCCTGAATGGTTCTTCACATACATGTCCTCCAAGTCTTCAACTTGCACATTCTTTCCCTTGTTCCGCTACTGCATCTTCATATCCATCCTCGATGTCTCACAGGTTTGCTGTCCATGCTGATCTCTAACCCTTTCAGAATCTGCCAACTCAACTCGGTTACCAATGCTCAGGTTCCTTCTACCAACCTCTTCATTTTGCAAGGGAATTAGGGAATACTTCTTGCCATCTTTCACAATTGTAAACACATTCTTGATAAAATCATGCATAGCCCTACAATCATACTGCCAAGGTCTACCAAGCAACAAATGACAACTGTTCATGTCCACAATATCACACAACACTTGATCCTTATACTTCCCAATCTGGATACCAACAAGGCACTGCTCCTTTACTTCCAAAGCATGCTCACCTTGCAACCAACCAATCCTATAAGGATAAGGATGTCTTGTTCTTTTCAAACCAAGTTTCTGAACCATCTCCTCAGCAACAAGGTTATCAGTACTACCACCATCCACAATCACCTTACAGACTTTGCCACTAGACTTACAATGAGTCCTAAACAAATTAGTCCTTTGACAAGATTCCCATGTCCTTTGACCCATCAGTACTCGCTGAGCTAGCAAACTCTCTCCTTGCTTAGGTTCTTGGTCTTCAACCTCATCCACAACAACAGCTCTTCTGTCACCATCCTTCCGCGGACACTGATAAGCTCTATGCCCTTCTTCATGACATTTGAAACAAGTACCCTTAAATTCACCTTGACCTGTCCTTCGCTTTTGATCAACAATTTTTGGTTCAGCTTCTGCATTTGGTTTTGCCAAATAATCTTGCTTCTCCTTCCCTCGGGAACCACCTTGATTCTTCCTCTTCAAATTTTCTTCGGCCCTCAAAGCATACTGATAGGCATCCTCAACTAAAGAAATATTCAGCATACCAACCTCATCCTGAATATTGAATCTCAAACCATTAATGTATCTAGCCACCTTCTCCTTAGACAACTCTCTATGTCCAGAATGAATAGTCAACTTGTAAAACTCCTCTGTATAATCTTTCACAGTCATATCCTTTTGTTTTAAATTCTGCAACCTCTTAAACAACTCAAGTTCATAATCAGCAGGAATGAACTTAGCCTTCAGTTTAGTCACCATCAATCTCCATCTAGTGATCTTCATTTCACCCTCCTCTTCTCTATCTCGCTGTAACTCTTTCCACCAAAGAGCAGCATGTCCCTTTAGCTTGGTCTGTGCTATCCTCACTCTGAGTGGATCTTCAATATCCTCGAGTTCAAAATAGTCTTCCAATTCACCAATCCAATCAATCAGGTCTTCAAGATTCAAAGTACCTGAGAAATTAGAAACCTCCATCTTATGCTTTAGCTTCAACTGAGGTCTAGATCTATCAAACTGAACAATCCTATTTCCTCTAGGTCTCTCATCTTGCTCAGCTCTACCATTAGATCTAGTAGTCTCAAATTCTTTAGCAGCTTCCTCATAACCATCTTCAGTACCCACATGCCTAGGTATACCACCCAAGGCACTTACAATCTTAGCAATCATATCACTCTTCATCAACTCCATCTCAGATCTAAGACTAGCTTTAACCTCCTCTATTTGAGCCTTAATCTTCTCTAAGATTCATTCTTCCACAGTATCAGTAAGATCATCAATTGCCCTAGGGTCCAATCTTCTCAGAGGCATCTTCCAAGATCTTCGCAAACCCTCTGCAGCAAATCACCAACTAGGTCCAAACTTTTCTCTGATACCACTTGATGCAGTACAAGGTAGGAGAATCCCCAATGGAGACGTCCTAGCCCCCAGCAAATAACCACACAATAGAATATAATGACAATACAAAGATTTAGAACCACACAATGCCAAAACTCATTATAGAATTATCATATTTTCATCCAACATGCCCGGCTATAAGGCCTTCCGGGTTACAGCCAAATACAATGCAATTCCAATAGTACCTTGCAAGATCCCTCAAGATCCAATCCAAACCCTAGCCACACTATGGTAGAAACCCCCAGGAAGATCTAAACTTGTGCCCACAAGCCCTCCAAGCAATCTCCTTGTTCCCAAGCCATAGCTACTAGTTCTCCTCCAAATTCGCTCCTCTGCCTCTTCCTCTTCTCCAAGATGGATGAATGATGCCTCAAGACTTCCCCCACAACCCCTACTTATACCAATCTAAGCCACAGGTCAGCCCTGAACATAAATTAAATACAAATACCAAAATTAAATGCCACAAGTCGGCTAACAACAACAATTAAATTCCCAAAATTAATGTCTTAGTAAAATCACGATATCTCCTAGCTCCAGATGAATTAGAACTCATGCTTCAAACCAAAAGTATAAATATAGACCCTCTTCAATCCCTAAAATTTTCAGCCTCTAACTCTTTATGGAAAATTACTTATACAGCTTGAAATAGGCACCAAATTCTTAAGCAAGGCCGAGCTCCCCAAGGCCATGCTGAGCAACCAAGACCATGCCAAGTTCCATTAAATACATCAAATCCAATTACCGAAGACCCAAGTAGGTTTATCCAATTCTATCAAACCCTCACACATGAAAATAAGTCCACACAACCCATCAAATCTCCCAAACATGCAGGATAGCCAACTACCCTGGGATGCTCCTGCATCAAAAATCATCCTTAGGGCATGCTTTGTTTACATCTCTAAAATCTATGCACACCCTGATTGATTTGTCTAGTTTAGAAACATGTACAATATTAGAGATCCATTCACCATAGTCAATGACACAGATGAATCTAGCTTTTAGTAGCTTCTCTAATTCAACTTTTACCAAGGGTGCAACATGTGGATGCATCTTTCTCAATTTTTTCTTAACAGGTTTGATGTTTAGAGCTATAGATAAATGGTGCATTATAAGATCAGGATCCAACCCTAGCATATCTGAATATTTCCATGCAAAGTTGATCTTCTTGTCTGTCAAGAATGTGGTAAATTTTTTCTTTTCTTCTTTTGATAAGGATTGTGCTACATGGATCAACTGCGGTTCTTCTATTGTTCCCAAGTTGATAGATTGAGTGGGCTCAATTAGAACTGGAGATCTGTCCTGCAAATGACTCGGAAGGACATCAAATATCTCATTCTTAGGTACCTCAAAAAGGTTTTCACCTTCAGATACATCTTTTATTTTTACTTTTGTAGGTTCAGAGACTACCATAAAGTGGTTTTCACCCTCAGAACTCCTTTTCTTTTTATTCTTATTCTTATTTTTTTGACTAAGATACTTGATGTCCGACTCTGTCATGCTAATGCTCGGTTCACTGATGGAAGTCCTTATAGGCTCAATTGCATTGAGGTAGCAAGCAAGGGCATAGTCATTTGGAAAGGTATAAATACCTTGACTCAGATTCATAGAGGTTTGGTCAAGAAGTTCAGGATGTTGGATAGTCAAAGTGGTGAAAGATTGGGAAAGAGTTTACAAATATAGATTTGTCATCATTGGTCCTAACGTGACGCTCAAGTTCAAAGGTGATATTACAACTTAAGATGTTCAATTCATGAATAGGCTCAATGTCATTTTGGGAGTCCACTTCAGCCATCGGTGGATCAGACTTGTTAAGTTCATCATTTCGCTCTAGACTTACGTTGGGTTTAGGTGCATATTGGTGAATAACATCAACATGTTTCTCTGTAATAAGCTCATCTTCCTCTGGAATGGCTCCCCATTCATAGTCATTAGATTCTTCATCTATGCCTCTAGGAAATTTAAGAATATGAGTAAAGTCAGGATGAATACCCCAAGAAGGGTTACCCTCATATTCTGATTTGAATTCATACTCATGGGAATCTATCTTAGAATAACTACCACCTTCCTCTTTGTCTGTTTGATTGCCTTTGAGATTAGCTAGTTCTTGTGGTGCAACTATCTCTTTCTTTATAGTAGGTTCTTGTGTTTCTACTACATTGAATCTTTTTACTGGATCATCTTCAGTTTCAAGAAGGTCTTTGATTTCTTTAGGCAAACGCTCATAAGGAATGAGCTCTTCAGCGGTGTTTGAATCATCACTGTCAGATTGTTCAGTTATTTCTTCCTTTAGTTGATTTGTTGTGGAGGGGTCAATCTATTCTAAGAAATGTGGGGAGTTCTTTCTAAGATAGAAAGGTTTCTTCTTATATCCTAGACCCATTGTATTCTTGTTTTCTTGGCCACGATGGTCAAGAGGTGATAGAAGACCTTTACCCTGTAGTCCTAGAGGACCTTTTCCTTTATATCCCATCTTTGTGATCAATTTTTCCCCTGGGCCATGTGACTTAGAAGGGATCTTTGGTATTTTAGAGTCACATTTTTGAATAATTTGAGATTCAGGTTCATCTTTGTATAGCCATGCAAGCACAGCTTCATCCTCTCAAAACTCTTGTTTGGACACTTGTTCTGCAACAAAATTTCCTTTATATGCCTCAAGAGGTTCTTTAGACTCCTTTTTAGACTATTTTAGAGTTTGTCCATAGGACTTAGGCAAGATAGGGAGAGATGTCAAAGACAAGACTGGCTCTATAGTATATTCTCCCATACCATTTTCTTTGATTTTAACCTCTTTAGCAGTGTCTTGGATGTTGAAGCAACGTCTAGCTTCTTAGTGGAAGATTCTCTGTTATTAGGAACAAGTTTATCAACACTTTCCTTCAATGCATTGCAAGTTGTATATAGATCAGTTGGAATCATCACTTCTACTCCTTCATAAGGAAATTTCAAACACTGATGGTACTTAGAAGGAATAGATTTCATTTCATGTATCCAGGGTCTCCCTAGAAGGATTTTGTAAGCCAAAGGTAGATCAAGAACTTGACATATAGTATCTCTGATGACTGGACCTATTCTGATAGGTAAGATAATTGTTCCCTTGGAAGATCTTTCTTGCTCATCATATGCTTTGATAGTTATCTTCTTTCTAGGATCAATGGCCATTTCTGAAAATCCCAATTGTGTAATCAAGCTAAAAGAAAAAATGTTTAGACCAACACCCCTATCTATCAACACATGTTTGACGCGACGGTTTTGGATCAAGACTTCAATATGCAAGGGCTGGTTATGCAGATGACTCAAGGAGTTATCATCTTCCTCTGAAAAGGAAATATACTGTGGAGACATAAGATGACCAACCATAGTTTGGAATCTATCTAAATCAAGGTTATCACGAACATTGGATCCGAGTAGAGCTTTGTCTAGAATGGCTCTATGAACTGGAGATATCCGAAGCAACTCAAACATGGAGATTTTTCGCATTTGTATGCTGGAGTTGTTGGACAATACTGTATTATGTAGGCCTCGTGTCTTTAGGATTTGAAGATTTAGATGTAGCCTTCTGTTTAGAAGCATATGAAAGATTGAAAGGCACCTTAGGGACATTGGATGAATCTAGTATTTATCCTTGCAGATGCACTTGAGCTTGTGATTGAGTAATTGCATTAGCTGATTGGTTTTCTCTATCTTTTCTCACAATTGTGATGACATTGCAATGCTCAAATAGACCTAGTTCAACCATATTGATAACATAATTGTTTACAAAGTAGGCATAATTGACTTTAGCACCCATAGAAGAATCTTTTTTACCATGTTTCAGAAATGGTTCCGTGAATGTTGTATGATCAATATTGCTCTTATGATTGTCAATCATGATTTCTCCATTATCAATTTTGTCTTGTATGATGTGCTTCAAGAAAACATGATTATTAGTCTTATGACCCTTATTGTGATGGAATTCATAGAAATCATTCTCTCTCCACCATTTTGGTTTAGGTTCAGGATCAAATACTTTTATCTCAGGCAAGTAGATGATTTTGTTGGCCAATAGAATTTTCATGGTAGATTCCAAGGATTCTCCAAGAGGAGTGAATTTGTGGTTAGGATCTGTATCCCAAGGTTTATAATCAGATGACTTCTTGTTAGACTCTATTGCTTTAGCTTCAGAAGCTTTGATGGCTTGGGTGCCAATAGTGAGATTGAAAGCGAGTGCCTTAGACAGGGCACAGATAGCATCAACAATGCCATCAGTGACAATGCCTTTATTATTCTTATTCCAATTTTTGTTCTTGTCCTTAGAACTAGATCCAGATTCATACTTGTCCTTTTGAAGTGTGATGTCTCCTTTTTTCACAAGTACTTTCTCAATTTTGATTGCATTATCTACCATCTTATCAAAGGATGTATGATTTTGCATTTGTAAAGGGTAGTTGATTTCTGGAACAAGATTATTGATGAAGATTTCTAGTTTCTCAGTTTTTGGAACAGGTCTGGCATATAGAGAAAATTTCTTCCTCCATCTCTTGAGAAAAGTCAGGAATGGTTCTCTTGGATATTGTTTCAGATTGCAGGTGTCGATCATGGTGACTGGATGCTAGATATTGTAGGAGTATTATTGATAGAACAATTTGATTAACTCCTCAAAATTTTTGATAGTTGGAGGCATTCTAGAGAACCAATGAATGGCTACTCCTCCCAGAGATTGAGGGAAGAGATGCATTAAGTAGGTTGGTTCATGCATAAACTCCATAGATTGAGTACAAAATTCTCTGACATGATCTTGAGGATCATATTTTCCATTGTACTTATCGTATTTAAGAATTTCCACTCTTTTAGGGAATGGTGGCATGTACAAGTCTTTATCGAATGGAAAAGGGCATAGAGCCTCCATGGAAAACTCCTTAGGTTCCTTTTCTTTCTCTAGTTTATTAAGCTTGACTTGCATGACATGCATCTATTTTTTCATAGCCGTGATAGGGGTTTCTTCCTCATGCATAATGATATCTTCAACATTAAAGTTTGGAGGAAGTTTAGCTCCTTGATGAGCTAACTCTAGAAAGTATGCCTCTCTATCTTCTTTCAAGAAATGCCTCATCATTTTCTTGAAGTCATCATCATTTTGATATCGAGCAATTTTAGAAGGTGTAGGTTCTTGATCCATACCATTTTGAGAGTGATGTCCTTGAGACCTATGATGTGTCCCTTTGTGAGACATGTTAGGATTTTTAGGACTCCCTAGGATAGATTGAGGTGGATTTTGTTGATTACCTCCGTGAGTTGATGGAGGGGGTATGTAACTAGCTTTTAATTGAAGATTGCCAAGACCGTCATCTTTGTAAAGACTTGAATTATAGAGTTCATCAAAGGTTGGACCTACGTGAGTAGACAAAGGCAAAGTATGAGATGCTTCTCCATATTTCTTATGTGATGAAGCTCGAGTTTCCACCATTAACCTTGGGTGAAGCAAAAGAATAAGATGAAGGCAACCAAAGAATGAATTGATTCAAGAAGATCGAATGATGCAACCTTGTCAAGATTGAATTGATTAAAGATTAGATCATACATAAATGAAGGATATTGTGCCACAGTAGTATGGGTAGACACCTAAAAAATGGTGGGCACGAGCTCACAACACTTAGTCATTTAGTAAGAAGATTGAATTTGAAGATAATTTTGACACAAGATGAAAAAGACTCAAATCGATAAATCATAAGGCTAAATCAGACTCAAGAGACCACTTTAGGAAAATGATTAAATTTGTTCTAGTTTTTTCTCTGTCCTTGACACAGTGAATATCTTGACAGAATCTGGAAATAGGCTGTAAAAACTAGATTTTTGACAAATTTGACCAATCTCTGACAACTTTTTCAAAATTCTCAAATGAGTTTCTAAAAACTCGTACGACTCTGGGTATGCTCTCAAATGACAATTGCAAGACTTGTACGACAATTACTGCTAGGGATAATTATTCTTTTGATTTCTGGTGACAACACTCGTACGACAATATAGGGGTTGTGAAATGACTTTTGCTCAAGACTCGTACGACAATCTGAGACTGTGGGATGACTTTTGACTCCAAAAAGGTATTTTGATTCAGATTTTGCAAATTTTAGGTTTTCAGTTTCATATTGTTTGCAATATTTTATGTCTAGGTTTGAAGATTATTCTGGGATCGTTCGTTTCCAATAACCAAATAGATAAACAAGCACACAGAACAGCAAGCAAGTGATTTCAAGAATGTCTGAAAATAATGAACAGGGGACAAAGAAACCCTAAGCATGAACAATCAAGTGACTGAATGTGCTAATCCCTAGAAGTACTAATTGTGTATGTTCCAAAAAGTTTATCAATAATGCACATATTCCTAGACAATAAAAATTTGGCCTCACTAGGGTTTGTAGTAATGGTCTGAATCTGCAACTTTTGTGATCTCAAGAGGGTGAACTCCAATCCAAGTGCTCTGGGGTTTTGACACAGTTTGAGAATGTATTCAATCAGGAGCTACTAGGGAGATTTGACAGCCCAACAAGAGACCACACCTATGAAGATTTCCTCTACAAGGACATTTATATAGCGGCTGCTTCTACCACGATGAAAATGACTATTATCGCTTGAGGTTTCATCCACGTGGTTGACCCAATTAAGGGAATGTCCACTATGGTTAACCCTCTCTAAAGGTGACTCACAAAAGATACCACATAGAGATTGGTTCTAGATTCAAGGATCTGAGTTTCTGATACTACCCGAAAAAGGGAGTAGAGCATAGTCCTCTAGCCTTTTCACTTTTAACCAAAGAAAAGCAGATAGATTAATCCAACATGCTAAGACAAAAATGATCTCACAAAGATCTATGATGTCAACCGCTTATGATCTATCAAACTCTCTGGAGAGAGAATGTATCAATCAAAAGTTGAAGACTTACAAATCTAGTAGAATGCAAGACAATCTTAGTAACCTCCCTACCTATAAGGGGATCCTTCATCAAGAAGAGCTTCACATGTGTGAATAAGCAAAAGAAGCCCACTCTCTCGAGATCATCCACAAATAGTGTTCATAGGGCCTATTTACTATGTGTAACAGATATGCAGAAAGCAAATCTATGTTCATTTTATAGCCCAAAATGAATTCTGTGATATGAAAGCAATAAAAGGTCACATAAGCTTGACATGTGAGAGTTCATTTTATGTCCAAATCAAAGTGTTATCAGATCGTAGTAGAATACCTGAATTCCTCACAATGCTCTTAGTAGATTTTACTTGTTTTAGCAATTTAGTTGCGCTTTTCCCTATCAGATTCAACAAATATCAATCAAAAACATAAGATTTCAATTGTTAGGGTTAGCTGTTAGTCCAAATTTGAAAATCAAATCTGAAAAACTACCAAAAATTATGAAATGACAATTGAATTCTGGAGTCAAAAATCGTATGACAGTGGGTTACCTTCCAGATGATAGTCGGGAAACTCGTACGACAATGGGTGTCTTCTCATACGACAATCAAGCTCCCAAATGAAAATGTATAGCTTCTGATACGAGCCTCAATAGAATCAACTGTCGTACGATAGTGGGGTCTTCCTGGTATGACTTTCTGACAAAATTCGTATGAAAAATGTACAGACAAAGAATGAAATTGTAGAGTGGACTAGAAAATGATAGAAAAAATAGAAGAAATGGAAACCCATTTCAGGGCCCCACGGTGGGCACCAGAAATGTGTGTGTGAATTTTGTACCTAGTTGTAAACACAACACTTCAATAAAACATTAGAGGTTAGCCAAAATTGAAATCTTGCAAATGAATGAAACTATGCTAACCAGGCGATTTACTGCCTTCTAGTAGGTATGAGTATGATGTTCTTAGATTGGAATCGAGATCAATGACAATGCAACACCTAAACGAAGGATTTGAATGCAAAAGATGAAAGACTGTATGAATGCAAATTAATCTATATTTTTGTATTTTCTTTGCAATAATATGAAAACTGTATGAATCTAGGCTAGATGACTGAATTGAATGCAGATTTAATCTAAGGATGCTATGAATGATATAAAAATCTATTATATGAAACTATGAAAAAACTATGATCAACTATGAAAGATCTCACAAATCGCCTATCGCAAGTGCTTAATCCTTCAATCGTCAATTTGCCAGAGCAATTATGCAAATTCGAGTATTTTTTATTATTATTATGAAGAACTGAGCCTTGATTTTAAAAAAAATCCAGGGCTTTGAGGATGCAGGAGAAAAGCCATAAATCACTCTTGATAAACTCAGGTTGATTTTTGAGTTATTAGGAAATCAGAGATGATTAACTCACAAAAATCATGCAAAAGTAGTGTTTACCTCAAAATAGAGTTTAGATCAGATTTCAACTCATCATCAGATGTTGAGTTTTAATTTAAAATTGATTGTTAATTTCTAGTTGCCTGCTTTTCTGATTGGCCATGATTTATTTATAAATTAATTTAAAAAATAAAGTGATTTATTCTCAACTTAACTAATTTTTGAATTAAAACAATTGATTTATGGGTTAATCAATTATTAAATCAAACTTTATTCTAAAACTATATTATTAAAAATTGACAATTGACATTAATTAATTAAATAAGAATTTAATCAATTAGTCATTAGATTTTAGATTTATTGTCAAAATTAAATAATACAATTTAGGAATAAATTTAATTAAATAATTAAGTGGCAGTTTTAAATCTAATTAATTAAATATTCAGAATATTCAATTAATTAAACTTTAGGATAAATAGAGTTATTGCCAAATAATTATTAAATCAAGATAATTAGAATAAATAGGAATATTGCTAGGAATATTCCCCAATGCAAAATTTAGGATAAAATCAATCAGGATTCGATAATGTGCAGATGTGCCTTAGGTTAGGACTTTGATGTCGATTTCGTTCGAATTTGAAGATGTAGGAGGTTAATGAACCTATAGCCCATTTTTGGGGTATTACAATAGCAGGTTCAAGAATAGTCTAAGTCCATTCTTCATTTACTTAGACATTACAATTTATGCTACTTTCTTCAACCTTGTGTTATAGCATTGGTATACCTTGCTTAAATTTGAGTATTCCAAGAAGATACCCTCATCAGATCTTCTATCAAACATTCTTAGATTGCTTTCATCTCTTCTGATATATAGCATTTGGTTCCAAAGATTCTGAAATATTTGATTGTTAGTATTTTCCAAAATATATCTCATAGTCAGATTGTTAGTATTTTCCAAAATATATCTCATAGGGAGTCTCTGTATGATTTACTCTTATATGTACCTGAATAGAGGAAAAATGGATTCTCTACTATTCAAATGCAAAGGGGGAAATATGAGATCTATTCTCAAAACCCAAATTCCCCAAAGAAGAGATCTAATTTGATCAACCATAAGGTTAATACATAATTGAATCAATTTTGTGAAGAATATGGAAGAGAGAGAGAGTAAATCCAATATTTCCCTATGGAGGATGATTATGTTTGGAAATCTGAAATAATTGAAATACAAATACTAACCTCAAATTAGGGAAAATCTAGAAAATGTTGAATTCTGATGTCTGTGTACACTTTTGGGAAAATCTGAAACCTGTCCTAGACTTGAAATGCCGAGACATAGAAAACCCATAAATCTTTCTCCAAGATGGCTCAGCTCGGGTTTGACCCTCATAAAAGGTTAAATACTACATTCTTTATTTGAAGTCTGATTTGAATTCTGTTCGTATATCTCAAAAGTTTGTCGAAAAGGGTATCCAAATTCATTCTCAGATCTGAAATTCCACACTTGTACCTACAAGAAAATGGGGGGTTTTTATTGTATGGGGGGTTTTCCTTGGTCAAACCCCAATTTAGGAATTAACCTTGAAATTTAATTGAAATGTATTTTTCATAAACAAAGTAATTGAAACAAATCACCTCGCTTATGTTGAAGTCCTTGTAGAGGATTCGAATCCTCAAATCCACAAGTAGGAGTGCTTCAATGGGTGTAGGATGTTTCCAATCTATGGTATTTGATCTTCAACACCAATCTTGACTTGATCTTTACATTTTAGAAGGCTTGAATGAATGTGGAAGGATGGATCATCAAAGGGGGCTCCAAAGAGATTGAATCCTTCAATAGCTAACAATGGATCTCCTTGATGAATGGATGCTTGAACACTTGAATGCTTGAAGACTTGCTTGCACTTTGAGAGCTTGAGCACCTTGAGAGAAATTGCTTGAGGATGAGATGTGAAAGATGGATGTGAAAATGAGAGAGGAAGGCCTCCTTTTATAGTGAACTAGGGCATAATCCTCTAGAGGGGCCACCTTGGAGAATTAAATCCCAATTAGGTCCTAACCTTTAGAAAATATACCTAGATTAAATGCAATTAAAAGATTTACCATCCCGAAACCCAAAATGATTAACCTGGAGGCGGGAAACTAAATATCCTGAAAGCCCGAAGCCCAAAAATTCCAAAAATTGGAAATTTGGAGAAAGGGGTCAAAATCGAGGTTGGACCTGACCTAGTCAGGTTTGAGCTCAACCTTGACCTAGTCAGGTTTGACCTCGAATCTGACCCTGGTCTTGGATTGGCTGAGAACCAAGTCAGGAGGTCCTAGGGATGCCCAAAAACCTAAAATTGATGCCAGAACAAGATAGAATGTCAAGGATAGACATAAAATCCTATGATTATCATGATGAAGGCCAGGAGGATCTATTTTTTAATCCTACCTAGAAAATAGAGCCATGGAAGAGGGAAATTTAGTAGAATCCTTAAGATCCTAACCCTAATTTCACCTAGAATGAAGAAATCAAGTGCAGGGAAGAAGTGGAAAGCGGGGAGAAAAGCCAAATACATGCAAAGACCTGATCAAGGCGCTTAACATGACCCCAAACCACCTACTCGAATGGCTAAATGCTCTTATCATGGAAGTGCTTCCATTTTAAGATGATACATTAAGGCCCCACTTTAGCAAGAGTATGGACTTGATGCAAACTCCTTGTAAAGGAGATCAGAATAAAAAGATAATCTTATCGTAATCCAAGGGACAAAGAGAAACCTTAAGCCCCCAGGGACTCAAGTCTTTGTCGACTCCTAGATCACAATAAGAGAGACATCTCTAGAGAGAGAAAGAAGGTGTGATTACCTCACCTAATGAGAACTTATGTCCCATTGTGAACCACACAGGAAATTGGTGCAACTAGAAAGATGGAATTGAACTGCCTAGTAAATGTGGCTACTCACTAGTCAACCCATCAAGGATTCATCCTTAGAAATATTCTACTCCATAAGAATAAAACCAAAAATAAAAACAAAAGAGATCCAATCTTAAGGACACTTCTGACCTTAAGGGATCACAATATATGTGTATTTGAAACTAGAGGGATCAAGAGATCCTAAAATATAAATCCGTGCTTTAAGGATTAGTTACTAATCCAAAAAGGGAAAAGAAGTATCTTGAAAAATATATGCGTATTGAAAAGTGCATGTGTGCAACAGGTGAGCAGAGTGTATGCCCCCACGTTAAAGTCATTACTGACACTTTAACAGGAGAAATGGCTTTAATGAAAACATAAACAACTCCACTGGTTACGTTTCCACATCAAGATGCCCCCAGACAAAGACAAATCAAGGGAAATATCACAGAAACATACATAGAACATGGAAGGGATCTACCTACCATGGGGTCAGTATGATCATAAGATAATATATATATGATATGATCACAAATGAATTGACATCATTCCCCAAAGAAAGTAGAACTACAATCACAACAGAGCAAAGATCACATAAGATATACAAAGGAGAATCTTTTCAAACCATGACATGGAGACCAAAAAGAATTAGTGCTACCATATCTTGAATCCAAGAAAATTACACAAGGAAACATTTACGAACAATAGCACATTTACAACATAACATTGAACAACGCATAGAAGAGTAGAGATACATATAGGAGATTTGAACAATAGTTTCAATTCCTTCATCACCTTGCACCAACTAAGTAACAAGGATTGTATAAAAGAATCTAACAACATTTAGCAAACACATTACGGGAGAAGCACAGTATAGCAAGAAAACACACAAAAAAGCTACCACAAAGGACAAGCCGATCAAGCATGTCGCCTACTTTCCCCATCTCATTGTATATCATTTAGGGAAGGTGGGTAACTCGCAAGAGGGACTATATCCAACACAGTAGGAATAATAGCTAGTTCCAAACAAGGATCCTCTTGAGAATCACTATATTCGACACTAGGTGTAAGAGTTAATTGTGATGAAAGCATATTAGGTAAATCAATGTCAATGTAAATAGTCCAATATTCATCATTAAAATCATCGGTATCATCAAGAGTATCTTCTTCATCCAAGTTAATTAAAATAGGATCTAAGATATGAACAGAATCATCATAATCATGCATGTGAACATCATTATTAGTAACAACATCTTCTAACACATTATGCATAGGTTTATCCGAAGAAGGTAGAGATCTTTTAGCTTTAGCATGAGCACGGTGCTTTTTACAACGTTCATTAGTAGATCGGTTTTGTTTTGATTTATTTGAAATAGGTTGAGAACTAGGAGGAACAATCATAGGATCCTTCATAGGTTCTTTAAGAAGATCAATAGGATTATTAACCATCAGAGAAACAATCATAGGATCTTTGATAGGTTCAGTAGAAGGAACTTGATTAATAGAACTAGAGGTCATACTGAAAGGAGGTATCGAAGGTGTAGGTAAAAGACCATGATTAAGATCACTAGGAGGTGAACTTAATTCAAGAATTTTATGATGTTTATAAGCTTGATATGATCGAAAAAGATTATTTGGTCGAGGAGGACATGAATTAGGTAATGAAGGCCAAAAGAAATCTAGAGCAGCACAATCTCAAGGCCTGGAAGGTTGATATAGACCATGATTGATCATCTTCAGTTCTTCATCATGAATGAAATTAAGACACTTATGGATAGATGAAGCAACAACATGCATGGAAGTCAACCAAGGCAAACCTAGCTTAACTTGAAATTGATCAGAAGTAGGAACAACAACAAAGGTAGTGTTCAATATCTTTCCACAAAGTTCAACCGGTATAGTAATAGAACCAAATGATGGATAAAGAAAACCATTGCAAGTTTGAATCCACAGATCTGATGTATCATAGAAGTCACGTTGTAAAATTTTCATAAAAATATTTTCTTCAGTGATAACATTGACTAAAGATGTAGGATCAACAAGACAACCACGAGTAGGTATCTAAGCAATCCTAGCAGCAATGTAAAGGGGACCATCAGGAGCTTTAATAGTCTCAGAGTCATCAAAGGTAATCAAAAGTTCCCGAGGTCTTTTATGCTTAGATTGTTGTTGAGGTCTAGGTTGAGTTTTCATTTTAGGTTTAGGTTTTGGTCGAGGTTGAGATTGAACTTGAGGTTGAATCTGAGGTTGAGGTGGAGATACAAATTGATCAACATGCTCCACTTGATTAACAACATGATTGAGATCATCCATCTTTGAATCATACGCAATTTCCATAGCAGATGGTTGAGCAATAGTATTAGTATCATGCGTAGGTAAAGGATTCGTATAGATTTGAAGGTTTTTATTAGGAGGAGAGACAGATTGATTCCCATTACTATCTAGATTATCAATAGATAAAGCCTTAGAATCAATTAGATCTTGAACCTTATGTTTTAAAGAATAACATCTCTCAGTATCATGACCATTCTGACGATGATATTGACAAAAAGCATTTTGATCAAAAGATTTAGATGCAATTATAGAAGGTAAAAGAGGTCAAATAGGAGGTAAAGTAATCATATTAGCAGCTAACAACCTATTCATAATAGCATGTAAAGTTTCAAAAAGTAGAGTAAATGTACGATTTAATCGAAAAGTAGTGGATGCAAAAGTGGCATTATAAGATGCCACAACAACCTAATCAGCAATTGCATTCGCTTGTTTGTTTATCTTGACATAGTTGTTGAATTTTTTAAATTTGTTTGGATTTGGAGCAGCATCACTCTTATCAACTAGAACAGGAGCCATTGGAGTGTTGCTCTCAAATTGACTCACTTGTAATTGATAATGATGAAGCACTGCACAAAGTTGTTGAAAAGAGGTAAATTTAGTAAGCAGAATCTTATCTCTAATATCCTTTTGCAAATTTGAAATAAACATACATTGAATATCAATATCAGGAACAGGATAGGAAATCTGAGCATGCAAATGCTTAAATCTACCTATAAATTTAGTCAATTTTTCTTTAGCACTTTGTTTACAATGCATTCAATCAGTCAAAGACACTTGCAGACCAATATTATTTTGAAAGTGTTGAATAAAGGCATTAGAAAGTTGTGGAAAGGAATCAATCAAATAAGGAGGCAAAGACAAATACCATTGTAAAGCTTTGTCACAGAAAGTTCTAGCAAACAGTTTGGCAAAAATCCTATGGTCATGAGCATAATCACTACAAAGGATTTGGAATGTTTTAACATGATGAACAGGATCTCCTTTTCCATTATAATTCTCAAGATGAGGCATCTCACCTTGTTGAGGAACAGGAGTATGAATGATATCCCGGGACAAGGGACTTCCCATGTCACATGTAGGAATACTAAACTTGTTTTGGGTTAAGGAAGCGAATTGTTATTGTAAGGATGATACAGTTTGAGCCAAACTGATGATTGTTGAATCATTAGAGGAAATAGGAGGAGTAGCAACATTAGACACACTAGGTAAAGTGTAAGAAGCTGAAGGAATAGAAGATACAATTAGAGGAACACTAGGAACTACAGTTGGAAGCGGATTGGAATAAGTGAAAGGAATATTATGATATGAAGGTTGTGATGTAGGAAGGGACACAAGAGGAACACTCATAGGAATAGAGGGAACCATCACAGTCACCAAAGGAGGAGTATAGATAGGAATACTAGGTAGCGGATTAGAAGGAGGTTCAACACTAGTGATAGGAGGAATCAACCCTAAATCTTGAGCTTCTTGAGCTAAAGGTTTAACATTTGAATGCACAAGATGAGTAATACCACGCAAGAGGTTAACACCTTGATCACTATCATGGAGAAATTTCTTAAGAGCCTCTATAGCTTGAATGGAATCTTGATTATGGTTTTCTTACAGAAGCCAATTACCCATTTTATCAAGTTCAGTGGAAAGTTTTTGGACTTGTTCAGGAGGAACTCTTAAAACATCATCCTCATCATGAGATGAGTGAGAAGAGTTTTTCTCCATAGGAGGATTGGAATCATGAAGAATCAAGTTATCATTTGGGATCCTAAGGAAAGGAGAGGAAGATTCAGGATCGAAGGCACTCATGAGTCTATGACTTCTTCTAACCAGAATATTATAAGTAGGACTAGTGGTAGTAAAGCTCATAAACCAATGTAATGCAAATGAACTAAACTAAAGACACATAAAGCATGAATATGAAATCTAATTAGCATGCAAGATCTAACAGAAAGGAAAAATCTAATACTAACAAGATAAAAAGGATAGCACAATAAGGCATCCAATTCCACAATAAGAATAGAGAGGAATCTAACACCAAAATAAAAAGAGAGTAAGCACATGGGGTTTACCAAAATGAATAGAGGAAAAATGGATTCTCCACTGTTCAGATGTAAAGGGGGAAATATGAGATCTATTCTCAAAACCCAAATTCCCCAAAGAAGAGATCCAATTTGATCAACCACAAGGTTAATACACAATTGAATCAATTTGGTGGTGAATATGGAAGAGAGAGAGAGTAAATCCAATATTTCCCTATGGAGGATGATTATGTTTGGAAATCTGAAATAATTGAAATACAAATACTAACCTCAAATTAGGGCAAATCTGGAAAATGTTGAATTCTGATGTCTGTGTACACTTTCAGGAAAATCTAAAACCTATCCTGGACTGGAAATGCTGAGATAGAGAAAACCCAGAAATATTTCTCCAAGATGGCTCAGCTCGGGTTTGACCCTCATAAAATGTCAAATACTACATTCTTTATTTGAAGTCCAATTCGAATTCTGTTCGCAGATCTCAAAAGTTTTCCTCAAAGGGTATCCAAATTCACTCTCAGATCCAAAATTCTGCACCTATACCTGCAAGAAAATGGGGTTTTTTTTTTTGTATGGGGGGTTTGCCTTGGTCAAACCCCAATTTAGGAATTAACCTTGAAATTTAATTGAAATGTATTGTGCATAAACAAAGTAATTGAAACAAATCACCTCGCTTATGTTGAAGTCCTTGTAGAGGATTCAAATCCTCAAATCCATAAGTAGGAGTGCTTCAATGGATGTAGGATGTTTCCAATCTATGGTATTTGATCTTCAACACCAATCTTGACTTGATCTTTGCATATGAGAAGGCTTGAATGAATGTGGAAGGATGGATCATCAAAGGGGGCTCCAAAGAGATTGAATCCTTCAATAGCCAACAATGGATCTCCTTGATGAATGAATGCTTGAACACTTGAATGCTTGAAGACTTGCTTGCACTTTGAGAGCTTGAGCACCTTGAGAGAAATTGCTTGAGGATGAGATGTGAAAGATGGATGTGAAAATGAGAGAGGAAGGCCTCCTTTTATAGTGAACTAGGGAACACTCCTTTAGAGGGGCCACCTTGGAGAATTAAATCCCAATTAGGTCCTAACCTTTAGAAAATATATCTAGATTAAATGCAATTAAAGGATTTACCATCCCGAAACCCGAAATGATTAACTCAGAGGTGGGAAACTAAATATCCTGAAAGCCCGAAGCCCAAAAATTTTGGAAATTGGAAATTTGGAGAAAGGGGTCAAAATTGAGGTTGGACCTGACCCAGTCAGGTTCGAGCTCAACCCTGACCTAGTCAAGTTCGACCTCGAATCTGACCCTGGTCCTGGATTGGCTCATAACCAAGTCAGGAGGTCCCAGGGATGCCCAAAAACCTAAAATTGATGCCAGAACATGACAGAATGTTAGGGATAGACATAAAATCTTATGATTACCATGATGAAGGCCAGGAGGATCTATTTCTAAATCCTACCTAGAAAATAGAGCCATGGAAGAGGGAAATTCAATAGAATCCTTAAGATCCTAACCCTAATTTCACCTAGAATGAAGAAATCAAGTGCATGGAAGAAGTGGAAAGCGGGGAGAAAAGCTAGATACATGCAAAGACCTGATCAAGGTGCTTAACATGACCCCAAACCACCTACTCGAAGGGCTAAACACTCTTATCATGGAAGTGCTTCCATTTTAAGATGATACAGTACCCAATTAAGAAGATAAAAAATAATATGCACAACATCTCTCCAATATATATTAGGTATATTAGCATATTTTAACATTGTTCTATCCATCTTAACAATAAATTTTTTTTCCCCCTTTTGACAACCCATTATGTTATGGAGTTCTAGGAGAAAACACCTATCTTCTAATTCTATACTATTCAAAGAATCTATCAAACTCATATGATGTAAATTCTCCTCGTTTATCAGATCTTGAACTTTTAATTCTAGCATACATTTGATTCTCAACCAAATTCTTAAATTTTTTGAATTTATCTAAAGCTTCAGATTTTTCTCTTAAAAATGTCACCCATGTCATTGTAGAATAATCATTAATTAGTAACATGAAGTACCCTTCCCCATTGATGCCTCTTTCTCTTGTAGGTCCACATAGATTGGTATGTATCAACTCCAAAGGTCTTGTGGTACATATTCTTTGTTATTGAATTTGTTCCTAGTTTTCTTTCTCATTTGACATTCCTTGCATAGAGTGTTAGTATGCCTGATAATCTTTAGCATGTATCTTACTTTAGAGGAACTAATATTCATCAAATTGTCAAATTTAATATTTCCCATTTTTTTTTGCCATAACCAACATTCATTTGTTAGTGACAAAGAGCAATTGTCTCCATTGTTCTTCTTCAAATAGTAGACATTACCATTTCTCATACCTTCTGCAAATTTTTTTTTGGAACCTTTCCTCATTTCACATCTACCTCCATGAAATATAACCTCAAATACTTTATTGCATAACTGACTCTAACTTAAAATAATTTTTCTTAAGCCCTTAACATAATAAACATCACTAACCTTTTTCTTTCCATTGACATAAATAGTTCCCTTACCACATATAGGTATTGATCCTTCACCAGAAAATGTGACTAATCCTCTATCATATTTTTCAAGTTCTACAAATTCGTCTATCACCTGTCATGTGGTTTGAGAAACCAGAATAAATGATCCAGGATTTGAACTCTTCTTTTGCATGTAAAGCAATCTTGATAGTTTCTTCTGTAGTATTCTAATTTTTGGATCTATCATTGTCATTCTCCTTGATATCCAAGTACAATACTTCATCATTTGAGTCATTCTCATCTTCATCCTCTGAAGAATGAGACTCCATAGGGAAAAACACATTTTTTTAAATTCTTGTCATTATTAATAGTCTAAGTACTTCTATTATATCTTTTGTAACTATTTTTCATTTCATCATGATCAATTTTTTTTTCTATAAGGACATTTAGTAGCATAGTGTCCTACTCTTCCACAATTTAAAAACTTAAAGGGTGAATTACCTTTATATTTATCAAATCCCTTTTTCATTCTTCTGACAAAATTTTCTTCTTCATTCAAATAAGATTCATCTTCAATCTTTTTATTTGTCTTGAAAGAAACATCTTTCTTCTCATACTAATTCTCTTTAAGTTTATATAACTCAATCAATGACATCACCATAGAGCTCCTCCAAACTACACTTCTCTATATCATAACTTTGTTGAATGGTGATCAGAAAGGTCTTATAGGTCTTAGTTATAGTTCCCATCACTTTTAGTAAGACTTCATTGTCCTCTTAAGTTCCACTAGATCCTCTAATAGAGTTAAGATTTTCATTTACCTAGTGCAAGTAACCTTCGATGTTCTCATCCTCAGACATTTTTAGAGTCTCAAATTTGTGCTTCAGATTCTACAACCTAATTTTCTTGATCTTTTTGTCTCCTTCATAAATTATGTCAAGTTTCTCTAAAACATCAAATGTGGTTTTACAATCCATGACTTTTAGCAATTCTGAATCACTTAAACTACAAATAACAACATCCCTCACCTTTTCATTGTTCTCATATGCTTTGATTTCATCTAGTGAAGAAGCACTAGATGCCAAATGAACATAACATTTTTAGATAGCATAAAAAACTCCATATGGCATAGAGTCTAAATGTGGTTCCATTCTCTCATTCTAGAAGTATAATTTGTTCTATCAAACTTAGCAATTTTTTTTCCATGTTCATTAGCCATCTTGGATGTGCCTCAAGTGACTAAGATTCTTTGAGAGGAACCTTTCTCTAATACCAATTATTGAACACCATTGGGTGTTGAGGGGGGTAATATAAAAAGATATTCAATCATTCTATCACAATCCTTAATTATTGGTTAATGATCCAACTAATTATCATCAAAAGATATAGAAATGAAAGAACACACACATACAAATACCAGATTTATGTGGAAAACCATATATTGGAAAAACTACAATGAGAATCTTACTCACTATATGAAATAATTGATTACAAGGTTTTAGGCTAGAAGCCAAGGAGTTCATTGTCCCTGATGTTTAGGCACATTGCCAAGGATATTGCTAATCCCAAGAAAACTTGCACAATAGATATTGATTTGCACAATGTTGCTAAAAGAGTGCACAACCTCCCAATAGATATAGACAAAATATCAATAGATTTAGGATCTTGTGATCAACTTATGTAACCTCTCTGTCTAATTCAGAAATTCATAATTCCACTCTTCCTTATTTGCATTACTCAACCTTCACATTTGATCCACACATATTTCACAATTACCTCACACACTCACTTATATAACTCATCCATTTGCGCTCATATATATAGTGATTTTTCCATCAAAAACTTGCACAAGGTCGACCATGAAAAATATAAGCATTGTTAGAACAAACTCAGCCAATATGAGCATAAATATTAGTTGTGGTCCACCCTAGGAGATAAAGGGAACCCACATGCATCAAAATAAGTATTCTCCAAACAATATAACCAAGGTGCACACATCACATCATTCTCTAAGGTTGTTCCTAAAGGTAACATGTAAAAAAACATTAAAACATGTTACCTATCAGCCCCATAACATTCTCTAAAATACATAATGCCATGTGAAGCACAACACACCATGGTAAAATCACTCTTATCCTCTTAACTCTTCCCTCATTCTATGTCCATTCCAATAACTCAAATTCAATCACCGTAATTAGTTGAGTCGGCCAAAAGCCCAGACAAACAACAATATCACACTTGTGACAACAAATCTTCACTTGCAAAGAAATCCAACAAAAGATATCTAAACTAAGACATTGCATGAACCATTTGACTATGTCCACCAAACTACAAAACCTAATATACCCATGTGGAACATCCTTCGAGCCTATCCAATCCATTTATGACAACTAGCCTTATTGTCAACTAATCAGTGCATCATAACTTCTTCAGAAGAACAATTGGGGACTTGAAAACATGATAGTCCAATATTCACATTGTATAGCTATTATAACTAGAACCACAAGCCGACATCATCTTATGCAAAGGAATGCAGAGAATTCTGCCATAAGGTCTTCAAATAATCTTTACTGCATATTCCATCTCTTGGATATACCTCATTCTGTCTCAACATTATCATTAAAACATCAGGACATCATCTGAACACCTAATGCCACTCATATATTAACCTTTAGGTACTCTTTCATACAAGTCAAATCATCATATACTCTTTCATGTATACACTCATTCCCAATAACAATAAATTCTCAGCCATAGCATGTTGGCATCAATTGAACCATTTATTGACATCAATGATAATATTGACCATATAGTTAACATAGGGGACCCAACTTCTGAAGGCCATAACTTTTGAATCACATGTCTGATTGACAAATTGTTTGAAGCATTGAAAAGATCACAACATGCTCTATCAATATATGACAAGCTACGCTAGCAACAAAAACTTTCAAGCCATTTTGGAGCCTCTAAAGCCTTCAAATTTGAATTTGTGAAATTTCTTTAGTAAATTCAAAAATGAAAACTTTAATATTTTCAAATCTAGACATGATCTTGCAACAATTTTTTTTTGGCGTGCTTATCTAGCACACCTAAACCTTTGGGGGAAGTTTAGGGAAAATTCATGCTCAAATGTAAAATTACTATAAATAATTACCATATGTAAATGGAAGGTTGAGACACATTTTCCTAATAGTATAGGAGTAGGTTTAGACTCTAAAGTGCATAATTAGAGCCCCACCCTAAATCCATCTATTTCAACTACTATATCTACAAATAAGAGATTGATGTTTGAAATATTCTTCATTATCTAGTACCTTATATCCATAGATAATAAAGGGGAGGAAGGAGAACATGGGAAGGGTTTACCTCATTGAGAAAGATGAGAAAGTTCATATGGAAGGAAAAGACCTCCAATAGGGTGAGAAAATTTTGCATGAGTGTTCTTTGCACCAAGTAGAATGGATGAGTCATGTGCAAAGGTACAAGGATTAGAAGAATCCACACACATATATTGTGATGCCATTGGAGGGAAGCCACCAAATTTGATTGGAAAAAAAATCCTTTGTTGTAAGGGCACAATAGAGCCTTGAAAAATGTAAAAAAAAAGAATTTGTAAAAAAAGAGAGAGAATAAGAATGGTAATGGTAATAGTGCATGGTTTTTCCATCACAATGGTGTACAGTTTAATATATTTATAGTTATTTACATGCTAATACAATAAATACTATACCTATATCTACATTATATAGGACATTCCATTAATTATACCTAGACCACCCTCTTGCATTTCCTCATTTCTTAACATTTTTTCACAATGGTGCTATAAGCCTAGATAATTATCCCTTGTCAATTCTTGCTCCATCTTAAGAATCTCCTACACTACCTATGAGCTTATCTACTACTAATACAAGTGCATTATTGGGTGCATAAAGGGGATAAATCAGTGTTTGTATCTCATTGTCTTGCCATGCCTTCTACCCATATATCACCCCTACAATATCATCCATGTTTGTCGATTGAATAAGCTTGTTAATGTCATAGTGATTTGTATGCACATAATCACAAATGGGTAGTTTTCCAATTTCCCCAAGATGAAGGGAACATATTTGATGTCTATAATAAAGAATTAGTTTGGGGGGCGGGGGGGAATGACTTATCAAATTCAAAACTAAGGCATTCTCATACTAACACCATTCCATCACAATGAACTATTTCCCAACAAATCAACATAATATCTAAAAATGTCCAAGATAAAACTTTTCATTTACATCATAGTATATCTCCTCATACAACCTCCACTCTCTAAGAGTCAATTCATTAAGAGTCGTCTAGTTGACTCTATTACCATTATTAATCCTAAAAATTATGGACTTCATTTCTACTAATATGCCAACAAGTGCAATGATGGCATACTTAATTTTGTAACACCAACATCCATAAGCATATGTAAATCATCATTTAATTAGACCAAGATGCATTGAACCCAAGCAAATAGTAATTGGTTTTCAATCTTGTGCAACCTAAACTAGCCTATAAGAAATACTTAAAAACTTATCCTCCAATAATAACAGGATATTAATAGAAATAAATAACCACTTATGTCCCTATTATATTTCTACTAAAATTATATTTGTATAGGGTGCACCATCTTTGGCATACCCACCATTTCTTGCACATTAATGGTATAACTCTTGATCCTATTTTAGTTTTATGGGGAAATCTCCCTGATCCTATTTACCCTTCATAAGTAGTTCCATAATCCACCAAACAACCTCAAGATTGATGGTCATTTTATCAATGAGGAGATGAAATATGTTCTTATTAAAATCTCATTGCTCTACAAGAATGGTGAATAGACACACATCATTTAGCAATGAAGGTAAATGAACACATTACCTAAACCCCACACTCTCTTATAGATCCCAATGCTCATATATAGGAAGGTAGCCCTTGCAATATCTTAAGCTAACATTTTCTCAACTTCTTAGCTCTCCAATTGATATATATCCACAAAGTCTTGTCCAAATTTGTTAGTACAATAAATGATGATAATAAGAAACATAAAATGATTGAATGCAACAACATAAAATTAATATTTATATTGTTAGTACATATTCTCTCATTGACCTAGGCCCCCAAATCAAATTTGTAGACATGATGTGTTTCTGCAAATCAATCTTATGGTAATTGGTTCACATCCATATAATGTAGATAGTTTTATAGGTCACATAAAAAAACAAAAAACCTTTCCCACACTGCTTTCATGATATTTTAAGTTATTTTTTGTTATAAAAAAAAAGGGTTAGAAAAACAAAACTTACCTTTGAAAGCTTTACATATTTGATTTGTGTTTGCATTCTCTATATACCCTTTCACAAAGAATATGAGGAGAATAAAAAGAAGATTTAATGTATTCTTTTATTAAAAAACTATCTTGTATGAGTGTTTAATTATTCATTTTTTTGTGTTCACTGAAAAAGTTAATATTGTGCGAAATACATTCTCATGTTAGATTTACCCATACATTATGTGGGAGCAAAATGTAATGGTAAAATTCTCGTTTAGTTTTGTACCCACCTTGATGGGAATGTATTAATGCAATATCATATTAACAAGTGGCATACTCTTGTTTTAGACTTGGCTCACAACCCAATCCCTATTTCACTCGCATTTGCACCAATTTGCATACATTTTTGTTCCCGTCTCAAGATCACCATTTCATCTCTTAAGATCATTTCCACATGGTGGGGGATTCACCTGTGCCAATATTGAGGAGCACATTAATGGCCTCCAAAGTCTAAGGTATTAAATTCAAATGTCAATATTTCCAACCCCTTTTACTAGTCTTCATGAGCCAACCTAGCACACACTTCATGCAACATGTTATTATATCATGGTATTTAGAACTATTTATTGTACACCATTTTATAAGGTGAATGTGAGGACAAAGAAAGAATAATGATTAGAGCACACTTCAATTCTGAAGGGGCGACAAATAACCAAATCCGCATAATCATATAGGCCATATGCATGTTTACAAATGTTACTATCAGTTTTTCATTGTCGTTAATTTAGCCTATGAATTAATCTGGTTTAAGAGAACTCATTCACCTATCAAGTCATCAAGCTTTGCACTAGTATCTTTTGACACCATCTTCACTACTTAGATACCTGATAGGTGGAGGTGAACAATTTCCTGGGTGCACTATCTTTTTTATTATTTTGTGTAGCTTGTATTAAGTTTGCAATAATCAAGATTGATCAAGTGTGGTAGGACGTTAATATATAGAGTTTTCTATGCTAGTTAAAGGGGAAGGTGAATAGATTATTAGGTGCACTATCTATTTGATCATTTTGTGTAGCTCATATTAGGTTTGTAATAGTCAATATTGATCATGTGTGGTACAACATTGGTATTTAGAGTTTTCTATGCTAGTTCAAATTTTAAGAGATTCATTCATAAGGCAAACAATTTCATGCTAGTAGAAAATCACTCCATAGCAACATCATCACTTATCCCTCATCAATCTTAGAGCTAACTGCCCATATCATGCTATTTAATTATTTTATTTATTTAAGTTCTAATATGTGTTCTACTATTTTGCTATCTAAATGCATTGTTTCCTAATTGATTGCATTTATTTAATTGACCTATTTATGTAAATATAAGCATGATTAAAACCTTGACACTTATAATAAAAATAAACAATATAAATAGTTACAATATTCAAATTATTAAGATGTTGTGTAAGATGGCTCATGTGTTCCATTTTATTATGTCACTTATGGAATCCAATATTTCAAAATTATTCATACAAAATAATGATATACAAAATCATTACAAAAGAAATTGACTTTAGATCATTTTATGCAAACTCAATCTAGCCTTTCCCAACCTGTATCTTTCTTTAGTAATAATAACTATTATCATTCAACATACATAGGTCACAAATGTTGGAGATTTCTCATTGTTTGCATATACCTCCAATGATAGAAGTCTCTCATTGTTTGCATAACCCAATTGAACAGGGCAATATTTTGGTGAGTTAATGCTTGTTGAAGATAAGCTTTAAAGGATTTTTAAAATTTTCATACATAAAGAAGCGCAATTTGCATATGTAGGTTACCTAGCTAACAAAGCTCAAGAATGGCTCCCCAACATTCGAATGTTTAATTTTGGGTAATTTTTTCCACCTCGATTTGATTTTAGATCACAAGACTCTTCATCAGCAATCATAGGGATTTCTCTTTGATTGTAGAACATGGTTGGATAACAAGAGTCAATTTCACGAGAGAATTGCACTCAAGAAAATATCCACATATGTAAAACATTATTGTAGTGATCATATCATTATTCTCTCCATCCTTGCATGCATCACAACAAGATTCTAACTCTACAAACAGCTTTCACTTCTTTTTTTCTTTTTGGCTTCTCTAATAGCATTTGGCTTAAGAGCTTTAATATCACATTGTTCTAAACATTGAAAATACATTTCAAGACATTATATTGAAATAACTTTTGATTCTTCCCATATATTCAATCATTCTTCTCAACAAAATGGAGTGGAACCAAAAATTTAAACTTAAACCATTGACATGCATGATTAAAAGAGACATCAATCGTTATTTATTGAATAAATCATAGTAATACGCTTTGTTAATGCGTGATTTTTTTATTTACTATGGTTGAAGTTTGAAATAGTATCCCTACCTTTAGAAAAGGCTATCAATAGACAAAACTGATCTCTATTATCACAATACAAAATAAATAATATGAAGTGAGAACCTACCTTGAAGTACTAAAATAAAACAGTGAAAATAAAATTCTCCTTCTAAGGAATTATTAAAATTGATTCAAATTTATCAAAAACATCTTTTAAGTTGACTTATAAGTGCTCAATCGGTTAATAGGACCACACTTACCCCTGTAATCACTTTTCGTTCATAGTTAGAGGCATGAAGTAACATATAACTTCAAACATTTAGAACTGTGTTTTATTAGTATGTTTTTTAATTTAAAAGGTATTACACCTAGATTTAAACCCTCCTTGGAGAGGGCAGGGGTTTGATCTACCTCATTAGGGGAGTGACTCTAATGACATCGAATTTTTATACAATACATTTAGAAATCATAATGCCAAAATATATTTTTTAATCTCCATAAACTGATTACTTTGTGATAGGCTAAAGCTTTGACCCTTTGACAAAGGATTATTATTTAAGTTCTAGGTGAACTCCTTTGTCTTGATTAATATCCAGGAGTTCACCTTAATTAATAACTATATAAATGACCAAAAAAATTTGGCGATGGACTTAATTAATAACTATATAAATGACCAAAAAATTTTGGCGATGGTATTATGTCTTAGTATGACTACCAACCACATGGATTAAATCCACAACAATTTAAAATGTTCATGCAAGCTTTACCTACCTAATCAATATTCAAACATAAATAAACTTCATTGTAAATTGTTCTTCGGGCATGTTTTCAACAGGATATAGGATTTAATTTTCACCGTTTTACAGTTCAAGTGAAGAAAAGCCAAACAACTTGACAAACTGTACTTTTAGAAGCCTAATAGAACACATTATAAGAACATAACCAGTTGAAATATTGTCAAATATTCCTCAGTGATGAACATCACACAAAAGTACTCACCTGGTCGAAGTCCTACAAAAACTAAATGCTAATAAGATAATTATAAAAGAAAGTTGCAGGGTACCCCCCAAAAAATGGTTCCCTTAAAGAAGTCATCTGGAACAACCACTCAAGTGCACCCAGATGAACTCCAGCAATTATATTAAATAATGCCAGGATAATTGAAGCACAACATACTGTGGAAGAAAGCAATCGACCATGTTTAGTAAGAGCAACCACAACAGCATAGAAAAGTCTGGAATTACAAGAAAATGGATCCTTGAAAAAGCTAAACAATAAAAGTAAATAAAACTTGCATTCTGCTATGCTCCATTTTTTTCAAATAGGAATCTCTGCAAATTTCACAAATATTTTAAGCTTCATTCATATAATGTTAAAACTTCACGAAACAACAACTCATATGCTGCTTCAACAACAATGGTTGTCCAATGCGCATACAAAAATATAACATCCCATTATAAGTATTATTGTGAAAAACAGAATAATAAAATTATCAAACAAAATATTTTTCTTGGTTCAGACAGATTCATTACAGCTGCTTTCATTGTCACAAACTGTGGCCCATTTTAATTGTCAAACTTGATACGCTGTAAATTAAGATCCTTGGTCAACACCAGCACATCCCTACAATCTATATGTCAATGAAACTTCAAATGCCAACTATAACCATTAGATGCAAAGGATGAAAATTCGGTAAACTAGGATTTAAAGGATCAGATCACAATAAGCATGCCCTCCACTTATAATTGGGAAATATGGTTTCTGGACAATGGTTATCATCAAAAGGAATGCACTTCTGTCAAGCTAATTACAAATCCTACCATGTTGAAGCGAAAAGACCCTGACTTTGTGAGGCATCAAAATTTCAAAAGTTTTGTTGCTTTTATAGGGATGACCACCCTCTAAATGCTATGTAAAGAATTTTTAATTTTACAGTAGAAAGTAAGAGAATCTATATGTACAAATGCTCAGATGCCTTTACACTTCTGACTTTCACCAATCTATCGTGCAAAGAAACCATGGACAATTTAACTCATATGCCATAGCCCAAGCATTCAGCAAGATCGCTGCAAACATTTACTGACTTCCTTTAAATTCTTCAACAGAGGCCACTTTTTTATGACCATTCTATGCGACAACGACCTTGAATCCTCTCTAGCAAGGCATCAGGAATCCAGCGTCTCAGGCCTTTGTCTAGTCCCAAGTACAACAAAGTTGGGCACTCATGCACTGTCTGTTCTATATCATCACTGCAGACATTGTAACAGGAAGCCAATATCAACACCTGTAAGGATTTATGCCGAGCAAATGATCTGACTCCAAAACCTGTAATTAGCTCACATCCAGTGACATTTATTTCCTTTAGATTGTGACAGTTCTCAGCAACGGCAAGCAATGAAACATCTGATATGTTAATCAACCATGAAAAATTTAAGCTTTCAAGGCTAGAAACTGCACCAAGAGCCACACCCCCGGTATCAGTAACTCTGGGACCACATTCAGCCAGGTTAAGAACTTGCAAGCAGGATAGCTGCTGTAGAAGACTCACTCCAAAGTCCGTAATCTGATCACATTCCCGAAGGTCCAGCCTTTTCAATGTCCTTGCTGAAGATCCTGTAGCCAAGGATGCTAAACCCCAATCTGTGACCAAAGTGCAACCATGTAATATAAGAACCTGCAATGAACTCGCCGCACCCATTGCCTCAAGGGCCTGATCTGTTATTCCATGACACCAGGATAGATCTAAATGTGTAAGATTTGAAGAGGATTTAATAAGTGCAGTTGCTCCAACATTGCCCACCCCACTCCTTCTCCTCAAATAAACCCTCCTTAGATCCCTGCATCCTGCAGCAATAGCACAGATTCCCTCATCAGTCACTGTTTCCATATCAGACTCCTCGAAGGCCTCTAAGAAGCTCGAATTTTGCTTGAGGTTGAGATTGAGAACTTGCAGTGAAGGGCAGGTGTCAGCAATTAATTCTAAATCAGAGTCTGTGATTCCTCTTCCTGCTTCCAGAATCAACAAATTTGGGTATCTTGGAAGAAACGAATGCAAAAGCTGCGGATCCAGAACTTTTAATACAGTACGAGTGGGTCCTTCAACTCTTCTCCATTGCCTACATACCTGCGAACAAGTTTTCCTGTCCGCCCTGTCTGTTACCCTCTTTAGTATAAGGCCAACCTCGTCGTCACTGAGTTTGTCCATAGATAAAACGTAAACCTTTTTTTACTAAACCAGAGCCAACCCCACAAATATCGATGCGAAATCTGCTCAAATAAGAACTCCTGCCTAGATGATTATAGATGTACGCCCCAAACAGGATATCCAGGTCACAGGGGTGCTGTTCCAGAGGCAAAAGTAGAATGTTTTAAGTTTACGTGGTCAAGACTTCAAAACATGTAGAACATTTAAACAGGCGAATTACAGGATTAAGGCATAAAACCCGAAACGATACTAAACCAGACAGATCCTAGCACAAAAGATTTATGAATATCCACTAAAAGAAAACTGTGCGGACCCAAATCCCAGCGGTAAATTTGGAATAGCTGAGATTATTTAACTCAACTAAACCCTAAAGCATTTGGACCCCGTAAGAACTCAAAGTGAATTTGACATACGATCAGAGACGCAACTCTTGAATGTCATAGAATGCAAATGTCTAAATCAAACTTTTGGGTAAAACAGATATAAATATTTAAAGAAAAAAAATCAGAAATCCTTCCAAAAAAAACAGAAAAAAAAACCCTAGTTCATCTGAACGACAAGAAAGGACTCTGAACTGCCTCAGAAACAAAAAATTTCCGCGAAATTCAGAAAACCCAGAAAAAAAGTTAACCGCGAATCAAAAATCGAATTGAAAATATATCACAAATAACGCCTAAAAGTACCATATAACAGCACAGCTCAATGCAGTAACCCTAGCTGTTTCCAGTGGGGTGTCCTACGCCAATCACCATATCTTCACAAAAAAGCAAATAAACCCACTTCAGAATTCTGTGTACCTGGAAAAACCCATATGCAAGAAAGTCCACATGCCTTTGGATCCCAAACAGCGACTCGTGAATTCTGCAGATTGAAATAAACTATAAAATGCCTCGCTGTCTAGTGGTTTCGGTGTCAAATCCTGGGGACAAAAACATAAAGTTCTAATAAAATACACTAAAATAAGTGTACGCCAGACATGAATCTTGAATTAAAAATGCTTGGAAATGTATCTTGCTGGAACTCCCATATGTTTGAAACAGAGAAATGGCAGAAGTGCTTACATAATGCACTAAAAGAATGGCACTGATATTGCCTGCAGATTCTGGCACTGAATATTGTTGTGAAAATACGTGCCAGAGACATAAATGTCTGTGTGAGGAGTCGAAAAAGGGCCTCTCTCTTCACATTCCAGAAACTGCAAGTATAGCTAATTATTGTCATAGATTACTGTTTGAGATAAGGTGAACAAACCCCACACACTCAAACACTTCGTTTTCAATGCCACTTTTTGGAACCACTAAAAGCTATTAACTTTGCTGTCTGTCACCATATTTTCAGTTATAACTAGAGGGATACCATATCTTCGCAAACATTTATGGATGGGCTCTAAAACCTTTACTACATTTAATAGTTTATGCTCTATTCTTGTGTAGAGCATAATTTTTCTTTAAAAATTCAGTTCTTGTCAAAACATTAATGGAAATATTAATGGCTCCGTTAGGTTTCATTAACTAGTAACAAATGAATCATTAACAAAGCACAATTAGTAGATAGAATCATTAACTAAGCACAATTAGTATATATAATGTTACCATATGAATGCATATAATGGGTTATGGACATAGATCTTTGTATCTCTTTTTTTTTGGTTGAAGGTTCTAAGAACCTGACGCAGGGGCAGGGTAAATATAAGCAGAATCAAGCATAATTGACTCTACTTGAATCAACAAACAAGCCCTGCTCAGAGTTACACATGGAAGCAATATGAAAACCACAAGCAGTGAAAACACAATGGATATGAGACAAGCAACTGGTACACACTGGTGCAATTATATTAAATCTTCAACATGCCCGGCTATGAGGCCTTCCAGGTTTCGGCCTTATACAATGAGAATTATGAATTCAGAGTCTCGACTCGCATCTCAATCCTCTAATCTACTATCCTCAACTAGAACTACTTAGAACTGCCACTGACTGCCTTCTACATCAACCCAAGCTCCAAATATATAGCCAGCAAAGCCACAAGTCGGCCAATCAGGCATTTAATTACAATATAGGTCCACTTAGGAGGAGAAACCAAAATTGAAGCAAGAAATAACAAAACATGATGTGAAGTTGCATTATGTCCACACATGATCCACGAACAGATCCCCAATTGCGTAAGATCCAATTTTCTTGTACGAAATCGTGTAAGCCGAAATACCACACGTTTCATGAGCGAAACTGGCAGAAAATTGATGCCTGAGGAAAATTGCGATAACTTCCAAATCCAAATGAATTAGGACGTGCGCCCTTAGGAGAATGCTCCAGATTAGGTCCACATGACTGCATTAACTTCGCAAGGCAAGAAACCAACAATAACAATGGCTACAAAACAAACATCAGACTGGTACAGGAAACAAGAAATATTTTTGGTGATGCAAGATTGCTCAAGACCCAAGATGCTCCCACATCAGACACTTGGGGTAACAAAAGAACTGATGTCCACATCAAACACTGCTTATATTCTAACCTGAATCATAAAGATCCAACTCATCTTGTGTAATCCATGAACTGTCTTCAACTGGCTTATCTTTCCACTAAACTAGGTATTCCATGTAGTCTTTTCCTCTTGTACTCTTGCTTACTCTGCTATTCAAGATCTTCTCAATGTTGTCTTTATTCTTCTTAGGATAATCCAGATTATCTCCCATCTCATCAATTGATTCAAAGTACTCAAATATATCAACAATATTGAATATAGGTGATATATCCATGTCCTCTAGTAATTTCACTTCATAAGCATTTCCACTATCAAACTTCTTTAGAATCTTACAAGGTCCAAACTTCTTCATTTTCAGCTTGTTGTAGGTACCAACTGGAAATCTATTTTTCTTCAAATGAATCATAACCTCATCTTTGACTTCAAAAGATTTATGTCTCCTTCTCTTATCTTCTTTCTGTTTATATTTCAGATTACTGTCTTCCAGATTCTTTTTGATTTCATCATGAAAAGTTCTCATGTATACTGCAAAATCCTCAACTTTAGCACTTCTTCTTGTCTCAGTAGGTAAATCTCTCAACTCTGTGGTTCCCTTAGGATGAAATCCAGTAACAATCTCAAATGGTGTCCTCTTAGTGCTTCTATTTATAAAATTATTATACGCAAACTCTCCTTGTGCCAAAACTAAATCCCAATTAGCAGGCTTATCTCTAACTAAACATCTCAACAAGTTTTCCAAACTTCTATTAACAACTTCAGTTTGTCCATCTGTTTGAGGGTGAAATGTAGAACTAAACTTCAATTCAGTATTCATCTTTTTCCAAAGTGTTCTCCAAAAGTAACCAGTAAACTTAGTATCTATGTTTGAAATAATAGACTTAGCCAAACCATGCAATCTTACCACTTCCTTGAAGAATAATTTAGCTACATGTAATGCATCAAATGTCTTCTTACAAGATATGAAATGAGCCATCTTAGAAAATCTGTCAACCACTACCAAAATAGAATCATTACCTCTCTGAGTTCTAGGCAATCCAAGAACAAAATCCATACTCACATCTTCCCAAGGTCTATCAAGTATAGGCAAAGGTGTATACAATCCCAAATTTTGAGTAGTTCCTTTTGCTGTTTGGCAAATTCTGCAACCTCTAACCATTCTTTGTACATCTCTATAAATCTGTGGCCCAAAGTATCTTTCCAAAATCAAATGCACAGTCTTATCAATCCCAAAATGTCCAACAAGTCCGCCACTATGTTTCTCCTTTATTATGCTCTCTCTCATAGATCCTCTAGGCATGCACAACTGAACTCCTTTAAACAACATGTCTTTTTGAATGAAATAATTAGTCCACTTATCACTCACTGTTTGTTCCTCAAGCTTTCCAACATTTTGCAAAATCAATGTCAGTCTCATACAAACACTTCAAATCATCAAAACCAAGTACCTCAACTCTCATCTCTGTCAGCAAACTTCTCCGGCTCAAGGCATCAGCAACCTTATTTTACTGTCTACTCTTATGCTTCAATGAAAAGGAAAATTTTTGCAAGAACTCAACCCACTTCATATGTCTCTGATTCAACTTATTCTGACTTCCCAAATACTGCAAAGCTTTATGGTTAGTATACAATACAAAATATTTAGGCATCAAATAATGTCTCCATTTCTTCAAAGCTTGAACAATAACATTGAATTCCTGATCATAAATTGAATATTTTCTTTTAGCATCATTCAACTTCTCACTAAAGAAAGCTACAAGTCTTCCTTCTTGACTCAAAACAACTCCAACTACACTTCCACTAGCATCACATTCAACTTGAAAAACTTTACTAAAATTAGGCAAAACAAGTGTAGGTAATTTTGCAATTCTTTGTTTCAATGTTTCAAAACTCTTTTGTGCTCCATGTGTCCATTTGAAATCCCTTTTATCTTCTCTCATAGTTTCAGTCATAGCATTACAAATAGAATTAGAATTTCTGATGAACTTCCTATAAAAACTTGCCAATCCATGAAATGATCTTACCTCTCCAACATTCTCTGGTGTAAGCCAATCAAGTATAGCTCTTACTTTCTTAGGATCCATCTTCAATCCATCAGCTGAAATTACAAAACCAAGGTACATAATCTCTTCTTTCATAAATGAACATTTCTTCAAATTAATCAACAACTTTTCTTCCTTCAATCTCTGCAATACTTTTTTGATATGTTCTAGATGTTCTTCCTTACTCTTATTGAATATCAAAATGTCATCAAGATGTACAATCACAAACTTACCCAATAATCTTTTCAAAACTTCATTCATCAGCGTCATGAAAGTACTAGATACATTAGTCAGACCAAAAGGCATAACCAACCATTCGTACAAACCTTCATTAGTCTTAAAAGAAGTTTTCCATTCATCCCCTTCTCTAATCCTAATATGATGATATCTACTCTTCAAATCAATCTTTGTGAAATACTTTGCTCCACTCAAACTATCCATTATGTCATCCATCCTAGGCAAAGGAAATCTGTACTTTACTGTTATCTTGTTTATAGCTCTAGAATCAGTGCACATTTTCCATTCTCCATTCTTTTTAGGTGCTAACACAGTAGGTATTGCACAAGGACTCAAACTTTCCCTAATCAAACCTCTCTCAAGCAATTCTTGCACTTGTCTATTCAACTCAGTCTTTTCATCAAGTGTCAACCTATGTGGTGCTTTATTAGGCAAACTAGCTCCAGGTATCAAATCCATACAATGACTTATACTTTTCATTAGAGGCAAACCATCAGGTACATTATAAAAAATGATGTCATAAAATTCAGTCAACAAAGGTTTAACCTCAGGTTCATGTTCTAACTCATCTTGTTTCTTAATTTTCCTTGGAATTAAAGCAAAACAAACATTATGTTCTTTCATTTCTCTTGCAAACTTTTACCATCAACCAATCATACTCTGACTGTAGTATAGTGACCTTAATTAGACTTCTCTACTAAAGACAATAATACTTGTTTCTTCCCATCCATCCAAATAGTATATTGATTAAATCCACCATCATGCAAAGCTTTCCTATCATATTGCCAAGGTCTACCCAAAAGAATATGACAACAATCCATAGGCATAATATCACACAAGACTTCATCATGATAACTTCCAATTTTGAATTTAACAAGGCATTGTTCACTTACAAGTAGTTGCAATATGGTAATGCTTAGGATATCTCAATCTTTGCAATTGCAATTTGTTAACCAACTCTTCGGATGCCAAATTATCAGAACTTCCACTATTAATGATTACCTTGCAACATTTATCAACGATCTTACATCTGATTCTGAGCAAACTTTTCCTCAGAATAGGTTCTTCATCAGCTTCTTCATTCCACAAGATCCTTCTTATTATCAATTTCTCACCATGTTCAGGTTCATTAGACAATTCCTCAACTTCTTCACAAGCCAAATTATTTCTACCATTACTTCCAATCTTCTTTCCAGAGTTAGTACATTCGAAAGTTCTATGTCCTTCTTCACCACATTTGTAACAAGTACCTTTAAACCAAGATTTCTCTTCTCTTTTCCCACTATTGTTATTCCTAGAGTAACTAGTATAGCTACCTATAGAGTAGTTACCTCTTTTAGTAGGTTCATCTTTCCATCCTTTATCTTGTACTGCATTGTCAGATCTGCTACTTTCTCCATAAGATTTGCCTCTACTTCTCTGAAATCTACCACCTCTTCCTCTTTGTCTTTGTTCATGTCTCTTTGTTAATCTCTCTTCCGCCTTCAAAGAAAATTGGTATGCTTCTTCTACACTTTCCATCTTAACATAACTAATCTCATCTTGAATAGATGTCCTTAAACTATTCAGGTATCTAGCCACTTTCTCAACTTCATCATCCACATGTCCAGATCTGATATCCAATTTGTAAAATTCCTTAGTATATTCCTTCACACTCATGTCTTTTTGTCTTAGATTTTGCATTTTTCTCATCAAACTAACTTGGTAATCAGATGGAAGAAACTTCTTCTTCATCTTTCCAAGCATCTTCATCCATGTCTTGATCTTTTCTTTTCCTCTCTTCTGTCTCTAAGTTTGCAAATGATCCCACCAAAGAGATGCTTGACCTTTCAACATTGTGACCACTATCTTAACCTTCTTATTATCAAGAGTACCTTCATACTCAAATTATTTATCCATCTCAGAGATCCAATCCAAAAGTGCATCAGTCTCAAGTCTTCCATCATAGCAAGCAACTTCAACTGCAGGTCTGGAGTTAGCCTTAGAAAAAACTCTCAAAAGTCTTTCCTCATCCCGCTCAACTTCAAGTTCAGGATTAGGTACTACCTCTTCTTCATCACTAACATCTTCAAGATGTGCGCCTCTTCTCTGGGTTGTCTCTATAGCTTCAAGCCTAGTTGCAATCTGCCTCAACATATCTATGATAGCATTATCATTTCCTCTACCATGAACCATCTTGATAATCGCGTTCCATCAAGATCGTAACCTTCTGCAAGTTATAGGTCAAATCTCAGATCTTCCACCTTACAACCAATCCAATAAGGTTCTCCACGATCCAATCCACAAGAAAGAACTTGCTCTGATACCACTTGACATAGGGGCAGGGTAAATACAAGTAGAATCAAGAAGAATTGACTCTACTTGAATCAACAAATAAGCCCTACTCAGAGTTACACACGGAAGCAATATGAAAACCACATGAAAGCAGTGAAAACACAATGGATATGAGACAAGCAACTAGTACACACTGGTGCAATTATATTAAATCTTCAACATGCTCGACTGTGAGGCATTCTGAGTTTCGGCCTTATACAATGAGAATTATGAATTCAAAGTCTCAACTTGCATCTCAATCCTCTAAACTACTATCCTCAACTAAAACTACTTAGAACTAGCACTGACTGTCTTCTACATCAACCCAAGCTCCAAATATATAGCCAACAAAGTCACAAGTTGGCCAGTCAGGTATTTAATTACAATATAGGTCCACTTAGGAGGAGAAACCAAAACTAAAACAAGAAATAACAAAACACGATGTGAAGTTGCATTTAGGTCCATACATGATCCAAAAAAAGATCCCTAACTGCGCAAGATCCAATTTTCCCATACGGAACCGCGCAAGCCAAAATACCACACATTTCATGAGCGAAACTGGCGAAAAATCAATGCCTGAGGAAAACTGCAATAACTTCCAGATCCAAATGAATTAGGACGTGCGCCCTTAGGAGAATGCTCCTGATTAGGTCCACATGACTGCATTAACTTCACAAGGCAAGAAACCAACAATAACAACGACTACAAAATAAACATCAGACTGGTACAAGAAACAAGAAATATTTTTGGTGATGCAAGATTTCTCAAGACCCAAGATGCTCCTGCATCAGAACCTTTTCAGTTAGGATTCAAGGATTGAGGGGTATCCATTCCCCCAAAATCTGCCCAAGGCACGATCTCAGCCTCATCCCTTATGGTATCAGAGCCTTTGCACTCAAAAAAACTTAATCCCTGGTAGAATCATTTAGAACCAAACAACTTCACCAATAGACCAAGGGCCCATTGACTATATCTCCCTTTTTATATCATATAAAATTTATAAATCTCTTTTGATTAAGCATAGGATTCAGTTTGTCAAATTCACTAGCCCAGTCAAACAATCTATCAAATTCACTAACCTAGTCAAACATTCACTAACCTAGTTGAAGTGTTTGTCAAATTCATTAGACCTGGTCGAACAATCTATCAAATACACACCCAGGAGTTGGAAATGGTTGAACACACCCAAGGGTTAGAAAAGGTTGAACACACCTAGGGGTTGGACCTAGTCAAACACTCCTCTAGGATTTGAACACTCCTTTGGAGTTTGAACCTTGGTTGATAGTTCCTAATGTTATAACGCACTGGGGGGTGACATCCAAATCAACACAAAAACAATAATATTTTTGCATGGAAACCCTTGTTAGAGGGAAAAACCATGATGGAAATTATCACCCACTAATCTCACTAGTGCACCAATAAGATATTCCCTATTAGGAGCATTGCAACACCTTGATAAGGGTATACCTGATTAAGAGCATCTATAGCTCGGTTAGAAGCTATTACAAAGTCTTGTTAGGAAGTACCCTATTAAGTAATTTGTAACTCCTTTTGAGAGTCACTTGGTTAGAGGAAATAAACTTTAGACCTATTAGGATCTTGCATACCATGTTAAGAGTAACCTTGTAAGAGGAATTTGACTGCAAGCCTGTTAGAACTTTCCTTGAGTAAGAAACTCAATAAGTGATTTGAATGTAGCACACTCTACCTAATAGATCTGCTTTAGTACTGCTCAAATCATTTCTTTGATCATACAAACTTCACCTTCAAGAATTACAATCATCGCAACATCTAACAACCTCTTTTGCTCTTCGATTTCATCTCTTATATACATATTAAGGTTGGTGGAATAACCCTAAAACATCATTACTAATATCGGGCTCCAAAATCATTCAAATTTCATAAGCGATCACACCAACATAGGAAATTGAAATCCTTAAGGTTGGCCCTCAACAATACAATTCAAAAATAAAATAATCATTAACTCTTATCCAACTGCTACCTTGAATTCATTACCTTGACTTGATCGGTTGGTTGTACTAGTCGATAACACTACTATTTCCTCTAAATCTTCATCTATACTTTGAATTTGCTTGAGTGATCATAGATGTAGGTTGACATGACTTTGTAGATACTTCCTAACCAATCGCACCACCATAACAGTCCATATCATCATCGCGCATCGTATTTACGTCCATGATTGACTGTGTTATCATCGATACACTGGATACTTAGAGAAATCCTTGTCCAATCACCTTTATCACTGGTATAATGGATTCAATCAACCTGGAAGACTTGTTTCCAACAATGAAAACACTACAACATTCATCACATGATCTAGGATATGATCATCTTCATCATATGCCAACAATCTCCCTCTTTGGCATTGATGGAAACACTTAGAGAAAAATTTGCTAAGTGTCTAACTATGCAAATATAAATTCAACAATTTCAGAAAAATTTAGAGCTACAAAAATAACTCCCCTAAGGTAATTAAAAATAGATTCATGATTGATGATCTATATTGGTCACTGTTCCCCCTAACAAATACTTGGCCAATTTTTCATTATATATTATTCCCCCTTTGACAAGAATGACAAAGGTGTACAATAATAGCCAAAATGAAATTTTCTATTAATGTAGAGTAGCATATACCTATTTATAATCTACTGAATATATCATTGAAATTGGCCTTCAAAACTTGTAAGTCATTAACCCAATTCTTTTGTAGGTTCTCCATGATAAGTATCTGCACATGTAGTAGATGTGCAAGTTCTTCCAAACCATTTACTATGCACATGTCAGGGGTTGCCAATACATGTTCTACCTCATTCACTTCTTGTTGTAAGATGTCCACCTTAGGTATCAATAGATTTTATAACTCCATTAAGTTTTCAATTCTCTTTTCCTGCTCATCCCTATAAGCCTTAAGCTTATGTCTGATTACACTAACTCGAGCTCCAAAATTTGTAATAGAATTAGTGATAAGATCAAAAACATTTGTCAACAACCTTAGCTCTTGTTGAGCTTCACATCTCTTCCTATCCAAGTCCTTTAAAAAATTTTAAAATCAAATGTTGAGGTAAGAATCTTACCACCTTAAGTTAAAGCATCTTTCACTTGGCTCATTGCCACTGTTAAATTTTTCCTACCAAGTGCAATAGTCTAAACCAATTTCTCAGTCCTCTTCTTTTCATAATCTCTTTTTTCTCTCATAATTGTAGCATCCTCTAAACTTTTCATTTTCTTTTTAGTAGTTGTGACTACCTAACCTAACTATTCAATCAGTGTAGCCTTCTCATCATAGTTTACATCAGGCACTAAGTCAGATAGTATTTCTCTTGCATTCAATATAACATGTGCCTTTTGTTTCATCTTCTCCTTATTTTCTTTGGACTTAATTGCCATAGCAATATCCATCATTTCCTTAGGACTCATAGAGCTCAAATCATTTTTCCCTTTCATAGCTGGTATATCTTCATCCATACCAACAATGCTAGAAGACATAGATTAGAAAGTTGTTACCTTTTATGTCTCCTTGTCTATGGTCTTCTCTTTATGTGCATCTTCAACTTCTTCAATTCTACCTATTGCTTCCATCACCAGTACCTATTGTTGTTGATCACCTACAAGTGTTTCTATTGTTGCATCTTTGGTCATATCTTGATCAGTTCCACTATTCTTTGTCTCCTTTTCTTATTGATCTTGTGTGTCTTTGGGTGCTTCCTCTTGTTTCTTAGTAGTATCCCTTTGTTCTATAGGAATATCCATGATTGGAACATCGCCTTTGGTGTCCATAGTATCCTTGGGCTCATCCAAATAAGTGTTATCAAGTGTGACCTCCACACCATTTATGGTCCACCCTTCATCAGTAGGAGAAATCACATCCTCTTTCTCACTCTCTTCTCCTTTCTCTTGTTCCTTTTCCACTTCATCCTTCTTCTCCTCTACAAGACCTAAGTTCTTCTTCAAAATTTTCTATGCTTCATCTTGTACTGATTGAGAATCAGCAATCAATAGTCTTGTAACTCTTGTCTTGATCTTGAATGCAGGTCTAACCTTATCCAAGATTTCCTTTATCTCCTCTGTTGTTATCTCAGGCTTTAAATGCATTAAGACATACCCAATTATTTCTTTGTCTTGCATTAATGCTCTCTTCCATCTACCTTCAATTTTACTATATAAAGAAGTAGGAAGTTGTCCTTGCAATTGAATAAGGACCTAGCTTAACCTACTCATACTTTCAACAACAACATCTTTAACTTTCTTTTTTTCTTCCTCACTAAATTTATCATAGTATTGTTGACACTAGCAAGTATAACCCACTTTTTGATTTCATTAATGATACTATCAAGAAAAATAAACTTGCTAAAATATGGTTTAACAAATTTAGTGGTAAGTGCACCAACCACTTTAGATTTCTTATCTTGAGCCTTGAGTTCTTTCTGCTCTTGTTTCTTGATTTTGTCCCTTCAACTTCCTCTTGTACTTCTTTTTACCCTTTTGCCTTCTCTTTCTTCCTCTTACCAACAACCTTTGTTGCAGTAACTTCCTTAGTTCTTATAGGCTCAGATTTAGTTGGTCTTACTGGCCTCTTCATAAGGATCATGGCTGGAGGAGAAAGTTTCTCTTTCTTGACTGTTGTGGCACTTTTTTTTTGCCTACTAGTTGGGGCACCTCTGACGGTTATAGAAGAAAAAACTTCTACATCATTATCTCCATTAACTGTAGCTAATGTGCCAACCTTTTCAGCTTCATGTTTGGCTTTTGCCTTATCAATAACTTCTTGTCTGAAGCCATTTTGCAGAAAGAGTTTCGCAACCTCCTTTCTAACTTTCTTCTCAATGACCGGTTTACTAAATGTGTCTTCAACTTCAAGATATTTATCCCTATATGTTCCAAACCTCTTTGCATTAGGGTCAATGGGGTTCTTCCGTAGCTCATCAACATGAGAAATTTCTATATCAACTTCTAGTTCGTAACCCATAGGCATAGCCCATGATGTCCTAGGTACTACTTCCTACAATTGACATGTATTAGTATCAACCATGAAACATATGCCATCCTTATATTTCTCAACAATATGAGCTAGTATTATTTCCCTTTCATGCATTGTCTTTTGGAAATCCTTAAAATATCCCCATACCTTCTTGGAAAATTGACTACCAAGCATCTTAGCACAATTTTCCATTTGTACCACCATCGGTGTACCATCTACCCAATTAATCAGACCAACACTAGGAAAGACATTTTGGAAGTAGAAAAATATACTTATATGAAATTGACTACACTTGAATACTTGCCTTTTATCTTTCTTGATCTCCTCCATGTTTAGAAAGAACTAATCTCTCATCAAAACACATAATTCATACTCTACATCTTCCTTCAACATTCTATATGCACTGTGAATAGTAGCAATAGGCACACTGTTGATTCTACTTTATTAAACCACTTTGTATCCAATCACCATTAATGCAAATCTAACTACCTCATCTGGGATATCATTGATTATCGTCGCATGCTTGTCCTATTTTGATTTGATCAGTTATGTGACTACGTCTTGTGGGATAGATCTTATTTGTGGTATCTCTCCAATAGCATAGAAACTTGTTACTACATGCATAACTTCTTTTGTGATCTTGTAGGGTCAATCAAGCCATATGAATTTGTTGTGAACCTTGCTTAGCACATATCTAACCTTTTCTTCCTCAAAGTCAAAAGGAAAGTGAATTGCATTCTCAAACTGCTTACTTGTGATCACTTTATATTCATCTTTCAATACCAAATCTTTGCACAAATATTTCTATAGTGTTTGCATATTAGTTACACCTAAGTCTTTGATGAAACAATGATTGTATGATTTGACATCCTCCATATGTAATATATCGTAGGGCACGCTGGTTAGGGCACCCTTTGGATCATTCTCTATCAATTTTTCAGGATGTCTCTTGAATATTGGCCTAGGTTTCTCTATGATCTCGGCTATAATAGGAGTATCCATACTGAAAAATAATAGATTTTAAGCTCAAAGATTCCAATAAAAACCTTTTGAGTCACTGTACGATGACCAGTGCAAACCGTCACAAGTTTCTTTACCAAAATTACTTCAACACCTTTGGCAATCATTTCAATCATTGTTAATCTTCTCTAGCTTCCCTTTTATTGCTCCTGGCTATAGCTCTTGAATGTGTAGGTGCAAAATAAGACTTATAATCACCTTTTATCTTCCACCACTCTTAAGAATTAAATGCATCACCGATTGAAAGAAAATAGCTTATGCCTTCATAAATCTTGTTAGTGATAATCCAAATCTTGATGTATTTCACCAAAACTTCATATCATACTTCAAAACAACCATATGCATCTAAATATGTAAATAGAACTTACCAAACATGCATCTAGGGGGTCTTCAATGGATTCAACAGTTCTAGCACCCCCTAAGTCAAAGATGACTTAGTTTGATAATGAATTCTCCACACCTTGTGAAGATGCAGATCCTTTTGATGATTTGTTGTTTCTCTTTTTCATCCAAATTTTATTCATCTATCTTTTGGTCTCTTCAACATTCATAATCTTTTTTCCCTTTTACTTGTCAAATTGATTAACTGGTTGGTTCACCTTGTTGTTTATTGCTCTACAAACCTTGTAATGTGTCCTATCTTGTGACAGTGAAAACATGCCATACCGGTTGATCTCCAAGGTCATGCATCTCCTCTATTAGTCCTCGATATGCAATTGATCACCATGTGATTATAATTATGACAATGTGAGCATGTAACATCCCACCAGTTCTCATTCTAATTAGGACTCTGTCGATTGGAAGATGACCTTTGATTGTTCACTCTTGTCTTGCATTGATTAGCTCTATGACCATATTTGTTATAATTATAACAATAACCATGACAAAGTTCTTGGTATAGAATTAGATCTAATACTTGGAACACTAGATCTGATATTTATCTTGCATACATTAGCAACATGCCCAACCCTATGACAATTGAAACAAACTAGTTTGTAGGGTTTCTTACTAAATTTCATTTGATTCACCTTGGGTGTAGATTTTTCATCTTGTATGGCCTTCTTGGTACCTTGAGACTCACCAACCTCATAACTTGTGTAACGTAAACCATGACCTTCTCCATGCATTCTCTGATTCTCTAGTTGTTCATCTAGCTTTTCAGAACTTCCATTGAACTTTTTCAACATATCATTTGCAACCTTCAACTCACCTTTCAGTTTCTCATTTTCTTTTCTTAGATTTTTGTTCTCTCTTAGGGATTCTTGATTCTCTTCATTTGTCTCATGTAGATGTGCATGAAAAGTACCAACTTCTTGTTCAAATTTGAAGATCACATCCACCTTGGCTTTAGGGCTTCCTTTACAATTTTCCTTACTTCTTATGTTGCCTTTCTTGCTTCTATTTCTTCATCGATTCTAATTGACATGGCTTATAACTATCTTTTGATGTTCTTGTCTTTATGTAGCTTCCCATTCTCCTGAGACAATTCTTCCAAGGCTACTTTAGATTCATCAAATCCACTTTGTTCAGGCAGTTGTTTAATGAGATCTTATCTTTCACTCAGTTATCCAACAAGTTCTTGTCTCTTGGCTCTTGATATTTTGAGTTGATCCTTCATCTTTTCAATGAATTATTTAGCCTCAGAAATTTTCCTTTGATATCTCAAACCATCCATGTCTTTCTTAAGGATCTTCCCCAAGTTGTTAGGCTTCTTCAAGGAAACTTGACTCTGATACCAATTGTTAGTGTTATAAGGCACTGAGAGGGAAGGGGGGGGGGATCAGTGCAACCACATACTTACCAAATCTTTCCGTAAACTTGCAGATTAACTAACATGCAAATATAGATGTAACATAGAAGCATAACACATAAAACATCCACAATTAATCAACAAAAAAACACCAATATTTTTCTGTGGAAACCCTTGTTAGAGGGAAAAAATATAGTGGGAATTATCATCCACTAATCTCACTATTACACCAATAAGATCTTCCTTGTTAGGAGCATTACAATGCCCTGCTAAGGGTATACCCAGTTAAGAGTATCTGTAGCCCGATTAGAAGCTATTACAAAGTCATGTTAGGAACTACCCTATTAAGATATTTATAACTCCTGAGAGTTTCCTAGTTATAGGAATTAAACTTTAGACCTATTAGGATCTTGCATACCCTATTAGGAGTAACCTTGTTAGATGATTTTGATGACAAGCCTGTTAGAACTTGCCTTGAGTGAGAAACTCAATAAGTGATCTGAATGTAGCACACTCTATCTGATAGATCCACTTCAATATTTCTCAAATCATTGCTTTGATTATAAAAACTTCTCCTTCAATAATTAAAATCATTGCAACATCTAACAACCACTTTTACTCTTTGATTTCATCTCTGATATACATATTTAGGTCGATGGAATAACCCTAAAATGTGTTACTGATGTCTGCCTCCAAAATCATTCAAATTTCATAAGTGATCATGCCAACATAGGAAATTTAAATCCTCAATGTCAGCTCTCAACAATACAATTCAAAAATAAAATAATCATTAACTCTTATCCAACCTCTACCTTGATTTCATCACCTTAACTTGACTGGTTGGTTGTTTTATTTGATAACACTGATGTTTCCTCCAAATCTTCATTTGTACTTTGAATCTGCTTGAGAAATCATAGATGTAGGTTGATATGACTCTATAGATACTTCTTGACCAATCACACCATCATAACTGTCCATATCATCATCACACATCGCATTTACCATGATTGAATGTGTTATCACTAATACACTAGATACTTAGAGAAATGCTTGTGCAATCACCTTCATCACTGGTATAATGGATTCAATCAACCTAGAAGAATTATTTCCAGCAATGACAACACTACAAAATTCATCACATGATCTAGGATATAATCATCTTCATCATATGCAAACAATGGCTTCTATATCTCATTATGTCATCCTCACCAATTATGCTCAACCAATTGAAAATTAATTGTTGTAATTGTTAGGCCCAAAATGAGATAGGCACAACTGAGAGGGGGGGGGGGAGTGAATCAATTATGTGTACCTATTACTTTTAATTCCACCTTAATCACTTAGATTTGAAAGATAAACAATAATGAAAGATCCACAACACATAACACATAACACATAACACCAACATTTGTTCTTGATGAAACCCAGTTAAGGGAAAACCCTGGTGGGAGTCAAACCCACTAGATAAATGTACTCTATTAAAAGTACTTCCTGATTAAGAGAAAATGGAGAACAAAGGATGCACTTTTAACCAAAGGCTTACAACCAAATCAACAACCACACTACCTAGAGCTCAGTGCTCACAATACAATCTTAGATTTAGCCCTTAGTCAGGTTCACCGATCTATTTACAATTATAATAGGTTGGACATATAGTCCTTTACAACCAAACTGACAAATATAATCTCTTATGCCAAAAAAATTCCAATGAAGTAAACTCTTCCTCAAATGCAGAATACAAACACCAAACTCTCTCTCACACACTCCTTACTACAATTACAAAATGATTTCTCATTTATACTGATTACAAAGAATAATCAATCACTAGGTTGGTTAAGACCTATTACAATAAAAGATATAAAAATTATGATAAATATTTAATACGATCCAAATCAATTTGGCCAAGACTTAGATAGGACCCAAATATTCAACCATGAACTCCAACAAGTCGGCTATGACCCAAATGAAGAAATGCCAACACGCTACCAAAAGAACAAATCTGATCACCACAACCAATGCAGACAAGTAGCATGGCCATCACACAATCCAAGAACACCAACAATCAACATGAATACCATCTAGAACCTTCACATCATCTTCAATATGAATTCAAAACTAATATTTATCTTTGATCAACAAGAACATTAAAATATCAAACTCAGTCATAACAAAAGATAGCTTATTATACTCTGAATCATGAATAACACTAGATGTGAACACAATGACAAGGTACCATGTAACCACTAGCTTCACAACCTCTGAAACATCAAATGCAAGTCATACCAAACCAAATACTCATCCACTATTCACAAGAACATTGTGACACCAAAAACCAACAACTTGATCATTCCTCACTCAAACTATCATGCCAACAATTGCGAACCTTTGTAGATGATCTACAGACACCTATAAACAATACCTTACAACTACAGCTTAAGATCTTAAACATATCATTTGATCAACAAATCCTCTCCACCAAACATCTTGAACACACTATTTGAAATAAAAATTAGCATGTTGACATCAATGACAAAACATTAATGTCAACACACCCAAATCCCAAACTATGACATGCTCAAAAATATTCTAGCAATCTCCACCTTTGGCATTGATGGCAATATGTGTAGTGAAAAATAGATCAACGCACAAGGATATCACTATATATCCACCTAATCACTCTGAAAGTATAGTTGCAATATATCCACCTGACCACTCTGAATATCCAGCTTCAACACAATCTCTCTCAGCATAATTACCTCTAATTTTCACACAATCTCTCCCACTTTGACATCAATGGAAAGGGACCAAAGATATAAAAAATACGAAACCCAAAAATAGCCATAAGAGTTCTCCCCCTAAGGAGTAGTCCCCAAATTCATCAATCTAGAAAATGATGTTATGATAGATTCTCTGGACTGATGTTATTAACATCTTTAGTTCCAAATAGGAGGGGATATCACCCCAAGCCTCTCCTTGAGATATTCAAATGTATACTTCGGCAAAGGCTTTGTAAAGATATTAGAAATCTATTCCTTAGTAGGTATAAATTCTAGCTTCACTTCCTTTTCATTGTCTTTATCCCTCAATACATGATACTTAATAGAAATATGCTTTGTCTTTGAATGTAATACCAAATTCTTTGAGATATTTATAACACTAGAGTTATATAGTGAACAACAATAGGTTCATCAATTTTTATCCGTATATCCTTCAACATTTCCTTCATCCAAACAACTAGATTACAATTTATTGCAATAGAAACATACTCAAAATCAACACTAAATTGAGAAATACAATCCCACTTCTTACTTATCCAAGAAATTATCTCTTACCCAAAAAGATTGCACCACCACAACTACTTTTTTTATCATCCATATTACCTTCCCAATTAGCATCAATGTAAGCACATAGAGTAAAGTCAATATTTTTTCCATACCATATCCTGTACTCAATTGTACCCTTCAAGTATCTGAAAATCCTCTTTACAAAAATCATGTGAAATTCCTTCGGTTCAGTTTGAAATCTTGCAACAATTCCAACAATATTTAACATGCCGATCTTGAATGAGTCAGATGTTGTAATCCAATGATTATAGATCCATATAGTGTCTAATTAGCACAAGGGGAATCATCATCCTTAGTTAATTTGCAACCAGTAACCATAGGATTTCCTACCAATTTTGAATCTTCCATACCAAATTTCTTTAATAATTCTCTAACATACTTGGACTGTGATGAACTACAACTGATTTGAATAAACTATATGACTTGAAGATTTGTGATTCTAGATCACTGAGTTGTTGATTATATATGTAAGATGATTAAATTAGTAATATGTTTTCATTGATGTCAACTAGTTTTGACAATACTTATCTTGTAAGTTACTATACCCAAACATCTGTAGAACGAAGAAGAAAAGAGATGAAGAATAGAAATATCTACATGAGGAAGATGGATATGAAAGATAAGGATAAATAACACATTGGGTAACTTATGGATGAGTCTATGACCTTATGTTATTGACTTGATTATGTTGCATTCATCTATGATGAAGGATAAGAGAAAAATGCACAAAGTAGTGTGGTCGGTTAAAGAACTATTTCAGTATACACCGACACAGTGTAGTGTATACTGAGCATAGTATAAACCGAGCTTGTGTTCACCGACACATTTCTTTATTAATCGAGCAGAAGAAAAGAACTAAATGACTAGTTTAGCCGATGGAAGTTGATGAGCTGGAAAGTGTTATGATTACAAAGTTGGAGATAATGTTTGTTACAAAGATCGACGGCTAACATAATTTGAAGAAGATCTAAAGGATTGAAACAAAATGTGTTATTGACACATCAGTCGAGGAAGGTTTAAGCGACAAAATCAACAAAGAAGATTAAGTGACAAAATCTGATGGATGGAATTAAAATGGTTTACTTGTCTATTTAAGAGACTAGGATTTCATGATGAAATCATGCTAGAAGAAGGAGACTGCAGAAGATATCACATGAACAAGCTTCATGCATGCCTGATCAAACTGGTTAAGGAGAACTGAACTACAGAGATTACCGAGCGATAGTAAGTTACTGAATATTGATTGAAATAGAATTGATATATTGGTCAGAGGATTTGAATCAGCTTAACATAGATATAATAATCTGTAATTGAAGTTGTGTTATAATCAGATCAACTGCTATTAAATTTTAACCATTGTAAACAAATAAATCTCTTAATAAAGTGGATTAGAAAGTCTTGTAATGTCATTCATAGAGTGTACATTTGTTATCCTGTCAACCCCATAGTGAATGCTGGTTGGATGATAACGGTTGGTCTAAAATCCTCTAACAAGGTCACACCTCACAGTGTGTTTGTAACCTTTAACAGGGTTGGGTCTTCACCGACCTCACTTCAGAAGAGTGAACAATTTTTGGGTTGCTGGTCCCAGGTGGTTTTTTCCTTAACAGGGTTTCCATGTTAAATCTCTTGTGTTATGTGTTGATTGTGATGATTGTTTGTTGTCATAATTTACATGTTGCATATTGGATTTGATCGGTAATCACTATATGTTATTAACTGGTAACGATAAAAGCATATATAGAATACTATTTTATGTTACCAAGTTGCATAAGTTTTAGTAAATTGTTTTTGGATATACATTTTGTGATTGGGATTGTGGATAACTGATTCACCCCCCTCTCAGTTATTCTAACAATTGGTATCAGAGCATTGGTTACTTGGAACATAGTTTGAAGGACTTCAGCACAAAGATCTCAAAATGTATAAGAGGGAAGTGCCAAAGCTAAACAAGGATAATTTCACAGTATGGAAAAGCCAAATGAAGTTGCATGTATCTAGAATTGGGAATTCTGCCCTGACACTAATGGAGAATGGCTACATCGCACCGCCCACTGGTCCCTTGACCCTTGATCAACTAAGAGACATGCATGAACATAATGTTACTATGATGGAGATTGTTGCTACCTGTACAGATGTTGAATTTGAAGATATTAAAAATTGCACTACTGCTAAAGATATGTGGGATAAACTTGCTCAAGTTTATAGTGGTGATGTGAATGTCAAAAGAGCCAGAGCTGAAAGCTTAAGGGGAAGATTCGATGATATGAAGATGAAGGAAGGAGAAAATATTGTGTAGTACACAAATAGACTAAAAGAGGTAGTACATGCTATTAGAGCATCTGATGGTGTTATTGATGAAGAGACAATGGTAAGCAAAGTTCTGAGAACCTTATTGTTAGTTTATGCAATCAGAATATAGACAATTCATGAAACTAGGTCTGCATCTGGTAACAACCTTACTCTTGATAATTTGATTGGTAAGCTTACAACCTTTGAACTGAATAAATTTGATAATAGTGTTGTACCATCTGTTGAATCTGCTTTTATGTCTTCTTTGAAGATTGGTAAGTCTAGTAGCAGAAATAAGAATGATGATAATGATAGCAATACTGATGATGAGCTTGATGAACTTGAAGTTCTTATGGCTAGAAGGTTACCTAAAGGTAAAGGAAGATATAGAGGTAAATTACCTTTAGCATGCTTTAACTATAAAGAAGTTGGTCATATTGCTACTAGATGTCCACACAGGAAAGATGATGACAGAAACAAAGACCGATTTGGTGAAGGAAGCTATGGGAGAAGAGGCAACAGAAGTTACCGACACTACAATAGAGACAACCGAGACAATAATGATAAAGGCAAGAATGTGTACTACATTGTAGAAGAAGATGTCACTGATACCGACACTAATGAAGATGTGGAGGTAGTATTTTTTGCAATGAAGGATGACTCAGAGGAAGATGAAAGGTATGTAGAGACAACACTTATCTCTAAGGTTAATAAAAATGATACATGGATCATAGATAGTGGCTGTATACATCACATGACTGGTGATGAAGAAAAATTTGATCATCTTGAAGAACACAATGGAGGATTTGTTAGAATGGGTAATGATGCACCTTGTATGGTTAGAGGAAAAGGATCCCTAATGATAAATGATAAAATTAGATGTGACAATGCCTATTAGGTAAAAGGTCTAAACTATACTTTTCTAAGTGTGGCACAACTGAACAATTCAGGCCACTGAGTTGCTTTTGAGAGCAAGAAAGTGAAGATATTTGATGATGGAGGAAGACTTATTGGAACTGGAACACAATCGAGAGGTAATTTGTTTTATCTTGATAATGATTAGTCTTCTTGTTTAATGATGAAAGATGAAGATGCTAAACCTATGGGAACATCGATGGCTACTGGATGTAAACTGACTAAAGAAGATGGAACTACTGAGGTAAACCAGACATTGTACCAATCCATGATTGGTAAGTTAATGTATGTAGTTCACAGTAGATCTAATATAACACATGTTGTTGGAATAGTTGCTAGATTTTCTACAAACCCTAGAGAGTCACACATGATTGCTACAAAGAGAATCTTAAGATACCTAAAGAAAATTGAAGATTATGGACTATGGTATCCTAAGAAAGGTAAGTTTGAACTGAAGGTATACATCGATGCTGATTGGGCTGGAAATGTGGATGATAGAAAGAGTACCACTAGAGGAGAATTCTTCTTTGGTGAAATACTTGTTACATGGACAAGTAAGAAATAGGCTTGCATTTCCTAGTCTACAACTGAAGCAGAGTATGTTGCTGCTGCTACTAACTGTTCAAATATTGCATATATCAAGCAAGTGTTGGAAGGTATGAATGAGGTAATCACTGAGCCAATGATTATATATTGTGACAACACTAGTGCTATTAATATTTCAAAGAATCTAGTGATGCACTCTAAAACAAAGCATATATCTATTAACTATCACTACTCAAGGGAACAAGTACAAGAGAAGCAAGTAAAGCTAGAATTTGTTTCATCAAAAGAACAACTTGCTGACATATTTACAAAGTCTCTACCGAAGGATACATATGAATACTTGAGGACTAGACTTGGGGTCCATCCCCTGTCTACCGGTCACTAAGGTGATCTAGAGGTTGCATCAGCCTAATCTTATTAGAAGATCATACATGTTTGGTATGTGTATGGCATAATTCATATTGCTTGTGTTGCCATCAATGCCAAAGGGAGGGATTGATGAACTACAACTGATTTGAGAAAACTGTATGACTTGAAGATCTATGATTCTAGATCACTGAGTTGCTAATTAGATATGTAAGATGATTAAATTAGTAATATGTTGTCATTGATGTCAACTAGTTTTGACAATATTTATCTTGTAAGTTATTATACCCAAACATCTGTAGAAAGAAGAAGAAAAGAGATGAAGAACATAAATATCTACATGAGGAAGATGGATATGATAGATAAGGATAAGGAACACATTGGGTAACTTATGGATGAGTCTATGACCTTATGTTATTGACTTGATTATGTTGCATTCATCTATGATGAAGGATAAGAGAAAAATGCACAAAGTAGTGTGGTCGGTTAAAGAACCATTTCAGTATACACCGACATAGTGTAGTGTATACCAAACATAGTATAAATTGAGCTTGTGTTCACTGACACATTTCTTTGTTAACCGAGCAGAAGAAAAGAACTAAATGACTAGTTTAGCCGATGGAAGTTGATGAGCTGGAAAGTGTTATGATTACAAAGTTGGAGATAATGTTTGTTATGAAGATCGATGGCTAACATAATTTGAAGAAGATCTAAGGGATTAAAAAAAAATGTGTTACTAACACATCAATCGAGGAAGGTTTAAGCGACAAAATCAACAAAGGAGATTAAGCGGCAAAATCTGATGGATGGAATTAAAATGGTTTACTTGTCTATTTAAGAGACTAGGATTTCATGATGAAATCATGCCGAAAGAAGGAGATTGTAGAAGATATCACGTGAACAATCTTCATGCATGCCTGATCAAACTGGTTAAGGAGAGCCGAACTACAGAGATTATCGAGCATCAAAAAGCTATAACCAAATGACAGTAAGTTACTGAATATTGATTGAAACAGAATTGATAAATTGGTCAGAGGATTTGAATGAGCTTAACATAGATATGATAATATGCAATTGAAGTTGTGTTATAATCAGATCAACTGCTGTTACATTTTAACCATTGTAAATAGATAAATCTCTTAATAGAGTGGACTAGAAAGTCTTGTAATGTCATTCATAGAGTGTACATTTGTTATCCTGTCAACCCCATAGTGAATGCTGGTTAGATGATAATGGTTGGTCTAAAATCCTCTAACAAGGTCACACCTCACAGTGTGTTTGTAACCTTTAACAAGGTTGGGTCTTCACCGACCTCACTTCAAAAGAGTGAACAATTTTTGGGTTGCCGGTCCCAGGTGGTTTTTCCCTTCACAGGGTTTCCACATTAAATCTCTTGTGTTATATGTTGATTGTGATAATTTTTTGTTGTCATACTTTACATGTTACATATTGGATTTGATCAGTAATCACTATATGTTATTAACTGGTAATCAGTAAAAACACAGACATAATACTATTTTATGTTACCGAGCTACAGAAGTTTTAGTAAATTGTTTTTGGATATACATTTTGTGATTAGGACTGTGGATAACTGATTCACCCCCCTCTCAGTTATTCTAACAGACTATGTAATAAATATTCCTTTATCCAACTGTATAATTTGCAATCCACGAAAGAATTTAATTTTACCTATCATAGATATCTCAAATTCTTTTTTCATTTCATAAAAAAAACCTCTACTTAACTCATCATTGCTACCAAAAATGCTATCATCAACAAGGACTTCGGCAAATTATGATGTTATCATTAGTTATCCCGAAATATAAGTTACTATCTGTTGTATCCTTGCTTAAACCAATCTCTATTAAATACTTATCCAATTTAACATACCAGGCTCTAGGAGCTTGCTTTAATCCATATAGAGCTTTCTACAATTTACAAACCATGTCTCCTTCCTTGGTTAGAGTAAAACTATCAGGTTTCTCAATATAAACATCTTCCTCTAGTTCACCATTTAGAAATGTAGACTTAACATTCATCTGATAGACTTTAAACTTTCTATAAGATGCATATGTAAGATGTAATCTAACAGCATCAAGTCTAGCAATAGGAGAAAAGGTCTCAGTAAAATCAATACCTTCCATTTGTGAATATTCTTTTCATACCAATCTTGCTTTATTTTGAACCACTTTACCATCTTCATTCAACTTATTTCTGAATACCCATTTAGTACTGATCACATTTTTGTCAATAGGTCTCAGAACAAGAATCCAAGTCTTGTTATTTTCAATCTAATCAAGTTCCCCTCTCATTTCTTTCATCCAAATATCATCATTACATTCATCTTTAACACCTTTAGGCTCAAATTTAGATATAAGACATATTTCATCTCCAGCAATTCTTCATCTAGTTTGAATACTTCTATTCTTATCACCAATAATGACATATTTAGAATGATTAATACTTACATATTGTGAATTTTTTGTTGTAGACTATGTAGCAGAACCTTTGGTGTTTAATATCCACTTCATTTTCCTTAGTTTGTCTCTTCTCTTCCAGTCCATCCTAATTTTGATTTTGCACTTCCATAATTTGATTGTCTTCTTCAGTCATGTCATACATGTAAGTTATTTTTGATCTTTCTATATTTTCATCATCTTTGACATTTGCACTTTCAAAAATCTTCTTCAACCTATAGTTATAACATTTATATGCTTTTCTCTTTGTAGTATAACCAAGAAATATTCCTTCATCACTTCTAGGATCAAACTTTTTGATATCCCCATCTCTCTTAATGTAGCATTTACTTCCAAAAATTCTAAAATATTTTACTATAGGAATATGACCATACCATAGTTCATAAAGAATCTTACTAGTTCCTTGTCTAATCTATACTTAATTCAAGGTATATACTATGGTGCATACATCTTCTCTCTAGTAGATATGTAGAACTTTTCCTTAAATCGTCATAGTCCTAGATGTGTCTAGGATAGTCCTATTCGTTCACTCAATAACACCATTTTATTGTGGGTTTCATGGAACAAAAATTTGTCTCTTTATCCCATGTTCTTCACAAAATGCATAGAACTCACCATATGTGAATTATCCTCCTCTGTCTGATCAAAGGCAATTTAATCTCTTTCTAGATTATGTTTCCACCATTTATCCTGAATATCTAAAATTTATAAAAAGCTTATGATTTCTCTTTCAAAAATGTAACCCACATCATCCTTGAATAGTCATCAACAAATATCATAAAATATCTATCACCATAATAGCTTATTGTCTTAGTAGGACCACAAAGATATGTATGTACCAAACCCAACAATCCATTTGAAGTGTATGTCTTATTCTTGAAAGTAGATCTAGTCAGCTTTCCCAATTGACATTCTTTGCATATATTGTTAGGCTTTATCAATTCAGGAAAATATCTTACAACACAAGTAGTTCTAATCTTCACCATGTTATCAAAATTCACATGACAAAATATTCTATGCCACAACCAATTATCATCAATCTTAGCAATTAGACATTTATTCTCAACAGTTCTTAAATGAAATAGATTACCATTAATCTATGTACCTAATGCAATAAGCTTTCCAGTACTTCCAGTGATCTTGAAGATTCCATCCATGAAATCTAATTTGTAACCTTTATCCAATAGTTGTCCAACACTCAACACATTATGACTTAAACCTTCACCATAAAGAACATCATCAGTACTATTTTTACCATCAAGAATAATAGATCCTTTTCCTTTAATCAAACAAGGAGTGTTGTTACTGAATCTAACAACATCACCATCACAGTCCTCAAGATTCACAAACTTATCCTTATCACTAGTTATATGATGTGAAAATCCACTATCAATGACCCATTCATTTCTGTTAACAACTCATGAAACCAATATTTTTTATTCATTAGGATTATCTTCTTTAACAACAATAAATATAATTTCATCCTCACTAGCTGAATCTAACAAAATCACCATCATAGTCCTCAAGCTTCAAAAAATTATCCTTATCACAAGTCATATGATGTGAACATCCACTATTAATGACCCATTCATTTCTGTTAACAACTCGTGAAACCAATGTTTTTTATTCATTAGGATTGTATTCTTTAACAACAATAAATATAATTTCATCCTACATAAGATTTGGCTTCTCTTGGACACATTTGCAGAACCGTGCTTCTCACACACACTTCAGGAAGGGAATGTTGTGGTTGACTGACTATCTAATAAAGGTTGTGATGGTTTTGACATTCTTTCCTTCTCCCTAGATGACATTCTTCAAAACCACCAACATCTGCAGAATTTAGCCGAGCTGGATAGGGTACACTGTGTGCCGCCTGATGATGTGGCTAGGGAAGGACATAGTATGACATAATCATAACATCCCATGTGCTCTAATAATTGTGGGAATCATCAATTAATTTATTGTGATGGATTTCCCTATCGTTAGAAGTTATTTCTAAATGTCTGTATCATGAGGAATTGTGATCTACATAAAAGCTTCAATTTCCAAGGCTAACGCGTCCACCTTTTATAATGGCTTTATATATTGGTATGTGTGGTGTTTTACAACTTGTGCTAGATGTACATAAGCCAATTAATACTTCCAAATTGAGTCAGATTTGGAATTACTTTGTTTCACCTGGATGTACATCGCTTATTGCCTATTTTAATTTATCTTTGGCCCTGAGGTTTCATATTTTATGCTATGGAGTCTTTCAATGGGGTATACATCAAGTGTGGCAAATGTCAGGAATATCACTAAGAAATGTTGCCCAAAAAATTCAAACTAAAATTGATTTTGGAGTTGGCGGAAGAGCCTCTGCCTCTGCAGATTGAAGATTCAATTTTGGATGATGTCTTTGTGTGCCTTTCCAGTATCATCTGCCACATAATTAAGAGGGTTATTGGTGAGGAAATTCTGCTACCCCAAACTAAACAATTTCTTTATCCCTCACAACTAGTCTCAATCTTCCTTTCAAATGCCATCGACCTATTGCAATTTTCCCATCTTCTTGATATCCTTGCGCTCAAGGTTGTCAAGCCCCAGTTTTTGAGGGATAATAAACTTAAAGCTACAATTTAGTGTTATGATTTATGGTAGGGCTTTTCCCTGGTAGGTGGATTATTTGCTCAGTGCCTATTGCTAAGTGACCACAAAACAATGGTGGTGTTCGACAACATCAAATGATCTCTAGAGAAGCAAAGTTTTAGATATGTCAAACATGTGTTGCACACACATGGTCGCTATCTTGGGAAAGATTTGGTGGACAAAATTAAATTTGTTGTCTACGCCTTGTTGAACCTGTTGGAAATTCAAAATATACCCAACACGGGGGAAAATCTTTCTCCTTTGTCATCTTTGCATCACATGCCTCTCAGTCTCCCTAACTTGAATCTGCATCTGACTGGATAAGTTTCTAGCCCTTCTCCTCCTAACAATTTACCTATGGCAGCTGCTAGAGGGTGGGTCAAGTGCTCAATGCTTGTCCATAGCTTGGGTGATATCACTCACAATGTGATTGGGCCTGCGGACCCAAAGGATGCCAAATCAGTTAATGTTCGATTTGGCCTTTCAGACTGGTCCACATATGCACAGTCAAATACTGATTCCTTGGCCCCGAGTGACATGGAGGAATAGTCCTGCACTTTCAGTTTTGAATTTTGGGCTCTTGTTTTTGTTGATCAACTGCACCCATGCTATGTATGGGGGAAGGAATCCCATAATCTTCTTTGTCAATCCAGCTATTTTGTATCACATAATGTATTTCTGGCCTTTACTAGATTTTTCAATTGGATGTTGGTTGTAGTATCTCAATGTACATGTTAGGCTTTCCAATTATGTAAATACTTTGTAATGGAAATGATTTTGAGTTTTCTTTCTGATTCTTTCCTATTTGAGCCTTTGAATTAGTTTATATATATATGATAATAGTAGCGTATATTCACTTTTTCCTAAAAAAAAACAAACTCACCATCAGTCACCCCTTTTTCAGCAACATAAAAACTTTTATGACCCTTAGGTTAATATTTCTTATATTTATCTTTACTATCATTGTAGTTTTTTTTCGAACACCTAAATGCAATATGACCAATCTTATTACAATTGAAACATGTCAAAGGTAACTTTCCTTCATACTTACTAGAGCCCTTAGGTAGCATTCTTGCAATCAAGACTTCAAGTTCATCAATCTTCCTTTCTTCTTCCACTATCTCCTCCTAATCCTTAGCATAGTGTTTGAATTTCATCTTTGTAGAGCTTTCTCTCGGTTCATACTTAGTCATAGTGGCTTTGAATGTAGTATCAACCTTTGAAAGTTCCTTACTAAGGGTAGTCATCGTATAGACAGAGAGTCTTTGTGCCAAATATTCTCTTGAAATAGGTCTTATAGTTCTCAATTCCTCAATAGAGACAACTTTCTCATTGTAACATGTAGGAAAAGATCTTAGAATCTTGTCAACAACTTCATTATTTTTCAAGGTACCACCAAAACATCTGATTTCACAAACCTGATAATTTATTATCTACAAATAGACTAAGGTAGTTTCACCTTCACTCATCTTCATATGTTCATATTTTTCTTTTAATCCTTGCAACTTATCTTGCTTAACATATGTGTCACCCTCATAAATAGTTTCTAATTTTGTCTATGCCTCATGTGCAGTCCTCAATCCATAAATGTGTCAATATTCTAAATCAGATAAGGCACTGATCAAGGCTTCCTTGGCTAACATATTCTCCTTGAATTTCTTCTTTTTATTTGTAGTAGCATTTGTTAGATCACTTAGAATAGCATAAGGCTTCTCAGTGATCTACCAATATTCATCTCCTATCTCCATACATATCAGGTAGGTAGTCATCTGATCCTTCCAAATCAAGTAGTTGGTTCCATCAAATTTTAGACTCTCTTTTCTCATACTTTTCATGACAAATCTCCTTCAAGAGGTCAAGCTTCTTCAAAATATAGACTTGGATCTGATAGCAATTGTTAGGCCCAAAAGGAGACAAGCCCAATTGAGAGGGGGGGGGGGGGGTGAATCAATTATGTGTACCTATTACTTTTAATTCCACTTTAATCACTTAGATCTAAAAGATAAACATAATGCAAGATCCACAACACAAAATATAGAACACCAAGATTTGTTCTTGAGGAAACTTGGTTAAGGGAAAACCCTAGTGGGAGTCAAATCCACTAGTAGATACATGTTCTCTTTTAAAAGTACTATTCGATTAATAGAAAATGGAGACCAAAGGATGTAGTTGCAACCAAAGGCTTATAGTTGAATCAACATACACACTTCCCAAAGCTCACTACTCACAATACAATATCAGATCTGGCGCTCATTTAGGTTCACTGAGTTATTTGTAATTACAATAGAGTGGACATACAATCATTTACAACTGAACTGACAAATAACATCTCCTATGCAAAAAAAGTTCAATGAAGTACAAACTCTACCTCAAATGTAGAATACAAACACTAGAATCTCTATCTCACACTCCTTACTAAAATTACAAAATGATTTCTCATTTATACCGATTAGAAAAGAATAACCAATCACTAGGTTAGCTAAGACCTATTACAATAATAGATATAAACATTATGCTTAGTCTTTAATGTGATCCAAATAAAGTTGGCCAAGACTTAGATAGGACCCAAATATTGAACCATGGACATAATTTCATGTCACCAAGACACCATCAAGAATTGCAACACGTTACTCCAACAGGTCAGCTAATACCCAAAAGAAGAAATACCAACGCACTACCAAAATAACAAATCTGATCACCACAATCAATGTAAACCAATAGCATAACCATCGCACAATCCAAGAACACCAAAAAGAAGCATTAATACCATCCAAAACCTTCGCATCATATATGAAATCCAAACTCATCTTTATCTCTAATTGAAAGGAACACTAAAATACTGAACTCAGTCATAGAAAAAGATAGCTTATGGTACTTTGAATCATGAATAACACTAGCTATGAAGAAAATGATAAGGTACCATGTAACCACCAACTTCAAAACCTTTGAAACATCAAATCCAAGTCATACCAAATCAAATACTCATCCACTATTTACAAGAACATTGTGACACCAAAAACTGACAACTTGATCATTCCTCACTCAAATTGTCATACCAACTTCTGTGAACCTATCTTGATGGTCTACAGACACCTATAGATAATACCTTACAATCACATCTTAAGATCTTAAACATATCATTTGATGAACTTAAATCCTCTCCATCAAATGTCTTGAACACACTGTATGAAATAGAAATCCATATGTTGACATCAATGACAAAACATTGATGTTAGCACACCCAAGTCCCAAACCCTGACATGCTCAAAAATCTTCCAAAAATCTCCCCCTTTGGTATTGATGGCAATATGTGCAGTGAAAAACTGATCAATGCACAAAGATATCACTATATATCCACCTGATCACTCTAAAAGTATAGTTGTATTGTATCCACTTGATAATTCTGAATATCCATCTTCAACACAATTTCTCTCAAGCACAATTACCTCTAATTTCACACAATCTCTCCCCCTTTGACATCAATGGAAAAGGACCAAAGATATCAAAAATACCAAACCCAAAAAAATCCATAAGACTGCTCCCCATAAGGAATAGTCCCCAAACTCATCAATATAGAAAATGATGTTTAGATAGATTCTCTAGACTAATGCTATTAACAACATATTTAGTTATTATTAAAAGGGGCTAGCACCCCAAGCTTCTCCTTGAGATATTCAAATATATCCTTCGGCAAAGGCTTTGTAAAGATATCAACAATTTGTTCCTTAGTAGGTACAAATTCCAGCTTCACTTCCTTTTCATTGACTTTATCCCTCAAGACATGATACTAAATAGAAATATGCTTTGTATTTGAATACAATACCAGATTCTTTGAGATATTTATAGCACTATAGTTATCACAGTGAATAATAATAGGTTCATTAATGTTTATCCTTATATTCTTTAACATTTTCTTCATCAAAACAACTAGATTACAATTTATTGTAGTAGCAACATACTCAAACTTAGTAGGAGATTGAGAAATACAACCCTTCTTTTTAATTATGAAAGAAATTAGTCTCTTACCCAAAAAGAATGCACCATCACTAGTAATTTTTTTATCATCCAGATTACCTACCCAATTAGTATTAGTGTATGCACCTAGAGTAAACTCATATTTTTTGATACCATAATCCGTAGTCAATTATGCTTCAAGTATCTGAAAATACTCTTAACATAAATCATGTGAAATTCCTTTGGTTCAACTTGAAATCTTGCAACAATTCCAACAATATTTGATATGTCTAGTCTAGAATGAGTCAGATATTAAAATCCATTGATCATAGATATGTATAGTGTCTAATTAGCACAAGGGGAATCATCATCCTTAGTTAATTTTAAACCAGTAACCATAGGAGTTCCTACCAGTTTTGAATCATCCATACCAGTTTTCTTCAATAATTCTCTGACATACTTGGATTGTATAATAAATATTCCTTTATCTAGCTGTGTAATTTGCAATCCAATAAATAATTTCATTTCACCTATCATAGAAATCTCAAATTCATTATGTATTTCATAAAAAAAAACCTCTACCTAACTCATCATTTCCACCAAAAATGATATCATCAACAAAGACTTTAGCAATTATGATGTTATCATCAGTTATCCTGAAATATAAGTTACTAGCTGCAGTACCCTTGCTAAAACCAATCTTTATTAAATACCTATCCAATTTAACATACTAGGATCTAGGATCTTACCTTAATCCATACAGAGATTTTTGAAATTTACAAACCATATCTCCTTCCTTGGTTAGTGTAAAACTACCAGGTTTCTCAATATAAACATCTTCCTCTAGTTCACCATTTAGAAATGCAGACTTAACATCCATCTGATAGAATTTAAACTTTCTATAAACTACATATGCAAGAAGTAATCTAACAACTTCAAATCTATAAATAGGAGAAAATGTCCCAGTAAAAAATACCTTCTATTTCTAAATATCCTTTGCATACCAATCTTTCTTTGTTCCAAACCACTTTTCCATCTTCATGTAGCTTATTTTTGAATACCCATTTAGTACCGATCACATTTTTGTCAATAGGTTTGGGAAAAAGAATCCAAGCCTTGTTATTTTAATCTAGTCAAGTTCCCCTCTCATTTCTTTCATCCAAATCTCATCATTACATGCTTCTTTAATATCTTTAGGCTTAAATTTAGATGGAAGACATGTTTCATCTCTAGCAATTCTTCCTCTAGTCTAAACACCTCTATTCTTATCAGCAATAATGACATCTTCAAAATGATTAATCCTTACATACTATGGATTTTTAGGTGTAGGATATGTAGCAGACCCTTAAGTGTTAATATTCACTTCATTTTCCTTAGGTTGTCTCTGCTCTTCTAGTCCATCCCGATTTTGATTTTGCACTTCCATAATATGATTGTCTTCTTCAATCATGTCATACTTGTAAGTTATTTTTTATCTTTCTATATTCTCATCAACTCTGACATTTTCACTTTCAACAATCTTCTTCAGCCTATAGTTATAACATTTATACGCTTTTCTCTTTGTAGAATAATCAAGAAATATTCCTTCATCATAGTTTCTAGGATCAATTTTTTTGATATTCTCATCTCTCTTAATGTAGCATTTACTTCTGAAAATTCTAAAATATTTCATATAGGAATATGACCATACCATAGTTCATAAGGAATCTTACTAGCTCCTTGTCTAATCTATACTCGGTTCAAGGTATCTATTGTGGTGCATATTGCTTCACTCTAGTATATTTGCAAAAATTTCCCTTCAATCATCATAGTCCTAGTGCGTGTGTGAGTTTGTGACCTGCAGCCTAACACTTCAATAGGATAATAACATCACTTGTTAGAGAAAAATAAGGATTTAATTAAAAAAGCTAACAAGCAAAAGCATCCTATTGCTCTCTAATTAATGTGAGTATGAAATAAGGGTTAGTTTTCTCTCAAATTTGACCCTTAAAATAGTGACAATGTACACTAAAATGAGAGATTCAAGAGTTAATGCATGAAACCAAAATGAAGCATGAAATCCTAGTTCTTTCCATTTTAACCCAATTAGTGTTTGCTAATTAATCAAAGATTGAAAACATGGAAACAACTATCAAATTAAGCATTAGTGGGTAAATCCTCCAAGCATAAGAGTTCAATAATCATGGATTATGAAGCCTCAAATTCATAAGCAAGTATATCAAAAAGTCTAAGCACTAGGAAGAAGAAGAAAGTCTTTGAAAATTTTATTTTATAAAAGATTGAAGGGATTCAACGGTTGAGATGCATCTGTGAGGAGTGGTTGAGATGCATCTTGGCTTGATCCTTGATCCATGTGCAAGTCTCCTAATCATGAAAGTGTGTTTGTTGTGTTTGTTTGATTTAGGAGGTATTTATGCATTTCTTTTAATTATTAACTCTAGCCTTTGCATTTGATGGGATTGGATTAATTAAATAGGCCTAGAGTTAATAGCTTTGATTTTTCTTGAAACCTTAGTAATTAATGCTTGATTTAGGATTTGATGAAGTTTATTGAATTTTTAGGGGATTCATGCTAATAATCAAAGATCAAATTAACATAATTAAGGTTATATGCCAAATTAAGGGCAAATAGGGCCTTAGGTTCTATTAGCCCAATTTTGGGTGATTACATTTGCCCCTCTTTGAATTGCTTGGTGAACAACACAGGGATTCAAAGAAAATCTGATTCAAAGCATAATTCAGGAGATTTATAGAGCAGCGAGAACTACTCTAGAAGTTGAGAATTCTGAGCTTGATCGAACAAAATCCTACTTGATTTAAAAGTTGTCAATTCTGAACTTGATTGAACACAAATTGACATTACTGATTTTGAGCTTGATCGAACGAAGACCGATAAAAGAGTCTCAAGCTTGATTGAACAAAATTTTTCTTGATTTGAAAACTATCAATTCTGAACTTGATTCGATAGGAATTGACAATTTCAACTCCAAGCTTGATTGAACGAAGGTCGATGTGAGATTTTTGAAAAGAATTTTCAGTTAAAATTAACAGTCTCAGCTTGATTGAAGAGAACTATCATGCCCCTGGTGTTGAAGAATTTGATTCAAAGTATTGGATTTTGGTATGATTATGCCCCCTCGGGATCGAAATTGGAGCAAATCCAAATAAACTCATTGGTTTCAAGCATTTAGAAATCAAGCATAGATCGATTGGAACAAGTTTTCAAGCCATTTAGATCAATTTTAGTGCCCCAAAGGCACAGTTTGACCAATAATTTGAGAGATTTGACCAAGTTTGACTTGTGTTGAAATAATATCCCAGCATAAAATTTGATTTGTTAATAAGAAAATCACTTTCTGTCACCTTTGACCAGCTTGTTGTGCATGAATTGTGCTCTCTTTTAGCACACTGTTAATATGTTTGACTACACTTTGACTAAACTTTGACTAGTATTGACCATCATTTTGATTGAAAATCAACTTTTGTATCAATTTGCCTTGCCCCCGGCATCTTTTTTGCACCATTTGCCCTTGTTTGATTGCAATTCGACCATTTTGACTTTTGCCTTTTGAATGTTGACTTTTCATTGTAACTCTATTTGTATTGCATCTGTGTAATATAAATCACCTGTTTCGATTTTGGTCCCGATATTAAGCCTCTGTGACATCTTATAGATAAATGTCCCTTAGGGTTCCGAGGCCCCCGGGAGGCTTAAATAGGTCAAAAAGTGACTTTTAACTATTCATTTTCACTTTTACCCTTTGAGAATTTACTGAGCTCTGAGTGACCATGGTGTTTCCAGCAAAGAAGCACCGATTTGAGATGGCTAGGTGACATGACCAACCGAGGCATTATGCACCACCTGTGAGTATCTGATAACGAACCTTTTCAATTTGAAAAATTTAATTTTCACGCATTTCTATGCAAGTTATAGGCAATTTGGTTTTGAGTTGCATCTCGTATACAGGATCACATTAGGTAAATTTTGTGTCACCTCCTGGATTCCAGATTACATCTGGGATTTTGCGGATTGCACCCCAGGAGGTCACATCCGGTAAATTTAAATTTCTTGAAGCTTTTTAGGTCAGTTTTAATAACAAGGTCACATCCGGTATATCAGATCGCATCTCGGATTTCCTGTATTGCATATAGGATTTTTAGAATCACATCTAGTTTTAGGATCACATCTCGGATTTCTTGATCCGCATTTGGGATTTCAAGTCGCATTTGGTTTTCTTGATTTTTGAGCCAAGTACACTTATTTTTCTAAACTTTGAGCATTTTTTCAGCTAATTTCTCTTGTCTAATGCCGACATAATGCCCTTATTTTCTATTGTGTAGGCTAATTTTATTGTCGTATCATTTAGATCTCTAAGGCCAGCCCAAGTCTTGGATTAGCAGGTAGTTCATCATTATGGTCTCTAGAGTCTTGCTGATTTACCTCACATTTAGGTAAATTGTGGTCTTCTTATAGCACTAGCAAAGAGGTGGCATTCAAAGCATAACACCTTTCATTTACCGACCGATGAGATGACAGTGACGCCGGAGGACATATGGAGGATTTTGCATGTTTATGTGATGGGTACTCAGATAGAGTATGTGGCCTCTGGACCTACAACAATCGTCAATGTGAGGAGAGTCTTTCAGGATGACATGATTCAAGGTTGTTATTTGAGTTGGGACCACATGGTCACCAACTATGCCCCTCTACCTATGTACTTAGCTGGTCTGATAGGTGGCATTATGATGTCTGATAGGGGCCAGCACAGTTTTATGCGCGATTGGTCCTGAGTTATAGGATAGATGATCTAGTCTCCTGGGAGATATGCTTGGGGTAGTTGCATCTTAGCTCACATGTACCGTGAGCTGCATGAGATTGTTTATCAGCACTCTAGATCTATGATTGTGGGGAGTGTTGTTTTATAGATCTGGGCATGCGAGCATATCCTTGTGACCTGTCCCATTGTTGATAGGCACCGTGATGCCAATTTGCCTTCCATTTATATGTATTTTGGTTTCATTTAGCAGCCCCACTTGGGAAAGTTAGAGTATTGGTGGCATCTCCTTGGTGATGTGATAGATGTAGAGTGGCGGCCATATTTAGATTGTGAGGCTTGGCCCTTAGATGCTAGACAGATGTCGTACTTCTTTCAGATGAGGTATCTTATGGTAGGACCTGCTACATCATTGAGCAGTTTTTGATCACTAGAGTATATCGACAGTACGGGAGGGTACAAGACATGTCTTCAAAGACCTAACTTTATGCACAGATCCAGAATGAGGAGGCTCAGTGGGGAGCCTGATTGATTTTTGAGATAGTAGTCTATGAGATCTCCCATATGCAGCATGTTGACTGGGATTACCAAGAAGATATTCATGATGTAGGTGTCACTGACAAGTATCATGATCATTATTTGAGACATCCATATCCTAGATTCATTGCTCCTGATGAGGCCATTCTGTGTATCAAGGATGCACTAGACTATGATCTAGATGATGATGTTGGGGGTCGAGCTTGAGCTGCTGGAGGAGGTGACAGAGGGAGAGGCCAAGATGGAGCCCACAGAGGTGGAGGGAGAGATGAAGATGGGGCCTGCAGAGGCCGAGGAGATGGAGGTGATGGAGATGATAGTGGAGATGATAGGGGTGGTGGTGGTGGTGTAGTGGGCGGCAGCAGATGACATGCCTCTGGAGGAGATGCCAGTCCTAGGCAGTGCAGAGCACGGGTCACTCCTCCTTAGAGAGATACAGGGCCACTTTTACATTGGAATGCGCATGCTCAGAGACTTGCAAGAGGTGATGGTGATAAAAAACAACAGTAGGCATGACAAGATCCTCCTGCAGGTGGTGATAGAGATAGGTTGCCACAGTGTGAGCAGGAGAAAGTTGATTTGAGATTATAGGTGGCCACCCTCACAACACAGCTATCAAAGAGGGATTCACAGATGGCACAGGTCAGAGTAGAGAGGGACACTTAGATTGCCTAGCTGAGAGTAGATAGAGATGCTCAGTTAGTAGAGTTGAGAGCTGTATGCACCCTAAAATGGTCACCTAGACTTTGGGCCCCCATTCAGCAATTTATCAAATCCCTGAATCAATATTTTCAAAAATCAACATTTTTTTCAAATTATATCAATTTTCTTGATCAAATCCTTTTTATCATTTTCGATTATATTCCTTGGGCTAACCATTTTATCCTAAGTCTTTATTTATTTTAAAGGAATATTTCCTTCCCTTTTAATAAATAAAAAGCTCCCACTTTTCCTCTTATCCTAAGTTGCACAAATAAAGCATTATTCTTATTTTATAAAAATGGAAAAAGCACTTTTTGTCTCATATGGACACAAAAGTCAACTCTTATTTTTCTATTGGAGGATATTTGTGCACATGGATTGCTCATTTTTGATGCTCCACCCTTGATTAAATCTTTTGCCTCTTAATCTCCATGGTCCATTTCTTTTCATTTCCTATAAAAGAAGAACTCTCTTCCTCATTCTAGGTCATATTCATTTTTTATGCTAATGTTATGCTGCAGGTTTTCTAGGTCACTTTGGAGCTTTTGAAGATTTGGAGCATTCTTGGATTTCATATTTACATGCTTTCATAGCTTTCACTCTTGCATAGTCTAACATGGGTAGCCACCCATGTACCTTGTTGCATCCTAGTCTCCCATTTTCATCCTTTCTCTTCTTTCTTCATGATTCTTCCTAAATTCTTCATGTCTTCTTGATTCTTTTCCTCTTATTATCTACTCTACCTTCTTCTATTCATCTCTTTTGTCACTTTCACGCTTGATTCCTCCTCTTTTAGAACCATGAGTTTCAACTATCTTGCTATAGAATCTCTCTTGAAAATGGATGATCTTGATCTCCTTGCTCAATTTGAAAAGTATCATTCCTCCAAAACTCTTATTGATGATAAATTTATGACAAAAATGTGAAAGAAAGGAAGTGAATCACCCGCCTTTGGTAGAATCATGCTCATGATCCTCTCATGATCTTCTTCTTCCAAAGATTCTTCATCATCTAAGTCTTCTCATTCTTCCTCATTATCCAAGTCTTATCATGACTCTTCTAGACATTATTTGCATTCTTCATTATCCAAGTCTTCTTCCTCCACTAGGTCTTCACTTTCCTCTTCTTCACAATCTCATTCCTCTTCTATTTCTCCCAAGAGTCTTACTCCTCAATATGAGCTATATAATAATCCTTGTGATACCTCTCCCACGAAGAGTGACACACCCACCTTTGATGACTATGATGACTATTATGATGGCTATGATGATGAACCATATAGTCATACCTATGAAACCTCTATTCCTAAGAGTCCTCCTTGTCGCGTGCTCAAGCTTACTACAGGGTCATCCTATTGGATAGATTGTGATGGTGATCCATATGATTTTGATTTTGAAAGGGATTATAATATTTGTTGTGACCAATATGATACATCTGCTACTATTGAGGAAGATAAATTTTTCCATGCTGATTATAAATGTAGATACTATGATCATCTCTCCTCTAAGAATTCTCATGCTGAAAATAAAGATGACACTCTCAAGAAAGATTATGTTAATGATGGACCTTTATCTTATGATGGTTCCCTTCCATCCCCTACTTCCTCAAATAACCGTACATTTCTTAAAGCTTCCAATTCTTTCAAGCCTTTCACAAATCCTTCATCCAACAAAGATCCTAATACTTTTCATGTGGTTCCCTATAGTTATCCTCAAGGGCTATCTCTTAAAGAAACTCAAGCTAACCTTCACTTGGCTGCAAATACTTCCAATAATGCCACACCTAGCAAGCCTAAGCCTTTATGTGCTATAATGCCTACTTTAGCTAGTCCTTCACCATCTATTCCAAAATCTTCCATGAAATTCCAACATGCTTCCTTGTCCTTAGAAGTGGTTCCATGTCAAGAGGACTTTAAAAATGATAAAGAAAAGAATATAAAAAAAGATCAAGATCAAGAACCCTCCATGTTATCCAATCCTTTTCATGATGTCTCTCTTCCATTTCATGGTTCTTTTGATCCTCTACACTCTTCCGCCTTCATTCCACCATGTCCTGAGTCTTTTCCTAAGCAAGATCAAGCTACTACTCACACCATTGAGCTTATCAAAAATCAAGATGACCTTATTTAGTTGAGGTTATTGAAAATAGTGTTGTTACTTCCAATGTTGAACCTATTGAAAATCAAGAAAAAAATGATGCACTTATGCTATCCAAAGCAACTTGTCAAGATCAAAGTATTCCATCTTCTTGTTCTACCACTCCATGTTCACCTCCACTTTATACTCTTCCTAAGTCTTTGCAAGCTTTGAAAATTCCTATCGAAGAAGTTGCTCCTATTCAAGATGTTCACGATCCTATTGAAAATCCTAATGCTCACTCTAAAGATGCTGAGGCCCTTGGTTGTCATATAGATGTTGGTGAAATTATTGATTATCCTTTTGCATCTTCCACATCTATCCTTGGACTTCCTCCACCAATACCAAAGGCTTCATGTCTTCCTTCCATCTTGGGCCCTTATGTACCTTCACCTTCCCCTCCTAACTCTCCTAATTCATCATCCATCCTGGGTCCTTATGTCCATCCATCTCCTATCTTTCCTCAAGATCAACATAGATGCATACCCTTGAATCCTTTTCATCCACTCACCCATCTAAACTAGTCGTATCCTCCTTTTTCTTTCACAAGTCCCAAGTCTTTTGGAATTAACTTGAATTTTCAATACAAAAAAAAGAAGCAATACAAGAATCCATCAAAAAAAGAAGATCACCATGTCTCCTCTAATCGACATGGGTGCATAAAGTCAAAAGAGATATCTAAGAAGAAAACTACAAGACAAGTATGGGTTCCAAAATCCATCATTGAAGATATTCTCTCTAAATCATCAAAAAGAAATGAAAAGCCTATGACTATATGGATTCCAAAGTCTCTCTTAAGAGAGTCTTATGTTGAACAACAAGTGAAGTTGACATTCAAGCTTCCAAAGGCTTCCGCCTCATCTTCTTCCAAAAACATTCTTCCATTCCATGTGCCTGAACCACAACCTCTGCTAAATATTCACCATATTCCTTCATTCACATTTCCTCCACCCTCTCACCATCCTTCAAGGTGTGTGTTGATATTGATCTTGCCTTCCTTTCCATCTACCCTTTCACAATCCTTCCATTCATTATCCTTCTATCTTCTATCCTTTTTCCTCATTTGTCTATTCCTCCTATCTTCCAACCTCACTCGCTTTACATAAAACCTTATCCTCCATTTTTCTCTTCCATCTTCCTTTCCCTATCAGCATCTTTGAGCATATTATTTTAAATCCTTGGTATGTCATGGTTTATCCTTTCAAGGAGCATTATCTAAAAAGCTTGCCTTCTTCCAAAAAAAAATGAAAATAAAAAAGAAAAAAAAATTTAAAAAAAATGAAAAAATGAAAAAATTTGAAAATGTGCCATGGTGAAAACTTGGAAATAGGTGCCTTGGTGGCAAAAGTAAAGAGAAATAAATTCATCCTATGGTGAAAACCACTCCCTTGTGGCACCTTGGATAAGTACCGTGATGAAAACCTGACAATCAGGCGTCATGCGTAGTTCTTCTACATGTTTCATCCCTTCCATCTTCTCTCTTTGATCTTGACAATGTTGATCTATACATGAACATTTGGCTATCTTGTGAGCTATCTTACGATGATCTTGCTTTCATTTCATTCATGTTTAGCCTTCATATTTATTTTCCTCTATTCATTCTATCCTTTCGTTGTCCTTTTTCCCTTGGTCTTGATCTAATTAAAAAAGAGTAAAATGCGATGTTATGAAGCCTCTTGACATGTCTACTACTTTAGACTGCATCCTTTCCTTCTTTTGGATTACACTTTTGTGACTTATCCTATGCCGACCTTTCATTGATTGTCCAAATGTGCTTTGCATGACAATTTTTCCCTAGCTTGGGTACTCTTGAGGAGTTTTCTCTTGAGGATTTCTTCCCCTCATTCTCCTTCATTCTCTTGTCTTCCATCTCTTCCATTAGCTTGCTATTCCCTCTTGTCCTCCACCTTGCTTGACATTGGGACTACACGATGTGATCTTATTTGGGAGTTTGATGCCCATTCTGTTTGGGGGCATCATTTGTACATATTTTATGATCCTAAAAAAATTCTAAAAAAATTCATATATGATGCTAAAAAAATTCTAAAAAGCATATAAAGTTCTGAAAAAAAATATACAAAAGAATAAAAAAATTTAAAAATTCAAAAAAAATAGAAAAAGTGCCTTGGTGAAAATTTGGAAACAGGCGCCTTGGTAGCAAAAATACCTAAAAAAAAATAAAAATAAAAATAAAAATCTCCAAGTGGTGAAAACTTGGAAACAGGCGCTACTTGAGGCCTTTGCACCCTTGTCTTTTAGCATGCGTCCTTGACAATTAGCCATTCTCCATCATGCCTTGACCTTATTTGACTTGGTCTGGAATTGGTCTTTATTTTTTGTCTAGTGGGCATACCTGTTAGCATAGGTCCTTTAGGTGTGTTTGTCTCTTGGGGCATTTCACAAACAGGTGTTTTTCAACACCACCCCAAACTGTGTTTTCAACACTACCCTAGCGTCGAGTGTTTCTCAACACTTATTAGATGTCTTACCCACTAGTCTAAGTATGATGCGATATCGCTCATTAGCAAATTTGATACTCAAAGTTTGACTCTATGACCAACATGCACACACTTAAACAATCAATTCAATTGAGATATGTTGACTTTATTTTTCTTTGTGTGTTATCTATGAGAATTTCTTTGATGAGTGGTCTCTCCCTAAGAAGTTTTCGATGATGCATAGCTAGAAGACTGAGGGTATGAGAACATATTTTATTTCTTTATCTGCTTGTGGGTATATTTCATTGATCCTAACTGTCATGAGCATTTATGCTAGTCTTCCTTGACACTAGGGATTGACAAGGTATTATCCTTGACTGTTTTGCGAGTGCATGCTTATAGCTACCCTGACTTTCATGTGTCTTGATGCAAGCATAATCTCGCTATAATAAACTTAGGTAATCTCACTGCACTAGTCATCTTGACCTAAATGTCTTTGGTGCCTAGGAGGGATTTCCACATTTCATCTGATATAGATCATATTCATATACCCATAGTCATACTAGTGTTTATTGTATGATCTTACGACGCTACCAATAAAAGCTTGATGATGATAATTAGATTTCTATAAGCATTGTGACCTTGCAAGTCAACCACTTTTCATAGTAGCTTGTATTTTTAGGGTCATGTTAGATTAGTTTTGCATCCTACATATGGAGAGAGCTCTCCTTTTCATCTTACGTTGACCCATCGGTCAACTGCGCTCACCTTTTGCTTCTTCTCGATCATGTCTTTCACTCCTTATCTTTCATCATGACCTATTCCTGTCATCACAAGGGGTTAATCATATCATCATATCTATATCTCAAAAATGTCATTTTTAGAAACATGAGTCTATATCATACACATGAGAATCAACCATACATCTATGAGAGAGAATATAAATGAGCATTTATAACATACATTTTGAGCAAAATGACAAGACAATACATAAACTGATACATCCATCACAAGTGAGATGTAAACACAAGATATATCAAACATCTAGTAATCTCATATATATAACAATGTCATCATACAATATACAATATGAGATCCCAAAATCTGGATCACAAAGTCTCATGATATGTCCAAAATATCTAAACCTAAGCCCTAATTCTAGGACTCACTCTCCCCATCACATGGACCTAGTGGTGGGGGAGGTGGTGTTGCATCTCATACCATGTCTGATCTACCTACCCTCTGAGAGTAAGATGGTGCTCTCTGATCCTCTGGCATAGCTTGTAGGTAGATTCCATGATAATAGGAAACTCGTGCTGTCTCTCTCCGGATCTTTGTTGCATCTACCTGTGCCGCCCTCTCCTGGTGTGCTATCTCTGCCCTGAGATCTGTAATCTACTGATCTCTCTCTACCCTCAAATCAGCTAGCTATTGATCTCTCATAGCTATAGTGATCCTTAGCTATTGCATCTTTGCCTCTAGAGCCTGTATCCTGGCTCTCAGGTCCTCCCCTCCCACAGGCTGATCCTACTGTACCTCTACCTATCGGTGAGCTGGTCTCACCTCATCCTCAGGAGTCACCGATCTCCATCCCCGTGACCATTTCTAGCCACCTAATCTAGAGCCCTCACCTCTCTCCATCCCTCTCCCTCCCCCTCTCCCTCTATCTCCTCTATCTCCCCCATCATCCCCATCCCCTCCCTGGATTTCTATTGGGGCATCAAGTACTGTGAAATGAGGGAATGGTGCCCTCCGCCACTTAGCCCTGTATGCTGCATCAGATCTTGCATTAGTCATATCAGGAAGGTACTCCTAGGGCTCCCTCCTAATGCCATATGTCTCCTCAATGGCCAGCTGATAGTCTAACATGGGTAGCCACCCATGTCCCTCCTCGTCCCTAGACCTTGCATAAGTGGTGGTCTCTACCATGACCTGCTACTACCACCCAAACTGTCGCCATACTTGAGTGATGTAGAATCTCTTGACTATCTCTGCATGTCATCCTACTAATGACTAGCTACATAGCATGTAGCTCAGCTCATCCTTTGCATCCCCCCAACCCTCAACCTCCCTGTATGGCCTCCATATGAAGGAGGTCATCTCATCCAAGATCTGTCGGTAGTATGTCCCATCCCCAGTATGGGAATATGATATAAATCCTCCATACCTGCATATGTACAGAAATATCCGCTATCTCAACTGAATCCTGGAGCACACCACAACGATGTGCTCCCAAGCCCACACCTGTGCTAGGATGGCACTGCAAGCCCATGTCTGACCGTCCTTATAGATGATCTCATGTAACTCATGATACATCTCTGCAAGTATGGCAGGTCTCCATGCCATACGTCAAGGTCTGCCTACCAAATCCACCAGTAACCTGCCCTAGTTGAGTGGAAATCCCTTCTGACTATGATCAGTCATCAGGGCCTGTGAGATGATGGATGCAACAATACAAGGGACTGGAAAGTCTCTACCAAAATCATTGATCAATCTGTCCTAGCTCACATGATGATCCAAGATGGTGACATCCTGGAACATAGCCTATATCGCCTATTGTCCCTTGGTGGCATCCTGATCATAGTATACCTGTGCCAGCAAACAATCATGTTAGTTTTTCATCATATGGAAACATTATATTTAAATGATTATATCTTAAAGCATGATTTTACTCACCGTCTCTCCATGATATGGTACTCGAAGAATCCAATAGACATCCTCCAGTGTGATGGACGCCTCTCCTGTGGGCAGGTGGAAGGTGTTGTGCTCACTGTGCCATCTCTCAGCAAGAGCAGTCAACAACCCATGATCAGCCATGATGGTGGGAAATTGCAATAAGTAACGGAACTTCATCGACCTGATGTTAGTGTGACCCAGATCATCCAGATCTCAGATGTATCTCAATCCCACCACCTTCGTCGCTCTAATAATTAGCACCAGAAAGTGCTCCTTCAAACCATTAAACCAAGCCAGATGTTAGTACATATCATGATGAATGTCTAAAAATTAGTACAAGACATATACAACGTAAAACTTGTCTAGACCCATGTCATTTTTGCTCAAAAATACTTTAAAATATCAATTTTTTTAACTTGGGCAATACTGCTTTTGGGACAAGTGTCATGCGACACTTCTTCCTATAGTGGTGTGATATACCTTTGATTGTGTGATACTTCACCAGGTATCACGCGATAGTTCACCAGTTATCATGTGATACTGGTGTCTACGCACGTGCGATACACTTGCGACCCACGGAGTATCATGTGATGTTTCTCTCTAAAGGGAGCAATACTTCTAAAGTATCGCGTGATATATTACCTAGTTCTTGAAAATTGAAATTTTTAAATTTGAAAATTCTTGAAAAAAATGTGCTAAATATCTTAAATGCTCATTAATGACTCAAAAAAGTGAAGTTTTTCTGAAAACTCACTGGGGCAGCATAGTGTGGAGGCCGGTTGTGCAACCGACCGTGCTCAAATCGATGCCTATGGATGGGAATCACTGCTTGCTGGGCCATTTTCTCTTTCTAAGCTCTTAAAATTCTCAAATGGCTAAATGAAAAATGATTTTGAAAATGACACTTTTGCCCCTTATATAGCATTTTGACTTTTTGACCTAATTTTTAAAACACCTTAGAATTGTGCAAAAATTGCACCCCTAGCTAATTTCGACATCTTGGATCCATTTTTAGACTTGAAATTGAAATCTGAGTTCATCTTGATAGTCAAAATTGCATTTCAAAATTTCACCCTCATCTACATAGTTGGCTGACCATTTGAGGCCTGATCCTTCGATCTTTGTTGGGGCATCTTCATTTCTTCACCCCCATCTCTTTCAAACTCCTAGTCTATCATTCATTATCACTCAATTTATTTCTCTAAGGTTTGACTTAATTTTTACCCTATATCTTTCCCAGTCAAACCTAGTCAACCTGGGGCATGTCTTCACTGCTTGATGGTTATCTTATTATCCTATTCTTCGACTATGATTTCTAGTGCTTTGATCAAGTTTATCAATTTCCTGTTCTCCTCTACCTGATTTTGATTTTGATTCTGAGGGGGCAGTACCTATCAGCTTTAATCTTTGATTCAACTTTATCATTCAGCTCAGCTTGAGATTCTTATTTTTAGACTTGATTATCACCTAGCAGTGACGGTGGTGATTTTGTCTTTCGACTTTTATCTCCTATTTTTCAGACTTGATTATTGCCTAGCAGTGATGACAATAGTTTTGTCTAAGGCTTGATTTGCACTTAACAACAATGGTGTTGGTCTTGTCTTTCAGCCAATTTATTTTTGTCCTGGTATGTTCCTAGAATGATCACACGTCTGGATTGTTTTGTGATCCCAAATTGATCTCACATTTCAATTCTTCTTTGACCACATGTGTTCCTAGAATGATCACACATTAGTCAAAGAGGGGAAAATGTATGCACCCTAAAATGGTCACCTAGTCTTTGGGCCCCCATTCAACAATTTATCAAATCCATGAATCAATATTTTCAAAAATCAACATTTTTTCAAATTATATCAATTTTCTTGATCAAATCCTTTTTATCATTTTCGATTATATTCCTTGGGCTAACCATTTTATCTTAAGTCTTTATTTATTTAAAAGGAATATTTCCTCCCCTTTTAATAAATAAAAAGCCCCCACTTTTCCTCTTATCCTAAGTTGCACAAATAAAGCATTATTCTTATTTTATAAAAAGGGAAAAAGCACTTTTTGTCTCATATGGACATAAAAGTCAACTCTTATTTTCTTATTGGAGGATATTTGTGCACATGGATTGCTCTTTTTTGATGCTCCACCCTTGATTAAATCTTTTGCCTCTTAATCTCCATGGTCCATTTCTTTTCATTTCCTATAAAAGAAGAGCTCTCTTCTTCATTTGCATATCCATCTCTTTTATGCTAATGTTATGCTGCAGGTTTTCTAGGTCATTTAGAGCTCTTTGAAGACATTCTTGCATTCAAGCTTTGAAGACATTGTTGTTACATTTCATTTAGCTTGCTTTCTTACTTTCATAGTTGCATAATAATGGCATTCTTAGTATAGACTTTCTTTATGCTATAGATTAATCTCACATAGTTTAATTAGGAGGGATTGTAAGACTTGTACTTTCCTTTCATAGCCTAGTTTGCACTTTCATTTTCATAGACTAGTTTGCATCCTCATTCTTAGTTTACTTGCATTGCATTTCATTTGATTCTTGGAGATATTGACATTCTTGCCCTTATCTTCACTTGAATCTCTCATTTTGTGGTTGACTAGCAAGGTCACTAAGTTTATTAGCTCTAGCTGAGAGCAATTTCATAAATTTTGCAACTCCATACATAGAGAGCTATGGATCAATTTTTGAGACCTCATTCTTGAGTGTTCTTGATTGTAAGGATTCATAGAAGTGCACTACTTTTGTGTGTACAAGAGCATGCAGGGATGCACAACTTGCACAATTGAGAGTTGAGAGGGACCGGTATGTGCACACTGCCACCCACCAGGGATAGAGGGTGACATATTATTTTACTTTATATTGTGTTGTGGTTCCTGCTGCTGAGAGGGCTCCACTATATTCAGTTATTGCTCAGTAGTCCGAGGGTGCCATGCCACCACCACCACCACCACCACCTGGTAGATCAGATGCACCCCCTCTTGATCCTCTAGCTGAGGACAAGGGGGCTAGTGAGGTGTAGACCTTCTTGCTGCATATTGATATCCTGTATCTCTGGACTCTTTGTACCTTATTACATATCTTGTATCTGTACCATTTTTTATCAATGTACTTTTTATGTCCTTTGGACTCTGGACTTTTGTTGATACATTATCCCATTGTTTCATTTATGCTCTGATATACTGATACTCTGACTCTGTTGGTGATTTGATATGTTGATGGACATTCCTGATATTTCTATTTATGGACATTGCTGATTATATATTGATGCTCATGTTGATTCTGCCATATATGTTCTTATCTGATTCATCTGATATTTGATCTTTGATGGTTTTAATTTTTGCACACGTGATATCTGATATTTATTTTATGCTTGAGATATTTGATATGATTTTCATACTTGGTCAAGATTAGATGAAGTGATGATAAAATGATGTCATGATATATTTCACTGATATATGCTCATGTTTTTGTTATTTTCAAAGTTTTCATGAATGTATGGATGTATGAGATGTATTGTGATGCGATGTATGAACATCTCACTTTTATTTATGTATGAATGAATATGGATGCAAAATGCAAATGGCTTTATGGAATGAAATGGTTTATGAATGCAAGTGGATATCAGTGATTTATACTCAATCATTTCAGGTTCAGTTGCTTTATGATTCCATGATGCACTTGGTCACACATGTCAAATGGTTAATGCTTAATGCTTTAGAATTTTCAGCTTATGTCAAAATGTTTTAGATAGCTTCTCAGTTCATATTAATGTCTCAGATAGTTGAACCCATATTTTCATGCTTATGCAAGACTAAAATGAATGCAACTATATTAAAATGAATTTCAATGAAACTAAAGATAATGAAATGCATCTAAATGAACCTAATGCAAATTAATATGATATGAAACTAAAATGAACCTTAATGCAATTAACCAATGAAATGCACCTAAGACACATAGGACAGTCACTGTTCATTCAAAGTGGGTTGTTTTTCATCATAGAGCCTTTGTTAGCGGGACCTCATTAGGATAGTACAATTTTCACAAATAGATTTAGCAATCTTGAAAATATGAATACATCCTTTTTTATTCACCATGTTGGAAGGCAACCTAAACATTAAAGCACCCAGCTATAGATGTCGTCAGTTACTTCCCATTTGATATAAACCATTTCCTTTCCAATGCATAATGTGTAAATGTATACCCACAATGACCTTTCGTGTTGTATTCATATCCTAGGGTATAATCCGATTTACTATGCACCTTATTAGGAAATAGTTTATCTTTGTTAGTTTTTAAACAGGCAAGGAAATAGATCCAACCTCACTAAGGTTTTCATAGGAAATAGGTCAAGGTATACATGGCATTCCACTACATGGTGGAGGCACTTATAGTAGACACCCATTCCCCATGATCACCTAAGATCATTGGATTTATTACCACAAACAGAAGACAAAGAAATTTTTATGCCCCAGTCTTTGTTTCTCTTAGTCCATAGACATCATCGAGTTACTCATGGAAACATAACAATCAAAATTGATAATAAGAAAAGTTCATTGTCTTTTAACATGTTCATTGTATTTACAAAATATAAACAGACAGTGGTGGTTATAGTGTTTAAAAACACTCTTGATTCATCTTGCAAACACATGTTTTAAGAACTATCATCAATCAAAGATTCATTCCTTCATCCATAAGTGTCTCACCTATTTTAGTGTATAGAAACACTATTTTCATCATGGCGTTGTGTTGAGAAGCACATTTTAGATCCTGCCGATTGGTGTTTAAAAACACCATTTTTTCATAGTTTATAGTCAATTGCAGACAAGGGTGGTATTGAAAAATACCGTTGTTCATAGTTTATTGTCAATTATGGATGCAACATCTTGTCAACAAATGTGATTTGATCAACGCCCCCTAGGGAAAAATAATTTACCTAGGACCCTAATGTGGACAGATTCCAGTCTTTGGAAGGCATAATTTTCTGATAGTTCTTTTAGGATTTTGCGTGTCACGAAAGTGACTGAGGGATATATACAAACTGATATTTATATAGGTAAAATGTGCAAGCATCATCTTGATAGATAGAGTGTTGATTACAAGTAGCGCGTGTTTACCAGGTTTTCACCACTTTGCCATAGTTTTATTCTATTTTTCTATCATGGCACCTGTTTACCAGGTTTTCACCAAGACGCTTTTTCTCTTTTCCAATTTTTTTGTTCTTTTTGATTTTCTATTTTTTTTTGGACTCATGAAGGTGCCTATTTGCTAGGTTTTCACCAAGATAGTCATTTTTCAGGACTTTTTCCATTATTTTTGATTTTTTTCAAGATCCATATTTGCTGTTTTTGAACTTTTTTCAAGACTCTTTTCACTGTACAGGAGCTTCCTCAAGAATGTCAGGCATAAAACCTTTTAAGATGTAGGGTATTAATTGGATCTAGTAAAACATCTCCTTCAGGCATAGCCAATTGATAGGCTCTTGATCCAAATGCTATTGTAATGACAAAGGAACCCAGCCAGCTGGGTTCAAATTTTCCCTTTTGTTCTCGTTGTTGTTGGTTTTTAGGATTTTCTCTGAGAACTAGATCCCCTATCTAAAAAATTTTGGGTTTTACTTTCTTATTGTATCCTCTTGACATTCTTTTTTGATAAGCCTTGAGATGGTCAAACACCTATTGTCTGCGCTCATCTAGCAATTCAAGTTCTTGCAGTCTAGAGATTCTATAATCTTCATCAGTCACTAGATGTTTCAGTGATACTCTCAGTGATGGAATCTCTACTTCAACTGGCAAGATTGCTTCTGATCCATAGACTAGTGTGAATGGAGTTGCAATAGTTGGTGTTCTTATGCTTGTTCTGTAAGCCCACAATGCTAGATTGATTTGCAAGTGCCAATCCCTTCCTGATTTGTTTACTGCCCTATGCAAGATTTTTAGAATATTTTTGTTTAATGCCTCAGCCTGTCCATTACCTTGAGGGTAATAGATTGAGGAACAATACTGAGTGATTTTAAATTGTAGACACAACTCATCTATGTCTTTGTTCTTGAATTGTCCCCCATTGTCAGTCACAATCAATGAGGGTACGCCATAACAAAAAATGATATAATTCAAGATGAACATTGAAACTTGTTTTCTTATTGCATTGGATAGCAGAACAACCTCCACCCACTTTGTGAAATACTCAGTTGTGGTGATGATATATTTATGTTTGCTTGATGAGTTGGGGTAGATCTGACCAACCAAATCAAAGGCCCATTGTTGGAATGGCTAATGTGTTATAAAAGGAATCAACTCTCTAGCTGGTGTATGTATGAGATTGCCATGGATCTAGCATTTCTTACAAGTTTTTGCACAGTGAATAGCATATTTCTCCATAGTGGGCCAATAGTATCCAACCCTTAGGAGTTCTTGGATAATGAAAAACCATTCAAGTGTGATCCACACACACCTTCATGAACTTCTTTTAACACATGATTAGACTCTTCATGTTCTAAACACCTAAGAAGTGTGCCATCTAGACTATGTCTAAACAAGTCATTAGTGATGATTACGTAATAGAATGCTTCTCTTAGGAGGGATCTCTTTTCATTTCTAGAATAGCCTTTGGGAATTGTTTGGTCTTTAAGATAGGAGTAGATGTGGGCATATCTGGATAACACTTGAGTTTCAAGGACACAAAAAATTTGGCATTCAGGAGAGTCATAAGCTGGGAAAGGGAGTTCTTCCACCAGGAAGTCATAGCGAAATTTGTGTTCTTCCAATTGTAACATGGATGCCAAAGTAGACATCACACCGACTACTCTATTTTCTGACCTTAGAATTTGTTGAAAGGTAATGAAGACAAAGTACTTTTTCAAGTCATCCACCATTGTTTTATAGGGCATTAGCTTTTCATCCTTAGTCTGATAATCACCATTCACTTGGTTGATAATAAGTTGTGAATCCCCATAGATGTGTAATTCAATGATTTTCCACTCTATTGCAAGCTTGAGCCCATTCACAAGAGCTTCATATTCTACCATATTGTTGGTACATGGAAAGATCATCTTATAAGTTTTTGGGATCTTATATCCCATGGTGTAATGAATAAGCATCCAACCCCTGATCCTTGTTGTGTGAAGGACCCATCAAAGTACATTTTCTAGGGATTTTCTACTAGGTGCATGATAGATTCATCTAGGAATTCCACAAGTAATGGCTTATCATCAGTTAATGGCATCTCTGCAAGTTAATCAAAAATCACTTGCCCTTTAATGGCTTTCCTGTCCACATACTCAATGTCGAATTCACTTAGAATCAAGACCCACTTAGCAAGTCTTCCTGTCAGCATTGCTTTGTTCAATAAGTACTTAAGTGGATCAATTTTAGCCATTAGTTTCACCTTGTGTGCTAACATATAGTGTCTCAGCTTCTGGGATGCAAACACCACTGCTAAGCATGCCTTCTCAATCATTAAATACTTCAATTCATATGTGACCAGGGTTCTACTGATGTAATATATGGCTCTTTCTTTCTTGGTCTCATCCTCTTGTGCAAGCAATACTCCTAGTGACGTATCTGTTGCTGACATGTAGAGCAACAAGGGTTTTCCATAAATTGGCACCATTAGGATTGGAGGATTCATTAGATAATTCTTGACTTGGGTAAAATTCTCCTTAAACTGCGCATCCCAAGTAAATGTGGTTCCTTTCCTCATCAACTTTATGAAAGGTTGTGCCTTATCAGCCAATTGAGATATGAACCTTCTTATGGATTTTAGCTTGCCTTGTAAGGTTCTCATTTGACTAATGTTCTTTGGTGGTTTCATTTCTAGAATTGCCTTCACCTTTGCCAGATCCACCTCAATTTCCTTAGCTAAAACTATGAATCCTAAGAGTTTTCCAGATGACATGCCAAATGTGCACTTCTTAGGATTAAGCCTTAATTGGAATTGTTCCATTCTATCAAAGATTCTCCTTAGATCCTCTATGTGTGTAGTCCTTATTCTTGATTTCGCCAAAGTGTCATCAACATAGTCTTCCATGTTCTTGTGCATCATGTCATGGAAGATTGTGGTCATTGCCCTTTGATATGTGGCACCTACATTTTTGAGACCAAATGGCATCACATTCCAATAGCAGGTTCCCCATGCACAGGTGAATGCTATTTTCTCTTGGTCTTCAGGAGAAATTTTGATATGGTTATATCCTAAAAATCCATCCATTAGGGAATACATCTCATAACCTGTCGTTAAGTCTACAATCATGTCTATGTTTGGAAGTGGAAAATCATCTTTAGGATAGGCCTTGTTGAGATCCCTAAAGTCTATGCATACTCTTATTGATTTGTCTACCTTAGAAGTAGGAACTATATTGGAGATCCACTCTGCATAATCAATTTCTCTAATGAACCCTTCTTTGAATAGTTTTTCCAGTTCTGCTTTCACTAGCAATGCCACATGTGGATTCATTTTTCTAATTTTTGCTTGACAGGATTTACATCTGGTGAAATAGACAAATGATGCATAATCAAATTTGTATCCAATCTGGCCATATTTGAGTAAGACCAAGTGAAGTTGATCTTCTTTTCTTTGAAGAAATCAGTGAATTGGATTTTCTCATCTTTTGTCAATGATTGAGCTATGTGGACTAATTGAGGAGCTTATGTTGTTCCCAAATTAATGGGTTGTGTTGGTTCAATCAAAACTGAAGAACTTTCTTGGAAATGATCTGGGAAGATATCAAGCATCCCATCCTTTGGTGCCTCAAGGAGGTTTTCACCATTGGATACGTCCTTTTATTTTTCTCTTTTAGGGTTTGATACTGCCACTAAGTGGTTTTCACCATCAGACCTCTTGTTCTTTTTGTTTTTATTCTTAAGACTGAGAAACTTGATATCCTCCTAAGTCATGATTTCACTCATTACACTGGTGGAAGAATGGAATGGTTCACAATCATTAAGATAACAGGCTATGGAATAGTCATTGTCAAAGGATAGAAAGCTTGTGTTTGTAGGTTCATCCCAGTCTATCAAGTTAGGGTATTTCAAGGGAAAAGATTGAATAGGTTCAAGTGACAACACCACATGGTTATCACTGTTCATAACTTGCAAAACATCATCTATTAAGTTTGCTTCTAGATAAGTGTTAGGATTATTAGAGTCAAATTCATTATTATTAGAGTTCATGTTAATGTTATGTGAATCTAACTCGAGCGATCTAACATTAGAAATTTCTCCTTCTTCAATCAAGACCCTAGGAAAAAACTTGTGTATCATATCTATTTCTATGTCCATGGTTGCATCAAAAAGGACATCCCATTTGTACTCATGTGAATCCACCTGACTATAATCTAAGACTCCCAAAAAGTGGGCAATAGTTGTAGGCACCTGATTTTCTTCATTAGCATGGTTCTTTTCTTATTGCAATGGTTCTTGTGGATTCATTACTTCTAGTTCTTCATTAAAATGTGGTGTATCTAAGATAAGAGGTTCTTGTTCTTGTTCTTCATCAGGTTCATCTACTTTTTCTCTTTCTACTTCTTGTTCAAGACTTGTGCCAAGGAATGTAACATCTGGGTCCCCTTGTAAGAGTAGCAACCTTTCATAAGGAATGGGTTGTCCTTCCACTTCTTCTTTATCATCAGAATCTCCTGATCTATCAAATATAGGACCTTTTTCTACTATGGGATGAAATCTAGCTTCTCTAAAGCCTAGTCTAGTCTTGTCCTTAGGATTTCTGAAATCCATGTGTAGGGGTTCCACCAATCCCTTATTATTTTTTCCCAAGGGTCCTTTGCCTTTGTACCCCATTCATTTCATAAGTTCATATCCTTTCCCATATTTTCTTGGAGATATTTCAACATGTTTAACATTTTCATCTTCTTTAGGTTCTTTGTAAAGCCATTGCAAAAAAACTTTTTCTTCATTCTCTTCTTCTAGGGATACCCTTGCTTTCACCATTCTGGTTCCTTCATGTATAGTCAAAGCACTACCATTAGAAGGTGTAAATGTAGATGGGGGCATTCCTTGTGTCCTAGGAGATATAGGAAGTGTTGGAAAGTTGGCTATACCTATATATATGACTTGATATAGTGTTGTCATTATGGAAACAAAGTTATATATCGGTTTGGAGTTAGCGCACTTGATGAGAAGATCATAAATTAGTTAAGTGTTGAAGACTGGATAGTGTACAGAGTTCTTGTAGCTCAAAGCATCAGCGCATGTGTGTATGACATAATTATGGTATGTGCCCTGGAAATTAAGTTGGTTAGACTATATTCATGCTTAGTCTATGAGCGCATGATCAGATGTGCAAGGATGAGAAAGTTACAGTGAGTTGAAGTTGCACAGCCAGTGTGTACCAGTGAAGAACAGAGCATGAAGCCGACAGTTAGTATTTTGGTTTGCGGTTATAATGTAATGTTGTAAAGGATATGTGCCTATTGTATTTAGGTTGCCAGCATATATACTTATTTGTTTGTAAGCAGGCTTAAGCCAATTCATTTGGAAGCATTGTATGTAATAGGTCTAAGGGTTGACCTAGTTGTTTATTTAGTATGCGAGTATAAATATAAGATGTGCCCATTGTATTTGACATGGAAGTTGATAGAGAGTTGTGATAAGTAGAGAAGAAGTATGTGAAGATAGTATAAGATGTATTAGATCTTTGCAAGAGGTCAAAGCATCAGTGCATCAAAGGAACTGATTTGACAAGCAGTGTCACAGTGATAGTTCATCCTACAAATATAGTGTGTATCTGTGATCAGAAGGTTGTAGCCTTCACCACTTGAGCAGTGAGCTCTTGTATAGTGCATCCTCTCCCCTAATAGGGACTATTGTAAAAGACTCCTAATAGGGTATGACCCTTAATAAGGTCTACTATACTTAAAGCATTGTAAATCAACTCCTAACAGGGTTAAGGATCTTCTAACAAGGATCACAAAACACTAGTGCAAAATATTAGTGGGTGTCAATTCCCACCAGGATTTTTACCTATTTAGGTTTCCCCGTAACCATATTGGTGTCATGTGTTGATTTCATGTTTCATGTTTATGTGAATTTTTAATTCAATACTTAAGCATTTAAGTTCAGTATAAAGATTAAAGTGAAAAGTTAAAATATAGTGAACATTGATTCACCACCCCCCCCCCCCCTCAGTGTTCCCATTCCTAACGATTGGTATCAAAGCTCTGGTCCTCAGCATAGAAGTTTAACCACTTGAGGAGATCATGGAAAAAGCAAAAATGAAACATCTGAAAATAAATCTTGAAGCTGCTCTTGAAGAATGCTCTAACAATGATCTAGGAGCAAAGGTCAAGAAGCTGAATGAATAAAATGCATCTATGAAAGAACTACTTGAAGAATTTGATGATAAGCTGATCAATAATCAAGAAGTCTACAATGAAAAAGTCAAAGAGAACCTTCAAATCAATGAAGAACTAAGGCATGAAAACTTGAAAATCTTGGAGCTAAGGAATAGCAAAGAAAGCTTGGAGTCTGAATTGAAAGTAGCAAAGAATCATATTGAAGAATTACACACCAGTTTTGATTTGATAGAAGCTTAGTTGTATGCAAGGAGAGCCAAAGGAGACACTAGCTGTATTGGATATAATGAAGCACAAAATCAAATTGACAAGATGTGAGCAAGAAAGGACTCACAAAAGGACTCTACTGATGCTGAAAAGACTGAAGATCAAACCAAAGATAATGGTGGACCACCTAAGAATGAGTGTAAGCCTATAGACCGCACTTGTTTTGCTTGTAACAAGAATGGATACATTGCAAGGAACTATATAGAGGTAAGAGCTTTTAATGGTTATTGTTATTCATGCAATAAGTTTTGTCATAGAGCTATGAATTGCAAGACTAGTAAGAAGAATAGGATTCAACATGATCAGAGAAATCAGAATCACACAAACACAAGAAGTTCTCAGAATGTTACATGTCAGATATGTAACTATAATGGTCACTCAACAAGACAATGAAAATTGGTGACTCATGTCAATGCATCGAGGAATATAAGACCTCTAGTCATTTGTCACTCTTGTAACAAGGCTAGACATATCTCAAAGTTCTATAGATCAAGGACACAAGGTCAAGAAAGCCCTAAAAAGGCCGAAGAACTAGTTTTGGATCCTGAAGGAGAAGTCAAGTTTGTGAAAGCCTCAGAGGATGTGAGATTGATTTGGATAGAAGGAAAGAAGGAAAAAGTTGATGGGAATGTATTGGATGCATCCACAGTGGACACACCCTCTACATCTGGATGAATGGCCCTCAAGGTCATAGGGGGAGCTAATTTAGCTCTAGATCCCTGCGTGGCTGGTATACTCACTCTCAGAGTATGCGCCTTTGGACTTAAGATTTTGGAGTATAAAGGAACCTTTGTGCAAGAGCGCACATGCTGATTGTGGATAGAAATCGAGTTGGAAATTTTGAAGTGACAACCTAGTTTACACGACTTGCATTAATGGCAGAATTCTCACTTTAAGTACACTGAAAGTTGTTTAATTACTCATTGCATTCTAACTCAGAGTGATTAAAGAGAAGAAAGAGCCTTGGAAGTTGTTGTGAAGAGTTGGATATTGATCTATCAGTGATTTGTAGTGCATTTAGTCAGTTGCAAAAACCCTAGTTCATCGCGCCGATCCACAAGTCTCTAGATTATCTCGGAGATCAGTTGGAAAGTGATTAAACAAGTAAGTCATGGCCACTCCCATAGTTTATGATATCACTAAGAAGAAGAGATATGTATTCAAGAAGCATCCATTTAAGTCAACCCTAGATGATTTAGAGGTAGCTTTCTCCTACATGCCTATGGGCATCATGCATGTTGAGGATATTAGGGCATATATCTACTGCAACAAAGAACTAGTAGGGTTGGATAGGTTAAGGGCACACATGGATACCATGTTGAAACCAAATAAAATATTCATGGATGAATATGTCAAATGGAATGATCACCCTATAATTGAGTATGCTACGACATATAAATTTTATGAGACCGAATGGATTAAGATACTATTGAGCAGAATTCATGATGACCTATTTTGGATAGGTGATGTGCCAGTCAGAATAACTAGTGACTTGATATATGAGATGATAGGCCTATCTAAGATAGGCATCATCCTTCCTGTGGGAAAGGATGTCAAAAATATTGTTGAGCAAACTTGTAAGTCAAGGAGTGATAGGCGCAAGATGACTATTGAGCCTATTGAGAAAGCTAACATCAAATTGATGTCTATGATACTTGGATACAGGCTCCATCACACCAGTAGGGTGAATAGTGTGTCTATGGGAACTATTCTAGTAGCCATTAGACTTGTAAAGGAATATGCAGAGTTCAACTTGTGTGACATCTTGTGTTCACAATTGATAGATAACATCAAGGCAATCAAGCATGACAAGACCAAGATATTCAGGTTTGGGTCATTGATCATTTACATGTACCTTCATATTGTTGGGAGAGTATCAAATTTGTACTTGGACAATTCTATTCCAACCATACCACATATATCTAACAAAGCATCCACTGAGAGCACATTGAGAGATTATATAACACTAGAGTTGAAGACCTTTAGGGTCAAGATGCAAATGAGGTATATAATTCTAGAAAACACTATGGAAAAGTATAAGGATACTATTTTCTTTATGGTAGAAACAAACACAACTTGTATGGAAGCTATCAAGCCAAGAACTAAGTGGATTCATCCACTTGGTTATGAGGTAGAGGAAAAAGTCCTTGAATCATATGCACAGGTTCTACTATCAGCCCCCAAAGATCCTAATGAACCTAGGTGGGGAACTTATGAGGAGAAGACAAGAGAAGTAGATGCAAAACTAAACAGTGCATCAACTAAGAGGAAAGCCTCTAAGATTACATCTAAGATACTTAGAATTCATGGAGTAACACAAGCAGACCTAGACAAAGCAAGGGAAGAAAAGATTGCTTTGGAAATTGAGAGCGCATCCATAGTGGAAGCTAAGTCTGATGATCCTAAGATGAAAAAGGTAAATATTGAGAAGATCGATGATCCAAAGGATAAATAGGGTAAAATTGATGATATCAGTCCTGCGCCCACTACTACAGTTGATGCATCTTCTAAGATGCCTAAGAGGAGAAAAAAACCCATCACAAATCACCCCTTAGCTATAAGTGCAACCACAAGAAGCAGATTGAAGAATGTGTAGTCACCTCTAGAAGTAGGATTCATACCAAGTCTTCAAGTGTTAAGGACTAGAGTTGTAGAAGAAGGAAGGCTAGATCAGATAGCCAAGTTCTATGACAAATATCATGAAATTGATAAATCGGAGATTCATGAGATGCTGATCAAACACATGATAAAGTTCAAGAAGATAGTTCTTGAATTGAAGACAACAATCCCAAATAAGGTATGGGAGATTATGGATACCTTGAAGAGATAAGCCACTGAAGAAGACTTCAAAATCAGGGAAAAAACACTTGATTCCACTCTTCTAGTATGTTCTATTGAAGAAAAGTCACTGTTGTTGAATTTGGTGAAGCCGCACTTAAGGACAAAGATGAGAACACTACACCTCATGAACAAAGACTATGAGCTGATTTCTAAGGAAATAGAGAAGGACTTTGAGAAGGTATTCTTAGAGAAGCACATGAAACCCAAGTCTGTGCCCATCACTCAATCACCTAGTAAGAAAGAAAAAGTAGCAAAGACCATCAAGATACAATCTACAAGTCCTCAAGATTCAACACCTGTAGTGGAAGCACAAACAAAGTTAGATAAGTCTGTAGATTCACTCAAGGATAGCACCATTATCATTGATAATGTTGAGATAGCCATGGCAGCCACTAACACTGAGTTGGAAAAGTTTGAGGAAGATTTTGTGAGCACACAAGAAGCTAAAATGTTATGCAGCAACACACCTCCCACTCATCAAGAAGAGGTATTGATTGAAAAAATATATGATGAGAAAGAAGAAGAAAAGATGGTAGAAAAAGAAATAGAAAAAGAAATTGAGAAAAAGGATGAAATGTCAATAAAGGAAGAAGTGATGGACATCACTCCCATCACTCCCTTTGCAGCATTGTTGTCAAGTTTGACTACTAACACATCCAGTTTGGACTCATGGAAAGAAGAAGACTTGATTAAGTTCAACGTCCTAGCTATGGAGAAAGCCAAAGAAAAGAAAGTAATGAGGAATCCCCTCCTGGTAGAATCAGTAAACATTTTGAACAATCTATTGCCAGAGGATAAGAAAGTGTCAAAGATATACTCAGTTGATGATGTGAGTACAGTCATCTCACATTTCAAAAGGAATTTCTCAAGCCTTGAAGAATTTGCATCCCTAGTTGCAGAAGAAAAGTATCTGAAGAAAAGGTTGAATGAATTGGTGAAAAAATTTGCACTTGACCTTAGCTCACTCAAGACTGGTCAAACATCCTTGAAAGAATTTGCAGATCAAGGAAGAAGAATCATTGTAGAATACATGTATCAAGACAAGCTTATTGATGCTCATTTCAAGAAAATCAAAGAGGCAGAAGCTATGATTGAGCAGGTGAAGAGTTTAGTGAAAGAAACATCCACAGATGTGAACATGTGCAATGATGTCTACCAAACTTAGATAGACAAAATTGAGAAGGCAGAAAAAGAGATGACAAAGTTAAGGGCTAGACAGACTCAGTTGAGGAATGCTCTTGCGCCCTCACTAGACATTCTAAATCAGAATATCAAGGAGATTAATGCCACTATGGTGACATATGATCAAGGTCCTTCCATAGATTTGAAGAAGATGGAGAAGCTTTAGTATGCATTATGTGCCCATCTCCAGATAGTAAACTCTTTGATCTCATTTTGGAAGAAGGAGATCCAGAACCTAAAGATTGCATATCTAGATGTTTTCCCTCAGTGAGTATGTATAGATAAAGTTTTTTGTAACACCTATGTCATTAATGTCAAAGGGGGAGTTGTGTATAGAATATGGATCATAATATGTATAGGGAGATATAAGTATATGTATAGATGACAAAAGTTTTTTGTATTAAGGACAATTAGCAACTTGGCCATATTCCTTTGTTGCCATCAATGACAAAGAGGGAGATTTTTGGTGAGTTGGCTATACTGATGTAGATGACTTGATATAGTGTTGTCATTATGGAAAAAAAGTCATATAGAAGTTTGGAGTCAATGCACTTGATGAGAAGATCAGCAATCAGTTAAGTGTTGAAGACTGGACAGTGTACAAAGTTCCTGTAGCTTAGAGCATCAGCGCATGTGTGTATGGAAGAATTATGATATGCACCCTAGAAGTTAAGTTGGTTAGACTATATTCATGCTTAGTCTATGAGTGCATGATTAGATTTGCAAGGATGAGAAAGTTACAGTCAGTTGAAGTTTCACAGCCAGTGTGTACCAGTGAAGAATAGAGCATGAAGCTGACAGTTAGTATTTTGGTTTGTGGTTATAATGTAATGTTGTAAAGGCTATGCACCTATTGTATTTAGGTTTCCAACATATATACTTATTTTTTTGTAAGCACGCTTAAGCCAATTCATTTGGGAGTGTTGTATGTATTAGGTCTAAGGGCCGACCTAGTTGTTTATTTAGTATGTGTGTATAAATATAAGATGCACCCATTGTATTTGGCATGGAAGTTGATAGAGAGTTGTGATAAGTAGAGCATAAGTATGTGAAGATAGTATAAGATGTATTAAAGCTTTGCAAGAGGTCAAAGCATCAACACATCAAAGGAAATGATCTGACAAGAAGTGTCATAGTGACAGTTCATCCTACAGATATAGTGTGTATCTATGATCAGAAGGTTGTAGCCTTCACCACTTGAGAAGTGAGCTCTTGGATAGTGCATCCTCTCCCCTAATAGGGAATATTTTAAAAGACTCCTAATAGGGTCCAACCCTTAACAAGGTCTACAATACTTAAAGCATTGTAAATAAACTCCTAACAGGGTTAAGGATCTTCTAACAAGGATCACAAAACACTAGTGCATAATATTAGTGCGTGTCAATTCCCACCGGGGTTTTTACCTATTTGGGTTTCCCCATAACCATATTGGTGTCATGTGTTGATTTCATGTTTCATGTTTATGTGAATGTTTAATTTAGTAATTAAGCATTTAAGTTCAGTATAAAGATTAAAGTGAAAAGTTAAAATATAGTGAACACTGATTCACCCCCCCTTCCCAGTGTTCCCGTTCCTAACAGGAAGATTTGTCAAAGATGCTATAGGATCTATTTTTTACTCTCCCATGTTTGTTTCTTGGATATTGATCTTCTTATAAAAGCTCTTCAGGACCATTTCTTTAGATGTCTTTGCCTTAGTAGACCCTTCTTTGTTATGGGGAACCATGCTTTCAGTTTGTTTGAGGTTATTACAAGTATATGTGGTATCCACTGGTATAGTCACCTCCACTCCATTATGAGGAAACTTTAGGCATTGATGATATGTGGAAATCACTACTTGGATTGAATGTATCCATGGTCTCCCAAGAAGAATGTTTTAATCAAGGGGTAAATCAAGAACTTGACAAAGGACATCTTTCTCTATAGGCCCTACTCTAATGGTTAAGACAACCAATCCTTTAGAGGATCTCTCTTCCTCATCATATGCCTTTATTTTTATCTTTCTCTTAGGATCAATTGTGTTCTCTGAGAAACCTAGTTGTTTTTATCAAATTATAAGTACAAATGTTCAAACCAGCACCTCCATCTATCAAGACACGCTTGACTTGGTGTTTATGAATAAGAACCTCTAAATGAAGGGGCTGATTATGTGGCTAGTTTGATGATTTATCATCCTCTTCTGAAAAAGATAGGTAATGTGGGGAACTCATGTGACCAACCATGGCTTGGAATCTATCCACATATAAGTCTTTTGGTACATTGGTGCTCAATAGGGCATGATCAAGAACCTCCCTATGACTAGGGGAGATTTTCAACAACTCTAGAATAGATATCTATGTGAGTGTCTTTTGCAATTGTTCCACAAGATTGAACTTTGGAGATGGAGCCACTTGTTTAGACATTGTTGTTGTAGGTGGTGTGTTAGATGTTGAGAATCCTTTAAGAGTAAGCTTTGCTTGGCTTCATGTTACAACATTTGAAGATTCAGATTTGTTTTTCACTCCTTTGAGAATGATCATGTTGATGGAATATTCACATGGTTCCATAATGTTGATTACATTGTCACCATCAATGTACGTGTAATTAATCTTATTGCTTTTAGAAGTTTCTCCTTTTTCATAGTTAGATAGTGGAGTTTGAAATGCTTTGTGATCATTGTTCATGTGGTGTCCATCTACCTTGACTTTACCTTGTTCAATAAGGTCTTGAATAACATGTCTTAGTTTCAAGGAATTATTAGTGGTGTGTCCTTTATTATGATGGTAATCGCAATATTCATTATCATTCCACCACTTGGGTTTGTCTTTTGGATCCCAAGGTTTGCCGAGATCAAGAATTGTAATGATTTTGTTCTCCATAAGTGATGTTAAAATAACTTCCAAGGTGTCTCCCAATGGTGTGAATGTTCTCTTAGGCCTTGGTGCCCAAGGTTCTCTTTGAGGTTTGTTGAAAGTATTGTTTGTTGCTGGAGTCATAGTAGAATTCAGACTCTTGTTCGTTTGAAGACTTGTTGTTAGATTAAAAACATCTGGTTTGGGTTTTGGATTGGGAGTATCAACCACTCCATCATTAACCACATGTTTGTTCTTGTTTGCATATTTGTACTTGTCCTTAGTGGGATAGGACTTGTCTTTATGTTCCTTGCTAATGGTAATGTCACCTTTCTTGATTAGAACTTCCTCTATCTTGAGAGCATTATCGATCATTTTGTCAAAGCTTGGTGGTCCTTGTAATTGAATTAGGAAAGTCATTTTTGGAACCAAGTTGTTAATGAAGATATCCATCTTTTCATTTTCAGGTATTTCTCTAGCATATCGTGCAAATATTTTCCCCATCTTTGTAGGAAACTCAAGAATGATTCTCCCATATTCTGTTTAGTATTGCATAAATCCAACATTGTGACTGTGTGTTGGATGTTGTAGGAGTAGTGTTGTATGAATTTTTTCACTAATTCATCAAACATTTTGATTCCAATAGGTAATTTGGAAAACCACTCTACAGATTTTCCACCTAGGCTTCGCGAAAATAGCCTCATGAGGTATGTTTGTTCATGCATGAATTCCATACTAGTTGTACAAAACTCCCTCACATGATCTTGAGGGTCAGAATCTCCCATGTATTTGTCATATTTTGGTATTGTAACATTTTTGGGAAATGGAATCATTGTGAGTCCCTTGTCAAAAGGGAAAGGACATATGTGCTCCAAAGAATATTGTTGTTTTGGTTTGTCCTTTGATTCCTTGAGTTCTTGAATTTATGCTTTCATGGCAAGGAATTGTCTGTTTAGAATTGACATTGGACTAAGATCTACTTTTTGTTTGAGTTGATCCACATCATAGTCCTTGGGTAATTTCACACCTTGGGAGGCAAGTTCTAAGAAGTATTTCTCTTTGTTTTCTTCCAAGGCTCTTTCAAGAATTTTGTGAAATCATTTTCTGCTTAAGGCTCTATTGTATTCTTGTTCAGTAGGATTTGCATCATCATCATATTGGGCTTTTTGTTTTTGTCTCTCATGTTCTGCTTGTTCATTTTGTGCATGGAATCTTTCATCCCATCGGTATTCACCTTGATCATTCATGTTTATTGGTTTGGGTGTTGTTGTACCGTACAAGGGATTGAGTCTTGAAGTTTCTCCTATTTCCAATGTGAATATGGGTTCTCCTTCCGAGAACGGGTTTGTTTTGAAATTGTAAGTTTTGTGCCTAGTAACAACCATGAAATCCAGATTGAGGAACTAATTAGTGTCTTATGTTTAAGAGTGGGTCTAATAGTTCACAATGTCTGATTGTGAATCCAAGGATGTAAGAGTGGGTTTGAAATGTCTTTATGGATCCAACATCAAATGGGGTTAGAATGCCCTGCTTATGAGTTGGGAACCAAAGTGAAAGTGGGTTTGAAAGTGAAAGTTTTAGCGTCAAAGGGTGTCAAAGGTGCCCTGTTTATGAGCTAAGAACTTGTTTGTAACTGATTGGGTAAACTGACTTCACAATGGGACAATGTAGATTTAGACTATGCAAGATGACAAGACGTTCTCAAAGATGACTCTTTCTGGTTATCAGATGACTGTGTTTTGGCAATAGGAACCTACTAATTAGCCAAATGGGTATTTGGAAATGTGAAAATTTTGTTTCTAGGATGTATGGAAATGTTCTCTGTCTTGGATGTGATCCTACACAGTGACTAGTGATCAAATTGGAACCCCGTATGCGATGCAAGAAATACAGTATGCAACTCAAGAAATGGAATGTGCATTGGATGCAACTCAAGAAATGGTGCAACTACCAGATGTGACTCAAGTTTGAACATATGCGATCTGGGATGTGGGGTGTGACTTTGGAATACCAGATGTGATCTTATGATGATAGGAAATTTGCAATTTCAGTGTTTCTTAGAAAATGTGCCATGTCTATCATATTCCAGTGATTGTCAGGTCTTTGTAAATGCTTGAAAATGTTGTGTGCTTGTTCATTTGGGGGAAATTAACTAAGTTTTTATTTAAGACACACCAAGCAATCATTTTTAGATCAAACACACCCAACCTTCCTTATACTAGGTAGAGATTGAAACCACTTATTCACCGACTTAGGAACACACCCAAAGACTCCTCAGAATATGATAGTCCAATAACATGCAATGGATATTGGAGCCCATATTATCTGAGTAGTAACGTCAATGGGGGCTCGTTATGGTGAATGTCTTGGGGTAATTACTATTTTCCTCACACAAGTGATAACAACCTTTTAGGGGTGATCTGGGTGGCATATAACATAGAGCTTTTAATGAAGACATCTGTTCACAATCATCTCCCATAGTCTCGTAAGAAGGATTGAGGCTGTTAACCCTATAGGAACCTGAAAGTGTGTAGTCTCAAGAAGCGAGAGTAAAGCATCTCTGATCTACATGAAATCCAAGTCAGTCATTGGGATTGATCATCAATCTACCAAGATAAGATAAATCATGTCTTCCAAGGCTTTAGCCTCAAGGAAGCATCAAATTTTATAGTGGGGTGGAAGAGTCAGCAAAAGACTTGTCCCCACTTGGGTCTTTCCTGGGAGATTTTTTCCTCAACCGACAGGCCCTCTAAAGGTTTGCAATAAAGTAAATAGATAAGTGATGGTAAGCTTTGGATTTCTGGTTCTCCATGAAGGAGAAGAGCATAATCTCCTAACTTATACCACAAATCACAAGCACATCAAGCATGTTTAAAGTTCAATTACCCCAATTTGATGCCAAATAGAAAACCGACGTTTGAGTTTCTGGTTTTCCCTCAAGGGAAAAAGAGCATAATCCTCTAGTTTATTTGCAACTTGATCTCAAATTTTTTAAGATTCCTAAAAAAAACAAGCATGAAGTTCTTTTGTCGATTTCTCTTTAGAGGCAACCTGCATGACAAGCATTAGTAGTCTTTTGTTTTTGGTCTTGGGAAAACGTCCTGCAAACAATTGTTAGGCTTTCAAAATCAATCAAAAACACCAAGTTCACCCATTAGCTTGTTAGTTGGTTAGAAAATCCAAAATCCAAAAATAATGCTTCAAGGAAAATTAATTATGCAAATTGCTAGCATTCATTTCTCAATTTAACCCCAAAATATAAGCCAATTTTTGAGTTTCTGATTTTATCTCAAGGAGAAAAGAGCATAATCCTCTAAATGGTTTACAAAGTGAAATCAAATTTCCATTAAGTGCTCAAAACAAAAGCATAATGTTCATTTTATCCTTAAAGAAAATAAAAAACACAAGTTAGTATTTGAATTTTCTATCTTTTCAACCTGCAAACCACAGTTAGGCTGCCAAAAACCAGAGATATTAACAATGAAATTTTTTAGGCATCAGAAAACCCAATTATGCAATAAAAATCCCCAAATGTGATCCTAGATTTTTCCCCCAATTTTTAGAAATGATTCAATTTCCCACATGCGACCCAATTTCCCACATACGACCCGGATCACAAGATGCAATCTTGAATTTTAAATAGATGCAACCTTGTTACCAAATATGATCTGTGAATCTAGGATGTGATCCAAGAAATACTGTATGTGACTGATCTTTCCAGATGCGATCCTCTGACAGAAAATTGTATGGCGATAGTTAGTTAGAAACGCTTGTAAAATGAAAAATTTGGGGCTCAGCCCCACGGTGGGTGCTAGAAATGTGTGTGAGTTTGTGACCTACATCACAACACTTCAATAGGATAATAACATCACTTGTTAGAGAAAAATAAGGATTTAATTGAAAAAGCTAACAAGAAAAAGCATCCTATTGCTCTCTAATTAATGTGAGTATGAAATAAGGGTTAGTTTGCTCTCAAATTTGACCCTTAAAATAGTGACAATCTACACTAAAATGAGAGATTCAAGAGTTAATGCATGAAACCAAAATGAAGCATGAAATCCTAGTTCTTTCCATTTTAACCCAATTTGAAGTGTTTGCTAATTAATCAAAGCTTGAAAACATGGAAACAACTATCAAATTAAGCATTAGTGGGTAAATCCTCCAAGCATAAGAGTTCAATAATCATGGATTATGAAGCCTCAAATTCATAAGCAAGTATATCAAAAATTCTAAGCACTAGGAATAAGAAAAAAGTCTTTGAAAATTCTATTTTATAGAAGATTGAAGGGATTCAACGGTCGAGATGCATCTGTGAGGAGTGGTTGAGATGCATCTTGGCTTGATCCTTAATCCATGTGCAAGCCTCCTAATCATGAAAGTGTGTTTGTTGTTTTTGTTTGATTTAGGAGGTATTTATGCATTTTTTTTAATTAATAACTCTAGCCTTTGCATTTGATGGGATTGGATTAATTAAATAGGCCTAGAGTTAATAGCTTTGATTTTGCTTGAAACCTTAGTAATTAATGCTTGATTTAGGATTTGATGGAGTTTATTGAATTTTTAGGGGATTTATGCTAATAATCAAAGATCAAATTAACATAATTAAGGTTATATGCCAAATTAAGGGCAAATAGGGCCTTAGGTTCTATTAGCCCAATTTTAGGTGATTACACCTAGATGTGTCTAGGATAGTCTTATTCCTTCACTCAGTAACACCATTCTGTTGTGGGTTTTGCAGAACAAAAGTTTATCTCTTTATCACATGTGCTTCACAAAATGCATAAAACTCACTAGACGTGAACTATCCTCCTCTATCTGATCTTAGGAACTTTAATCTCTTTCTAGATTTTGTTTCCAATATTATCTTAAATATCTAAAATTTATGAAAATCTCTTGATTTCTCTTTCAAAAATGTAATGTACATCATCCTTGAATAGTCATCAACAAATAGCATAAAATATCTACCACCATAATAGTTTCTTGTCTTAGTAGGACCACAAAGATCTGTATTTACCAAATATAACAATCCATTTGAAGTGCATGTCTTATTCTTGAAAGTAGATCTAGTCATCTTTCCCAATTGACATTCTTTGCACATATTGTTAGGCTTTATCAATTTAGACAAATCTCTTATAGCATGATTAGTTGTAATCTTCACCATGTTATCAAAATTCATATGACAAAATCTTTAATGGCACAACCAACTATAATCAATCTTAGCAATCAAACATTTATTCTTAACAGTTCTTAAATGAAATAGATTACCGTTAGTCTATGTACCTGATGCAATAAGTTTTCCTGTACTTCTAGTGATCTTGTAGATTCCATCCATGAATTCCAATTTGTAACCTTTATCCAATAGTTTTTTAAGGCTCAACAAATTATGACTTAAATCTTCAACGTACAAAACATCATTAGTCTATTTTTACCATCAAGAGTAATAGATCCTTTTTGTTTAATCAAACAAGGAGTATTGTTACTGAATCTAACAACACCACCATCATAGTCCTCAAGCTTCACAAACTTATCCTTATCACTAGTCATATGATGTGAACATCCACTATCAATTACCCATTCATCTCTTTGAACAAATCATGAAACCATTGCTTTTTCTTTATTAGGATTATCTTCTTTAAAAACAATAAATACAATTTCATCCTCACTAGAAAAAAACTCATCATCAGTCACATCTTCTTCAGCACCATAATTTTTTTAATGACCCTTATGATAATATTTCTTAGATTTATCTCTACTATCCTAGTCATTTTTGTTCAAACACCTAGATACAATATGACCAATATTATTACAACTAAAACATGTCAAAGGTAAATTTCCTTCATACTTACTAGAGCCCTTAGGTAGTATTCTTGAAATCAAGGCTTCAAGGTCATTTATCTTCCTTTCTTCTTCCATGATCTCCTCCCAATCCTTAGCATAGTGTTTTAATTTCATCCTTGTAGATATTTCTCCCCATTCATACTTAGTCACATTGGCTTTGAATGTAGTCTCAACCTTTGAAAGTGCCTTACGAAGGGTAGTCATCTCATAGGCACAGAGTATTTGTGCCAAATCTTCTCTTGAAAGAGGTCTTATAGTTATCAATTCCTCAATAGAAACAACTTTCTCACTGTAACATGTAGAAAAAGATCTCATAATCTTGTCAACAACTTCATTATCTATCAAGGTACCACCAACACATGATTTTACAAACTTGATCATTTATTCTACAAATAGACTAAGGCAGTTTCACCTTCACTCATCTTCATATCTTCATATTTTTCTTTTAATCCCTACAACTTATCTTGCTTAACATATATTTCACGCTCATAAATAGTTTCTAATTTTGTCCATACCTCATGTACGGTCCTTAATACATAAATGTTGCAATATTCTAAATTAGATAAGGCACTAATCAAGGCTTCCATGTCTAACATATTCTCCTTGAATTTCTTCTTTTCATCTGTAGTAGTATTTGTTAGATCATTTTGAATAGCATAAGGCTTCTCACTGATATAAAAATATTCATCTCATATCCCCACATATATCAAGTAGGTAGTCATCCAATCCTTCCAAATCAAGGAGTTACTTCCATCTAATTTTGGACTATCTTTTCTCATACTTTCCATGAAAAATCTCCTTGAAGATGTCAATCTTCTTCAAAAGGACTTGGCTCTGATACAAATTGTTAGGCCCAAAAGGAGGAAATCACGACTGGGGGGGGGGGGGCAAGGGTGAATCAATTGTGTAAACCTAATACTTTTAATTCCACTTTAATCACTCAGATCTAAAAGATAAACAATAATGCAAGATCCATAACACATAACATAGAACACCAAGATTTGTTCTCGAGGAAACCCAGTTAAGGGAAAAACTTAGTGGGAGTCAAACTCACTAGATAAATGTACTCTTTTAAAAGTATTATCTGGTTAAGAGAAAATGGAGAACAAATGATGCACTTGCAACCAAAGTCTTACAACCAAATCAATAGACACACTTCCCAAATCACTCTACTCACAATACAATCTCAGATATGGTGCCCTACTGGGTTCACTGATCTATCTGCAATTATAATAGGGTGGATCTGTAGTCATTTACAAATGAACTAATAAATAGCATGTCCTATGCCAAAAAAATTCCAATGAAGTACAAAATCTACCTCAAATGTAGAATACAAACACCAACATATCTCTCACACACTCCTTACTACAATTACAAAATGATTTCTCATTTATATTGATTACAAAGAATAATTAATCACTAGGTCAGCTAAGACCTATTACAATAAAAGATATAAACATTGTGCTTAATCTTTAATGTGATCTAAATGAATTCAGCCAAAAATTAGATAGGACACAAATATTCAACCATAAACATAATTTGTTGTCACCAAGACACCATCAAGAATCACAACATGCTACTCCAACAGGTCGGCTAGGACCCAAATGAAGAAATGCCAACATGCTACCAAAACAAAAAATCTAATCACCACAACCAATGCAAACCAGTAGCACAACCATCACACAATCCAATAACACAAACAAGAAACATGAATACCATCCAAAGCCTTTGCATCATCTTTAATATGAAATCCAAACTCATCTTTATATCTGATCAATAGGAACACTAAAATACCGAACTCAATCATAACAAAATATATATTGTTGTACTTTGAATCATGAACAACACTATTTGTGAAGAAAATGATAAGGTACCATGTAACCACCAACTTCACAACCTCTAAAACATCAAATCTAAGTCATACCAAATAAAATACTCATCCACTATTTACAAGAGCACTGTGACACGAACAACTAAAAACTTGATCATTCCTTACTCAAAATGTCATACCAACTTTTGCAGACCTCTATTGATAGTCTATAGATACCTGTAAACAATAGCTTACAATTGCAACTTAAGATCTTAAACATATCATATGATCAACTTAAATCCTCTCCACCAAACCTCCTAAACACACTATTTGAAATAACAATCATATGTTTTTAATTAAGTAAAAATAGGTTTATGGGACCCGAAACCCATTATATTAGAATTATAAAGATAAGAGCATTAAAGTCCATAGAGAGGAAAATATGACAAAATAGTAAACATAGAGCTAAGATGGCACAACAAGAGATAGATCCAAAAAATGATCAAATACCAACAAAATGATAACAACAAGGCATAAGACAATAATAACTAAGTAAATTTTTTAATAATCTCATCCACTTCCATCTCCAGCTTGCTCATCTCAGTAGCAACACTCTTGAGATCTTCAATGTCCTTATTTGTCTTGTAAAATTTCTTCTTCGTGCTTGCGCGAGTCCTCTTACCAGGTCTAGTAATTTCCTCAAATCCACCTTCCTTGTCACCCTCAACCTCCACAATGGTTCTATCTTGATCAATCTACTCCATCTTTGTAACTAAAATCCTCAGGTGTTGAACAAAAGACTTGAGGATTTTGTAGCTTTATAATTCTATTTTCATTAGGGTGGTCTCTAATTTCAAAACCATAGACTCCATTTCCCCAAAGTTCTTGTCTTTGTTGTTCTTGAGGGTTTCAACATCCTTTACCACATAGGTAATATCCTCTACGTCTAAGGATTTTTTAGTGACTGTCCAAATTTTGTTAGCACTACCCAAAGTAATGATACTATCCTTAGCCATATCAGAGGTCTATAAATGATCAAACTTGATGGAGAGGGAACTTTTATTGAGATTAATATCCTTTACCTCATGAAAGAACCACCTAATGAGCTTGTAAAAGTCCACAACACCTTCCTTATCCATTTGCAAAACACCCAAAGAGGTCTCCCTATTGTATTTGTATACCTCTCTCAGATCAAAAACTTCTTTGACATCCATATCTTCCACTTCCAACTCCTTGGAACAAATAGGGGAAACATAGACCTCCTTATGAAACTCAACACTTTTCAATTTACTATCTCTAGGAGTGGGACTAAAAAGTTTCTTGGTGGTTGAAGGAGGCATAATAGCCTTATCTTTACCCGCCTGACTAATAGGTGTTGGCTATTGGCATAAAAAGTTGGAGATTTTTGATCATGATTAGTATACATGATAATCAATTATATGTTTGTCATTGATGTAAAATTTTTTGGCATAATGTTTTGACTTGTTACCATATGTATCAAAAGGAAAATATTGTTGTTATAATTAGAAGTTGAGTAAGGAAAATGATATGTCGGTAGGAACCTTAATGGGTAAAAGTTAAGACAAAAAATGGTGGAAAGATGAATGATTTGATTGTTTAATTAGAATATGCTAAGGAGTTAAGTTGAAGGATGCTATTCATAAAGATATTAATCAGATATGAGTAAAGGTGAAGGTAATTTGATTAAGATAATTACCTGTAAACTATTATCTTATTGGTACATTGAATAAAGTCTTATCAATACAAAAGAAGTCTTATCGAAGATAGTGAAGACTTAAAGGCAAGTGAGGAATATATGATGAGATAAGAAAGAGGGATGAATCAAGAATAATCTAAGGAGAAACGTGATGACACAAAGATTGAGGCAAAATTTATTAAGGAAGTTTCTACAAGAGTAAAATGTTTTATCAATTAGCAAGCTGAGAAGGATATAAAGAAAAGAAATATGGATGGTTAGATTTGATACGAAAGATACATATCATTGGATTTAGGTTTAGGTTTATGATTGAGGAATTCATACTTAAGGAAGAAGAAAGAAAGAGTTTGGTATCCTGAAGGAGACAAGAAGAAGATTGTGGTGAAATATTGGATATCGACATAATAGAGAAGTATTGTTATGATCACAGAGAAGGATATAGAGAAGGATACAAAGAAGAATAGAGAATTGAATTGGTATGTTATTGTATTATACTTCATTGGATCTGAATTAGCAAGATTAGTGCAAACTATAGATCAGGTGACCCTAACAGGTCTATTGTAAAATCCTTTAACTAGGTGACATTATCAAAAGAGTGTTTAAAATCCTCTAACCAGGTTACTCCTAAAAGGGTAAAAGACTTTAACAGGTCTTAGGGAAATCCCTTAATTGGGTAGCATTTAACCGTGCTTTTGTAACCCTTATCAGGTGAGCCTTTAACAGGGCAACCTCTTAACTAAGCATATTTTAGAAGAGTACAAATTATCTGTGGGCATTTTTCTCACACCGTGGTTTTCACCCTAGTTGGGTTTCCATGAGATAAATACTTGTATTATTTTTGTGTGGATGATTTTATATATTGCATGGATGTTTAATGTTCATTTAACCAATAATTATATTATAGGTTAAACTATATCTTAATTGGTAAATTTGTTAGATAAGTTTTAGAACTGTGAAATTTAGTTTGGGTTGGTGATTACTGATTCACCCCCCCTCTCAGTAATCAATCCTATATCTACAACTAGTATCAAAGCTTCATTCCCTAATTCAAAAAGCCTAACTACTTAGGGAAAAGATCTGAAGATGTATAGGAAGGAAGCACCCAAGTTTACCAAGGATAATTTAAATACATGGGCAAGTAGAATGGAGATACATTTGTCAGGATTGCTAGATACAACAATTAGCTATCTTTCTAATCAATACAAACCACCAACTAGAGTACCCTCTGACTAGTTGGAATAATATCCTAGTAACTCAAGGATTGGACACCCTTTGATAGTGATTCATTGCTCAAAACCATCACATATCTACTTAGAAAATCACGCTAGACTTCATTAAATGTATCAATCCGGGAATGTGAACTTGAGATGATGGCTGCAAAGTTTATGCTTTAGTTCTTCCAAGAGTCATCACTACTAAAGTAAAAGCTATTGCTACAAGAGATTTATACTTAGAAACTGAAACTATAGATTAGCTCATAACTTAAAGGAAAAGCTTAGCAAGAAATAGACAATGCTTCAAAAGTAAGACTATGCTGCAGGAAATAGTCGATGGTTCTATTAATAGTGGCTACAGGAGCAACAATTCTTATCAACTTTAAAGAAACTAAACTGATTCCTACTTAAACATAAATAGGGGATTCACTTCCCATGTGGGCCCCCATGGAAGTGTGAATGATTTACAACTCAAAGATTGAAATCTAGAGCTATCATATATTCATTTAACAAAACATAAGTACAATACAGAATATCAAAGTATTTCACTTTGTTACTGAATTACAGTATGAATTCCTCAAAACATCTAACTAACTCAGAATCAAAGTTCTAGCTTATTTAAAAGCAACTAAGAAAAATAGAACACCTAAAAACTAGATCCTTTATTACATAGCATAAAAACTTTAGTTATAAGAGTGACAACATCATTTATGCAAGAGGATAAGCCATATTTAGTGCCTCAAGAATATAGGAACACTCGGTAACTAGATTGACTTGGTCTGAACTAGCAACCGCAAAGTTATGGAAGTAGTGGAGCCATGATAGAAACTAAAATAGTTACTCACCTTAAAAGACTCACTCATCGTTGAGTCTATGCTCCTTGCTAAATTATTCTTCTCCTACAAAAGATTAGCATGCCAGAATCCACAACATAAATCCAAGGCAAAGATTATAATAAGTTTTCCTATTTCAACGTATCCTTGTCACATGGCTGTATGAACACTACCCATTAAAACTAGAGAAGAGAAATACCAGATTTTATCACAATATCCATTAGTCTATACATATATATTCAGTCTTGTCCTTAGTTTCAAAAGTCTCAAATATACATATGGTTAAAGCATAGAAACATAAAAGTCTACATAATGTTTATGAAAAACCATAAGATATTTAAGTCTGGATTCATAAAACCATAAACAAAACATCCCATAAACTTGACTCATCATTCCCCCTAACTTAGCTATTTGTTGGTCCTGCAACAAATAAATTCTTCAACTTGGTTGTCAATCTGTAATCAATAGCTGTCCTCTGCCTAGTACCTCCTTCTGCAAGACTCCAATAGAATCCCTTTGTTTCTTTGTGTTTCTTCCATCTGTCCTTCTCCTTCTTCATATCAAAACTATCCAAATTTTTTGAGTTTGCAAGGAGAGAAGACATCAATAATGGAGGCTGAAAGGTTAGTGGAATCTAGAAACTTTCCAGCTCTCTTCCCAAGGAAATATACCAAGGTGCGCACTAGTTTTCCATAGCAAAGTTGAGGGGTGAATGTGGTTCTCTATTTCTTAGCTCCCTAGATAAACTGTTCCAGCACCATTGAATGGTATTTCTAGCCTTAGGCAATTCAAAATCTACCAATTGTTCATATGCATTAAATGCTTCATTTCTCAGTGGATAGATGACCTTGCTACCTGATTCAGAGGGGGCAATTCTTAACCAATTATAATAGTAGGTTCGAGGATGTTTGGCTTCAGGTCTTAGATATAGGGGAATTTTTGGCTCCAAATCCCTATACACTTTGGCTTGAGGTTCACAAATAATTTCATTTTGTACCCAGGATATAAGGGCTCTGAGTTGAATATCCCCAACATAAAGTAAGGGATTCTAAACTCAGTCATTTGGGACTGCAAGGTTGTGGAGATAGAGTTCGCATAATAAATTTTGAATGGCTGCAGGAGAGTTATGGAAGGCTTGAGAAAACTGAGTAGGCTCTTGCAATGAGGGAGATTTGTCCTGCATAATATAGGTCATCTGATAGTTTAATAGTTTTTCTTTGAGAAACAAGGCATAGACAGGTGATGGGGATCTACAACCCATCAGGTCAGGAATTAGAGATGTGATTTTGTTAAGTTTCACACTCAGCTATTCTATCTTTTCCTCCTGAACAAGTGTTTCCTAGTAATGATAGTCTATTAAACTATTTAGTTCTTTGAGTTGCTATTTCCACTGCTCTCTCTCAGAATTTAATTGCTTAGATAATTGAAAGATAACATATAATAAAGATGTTGAACCAGATTGATCTGTTATTGAACTAATGAAAGAATTGTCTGCTATTTGAGCCACTGAGGCTAATGTATCTAATCCTTCATTCAGAATTTGCTCTACTACCTTATTCACAAGGTCTGCATCAATATCTGGGTTTTCTTCATAGGAACTCTTTTCCGCTATAGGAGATTTTGTTGTAGGAGAAAACATTGTGTCATCTACTTTTCTGATGTAACTATGAGAGTCATCACTATCTGAATCATTTTCCTAAGGACTCCTAGAGGTTGAACTTCTCCTCTGAAACACATAAGCTTGCTCTTCTAAGATGGAGTCATCACCAATTGTGATGACTTCTTCATTTACTGGCTTACCAGGGACTTGCTCTATTTCAAAATCAAGAAACCCCTCAAATGTTTCCTATTGCATAATCTCAGTCCATTTTTCTTCCTGCCCAGAGATTTCAGGTTGTATTTTAGCTTCTTGCCAAATGTTTCTAACCTCTTCTTCCTTCCGTCCAAAATATTGTTCTACATTTGGCTCATCAATTGGAATCTCTATAGTTGTGTTTGACTTCCTCCTATTACTTCTCCTTAATGGAGTCTCTTCCTTCTTTTCCAAAACTTTCCTTTTCTGGAAGTGCTTGTAGCTGCAGGAGATGCCTTATCTTGCCGACTAATACCAGGGTTATTTTTCTTTTTCTTGTCCTTCGGGGAGACCATTTCCATTGCAGGAGCAACTTCATCCTTTTTTGTAGAAGTCTCCAATTCCTCTTCATGAACTGATCTTGAAGTAGAGGAATGAGGGGAATTAGGGGTCTTAACCTTAGATTTCTTCTTGGATGAAGAACATTGTCCAAGTTCAATAAAAATTTTCCTAACCCCCTTATCGGTTCGAATCCTCTATCCCACTCTATGCCCAATTGGTTTTGGGGTTGGTTCCTTAAACCCTTGCAGCAGAAATTCATCCTAGGAGATTTTTGACTGCTCCCTTAAGGCTTTCTCAATTATCAATTTGATGAAATAGTGATGTGAGACAGAATTGCATTTACCCTCCTAAACTAGAGTGGCTTGTTTCAACAAGATGCTAAACACAAAACTAGGAACATTGATAGGCCTATTATCATGCCTTAGAAAGTTCAAAAATTTAAAGTGAACAGAATGCAAGAATGAATGCGACCCTTCATAGGTAAAATATCTAATGACATGAACTGCACATTGCCTAAACAACTCTAGAAGAGATAGTCTAAATGTACCTTGTTTCTGATCAACTTCAAGTGACGGGTTCAAATGCAAAGTGAACTAAGCTCTGGACATGGTTGGATCAAGATTTTTTGCAAATTCCTCACCTTCCTGCGATAACCCCATAACTTCTACCAAAATTGCCTGCAAAAATGGCACCCTTAGTCCTTTGACTATAGCCACACCATCTTTTAAAGAGTTAAGAAATTGAAGTGCAACTTCGTCATCCTAGCTTGTTAACTTCTGAATATAATCCAACCAACCCCTTGCATGAAAGTATGGCCTAGAGGCTTGGTCTTCTAGAAAAACATTATGCACAGTGGGCTCCCTACAAATGAGGTCACCTACCATCTCAAGTTGCCGAAATACCCAAAATGGAGTTGCAGGAGATAAAAATAGACAAGAACAATTTTGAACAAGGAAGCAGATTACAGGAAGATTTCAAATTTGGAAATTTTAAGTAGTGAAGCTCAAAAAATGAGCTCATAAGTAATATAAATGCAAATTATCTCTTAACTTCTCATAATTACTCATAAGTACTCTCCGTAGAACTCATACTTGACATAACTTGCCACCTTTACTTCATATGTGTGAAATAACAACGCAACATAATGATTTTCAAAAAGCGTCAAATCATGACAAGAAATGCAAGTAGGATAGGATAAAGGAATAAATATAAAGATTTCATAAACATAATGAAAAAAAAAAAGATATAACTTCCCCCCCAGTGAAATTAGGCAAGTGGTCCCACACTTGCACAGGTGACAAGGCATACAAGAAAATAATTGGAAAACAAATTAAATTTGCATAACTTGGAAAGTGTACTAACCGGAATTGCTGCTGAGGTGGCAGTCATTATTACCCATGAATGAAGAATAAAATGAGGTGGATGGGTGATAGACAAGAAATGAAATGGAATTTTATTATGGAGAAGTGACTTTCGTTAGGAAAGTGTTTATTATGAAAGTGACAAGATCAGTTAGACTGAGGAAGGCAAATGAGCAAAAAGCTCATTACGAGTTGCTGCAGGAATGGTGTTGCCAACGGTGGAAGAGAATTTCTATAGGAACTCATCCTTACTCTGGGGTTTGTGATATAACTTCAATCTGTGACCATTGACCAATAATTTGAAATGAACTGGATCAACTGTGGAAAGCTAAACCGCTCCATTTGGAAAGACTGCAATAATCTCATATGGTCTGAGCCACCTGGTTTGGAATTTCCCTGGGTTATGTTGATAGTGAGAGTCATAGAGGAGCATCCAGTCACCAACAGAAAAGACTTTGTCCTTAATATACTTGTCATGCCATTGCTTGCATTGGTGTTGTATCAATTCTGTGTTGTGCAGGGTAGATTTCCACCAGTTATCTAGGCCATTCAAACTTAGTATCCATTCTTGCTGTGCTGCAGTGAGATCCATCCCAAGATCAAGAGCTGTCCTAAGTGTCTTATGTTCAACCTCTATAGGCATGACTGCAGAGCGACTATATACAAGCTCAAATGGTGTGAAATTAGTTGTAGACTTCCATGTAGTTTGGTAAGCCCAAAGTGCTTTAGGAAGTTGGATAGCCCAATCTTTCTTATGGATGGCTACTATTTTAGTGAGAATAGACTCCAACTCTTGATTGGTCACTTCTACCTACCCATTAGATTGGGGGTGATAGGGTGAAGATTTACAATGCCTGATGTTATATTCATCCATCAGAGCAATAATCAAATTGGAAGTAAACTAAGGACCTTGATCAGATTGAATCTCCCATGCTACCCCAAATTGGGTGAAGATAAATTCATAAAGGAATTTTGCAATATTGTTATCCCTTGGGTGCTTCATAGGCTTAGCCTTAGCCCACTTTGTAACATAGTTAGTACAGACAAGGATATAGGACTTACCTTGTGAAGATGGCTCAATAGGGCTGACGAAGTCAATCCCCCATTTTTCGAAGGGTGCAACAAGTACCTGTGGCTGCAAGGGCATTTCATCTATCTTTGTAGGTCATCCCATGCATTGGCATTTTTCCACTTCTTAGTGTACTGAGAAACATCTTTGTGTAAACTAGGCCAATAGTAGGCTGTAGTCAAGATCTTCAGCGCTGTTCATTTGGCAGCAAAATGACCACCACAAGGTTCATCGTGACATGCCCTAAGGATATCATATATTTCATCCTCCCTTATGCATCTTCTGGTTACTTGATTAGGACCAGTATAAAACATGAATCCAGAAATCCATGAATAATTAAAGCTCTTTTCAGTCAATAATCTTCTTTCTTTAGCAGAAAAGCTGGTGTCTTACTAGTGGTGAGATAATTGGAAATATCGACATACTAGGGATTGTGTGTAGATAGAAGGAAGATATTTTCATCGGGAAAACTATCATCAATGGTTGTAGGATCATCAGGTACATGAAACCTAGAAAGAAAATTAGCTACCACATTGGTCTTACCAGGTTTATCTATTATGGTAATATCAAATTCTTGCATAAGAAGCAACCAACGAGCCAATCGTCCAGAGATTGCAGACTTGTTCATGAGATACTTAATAGCCAAATGGTTGGTATGCACATAGATCTCATATCTAGTAATGTAGTGTCTGAATTTATTTAGGGCATAGATGACTGCAAGAAGTTCTTTTTTAGTGACAGTATAATTAAATTCAACTCCCTACAAATTTTTACTAATAAAGTAAATTGCATGCTCAACTGAGTCCATGTTCTAACCAAGCACAACACCAATAGCATAGTCTAAAGTTTCAGTATGAATGTGAAAAGGAAAGCCCCAATTAGGTCCTCTCAAAACTAGTGCTATGGTGAGATCTTCTTTAAGCCGCAGGAAAGACTTTGCACACTCAGAGTCCCAAGCAAATTCAACATCCTTCTTGAGAAAGTTATACAGTGGGGCTACAAGCTAACTGAAATCCTTTATAAACCTTCTATAATACCTGACATGTCCAAGAAAATTGTGCACATATTTTTGTTTTGCTGGAGTAGGCAATGTGCTAATCACTTCAATCTTGGCAGGGTCCACTTGAATACCTTTTGAAGATATTAAATGACCTAAGACAACCCCTTCTTCCATCATCATGAAGCACTTTTCACTATTTAGAGTCATCCATGTAAATCTCCATGCAAGCAGCAGAGATATCAGGGAATATACTTATCACAGCTCGCTGGAAAGTGGCAGGAGCATTGCACAACCCAAAAGGTAACATTGAATAGGAAAATGTTTCCTAGGGGCATGTGAATGTTGTCTTCTCTTGGTCCTTAGGTGCTATTTGTATCTGATTATAACCACTGAATCTATCCAAAAAAGAGAAGTATTTCTTACCAGCTAGGTTATCAAGGACTTGGTCTATGAATGACAATGGAAAGTGGTCCTTCTTAGTAGCTGAGTTAAGTTATCTATAGTTGACACAAAATCTCCACTTCCCTCCTTTCTTAGGTACTATAACAAGAGGGGAGACCCACTAACTATCAAAAATGGGATAAATGAAGCCAACATTTAACAACTTCTACAACTCATTCTTAACTATATCCCTTAGAGCTGGATTAACCCTTCTTTGAGGTTGATGAATAGGTTTGAATTCAAGACTGATATAGATTTTATGAGTATAGATTTGAGGATCTAAACCTTTCATGTCAATGTAATCCAAGGCAAAAGCTTGTTGATGTTCTTTTAGAAGCTGTAGAACAACTTTCTACTGAGAGAATGTCAAAGCACTATTTATATTTAACTCCCATCCTAGGATGAATTCTAGCTTAGTGAACTTTTCTGCCATGGACAACTGAGCAATTGGAGAGGACTCCATTTCACAAGGCAATAATATATGAAGAAATTGTGAAGTTTTTGAATACTGTGGAGCATTTGAAGGTGGTAACAAAGTTTCAAGAACATAGTCTTCGTGGGAACACATTGAGGAGTGCACTCCATACTCATTCATGATAATGGAGGAAATTATTTCATCTCCCCTAGAAGCTACAAATGGTTCCCTAGATATCATCATTAACTAGTGAATGGAATTGACCTCAGGTTCAGTATCACCCAAGTCTGGCCATATTATATGGTCATCTTGCAATAAAGGTTGAGCTGGGGAATATAGAGTCAAATTTTTAGTGTTGACTCCATTGGATATAGTCATTTTTCCTGACCGACAAGCTATATAGGCATCTGCAGTAGCCAACCAAGGCCTGCCTAGAATTATTAGATACCCTCCCATGTTAGCCTTTGGAGAAAGGAAAAAAAAGTCAACCGAACATTCCCAAGAATTCAAGGTGACTATTACATCCTCTACCATCTCATCAGGTGTAATGGTGGAACTATTAGCAAGTTGAAGGATGGTGGGGGTTTCTCTAAGACCGATGATATGCAACTAAGACATTACTTCCTTGGTCATGACATTTATGGATGCACCCAAGTCAACTAGAGCATTTTAGACCTGTATTCCTTGAATAGTGACTATGACCACAGGGCTACCAGGATCAGAATACTTTAGAACTTTCAATTTCTCCAACATTAGGTCAGATAACTATCCTAGGACATGTATGGTTTTGGGATCCTTTTTCTTCCTCCCGGGCTATTTTCTACAGGCTTCCTTAATAGCTTTAGTATATGTAGGCACTTCTTTTATGGCATCTAACAAGGGTATTTTAATTGTCATTTGCTTTAGTTGGGCAAGCAAGTCCAACATTGCTTTATTTTCCACTGGCGTAGCTTGTTCCTCCAACCTATGAGGAAATGGGGGCTCTTGAGCTGCAGGAGTAGCAGGTTTGACTGGTACCTTAGTTGGCTCTACCAAGGCATCCTCAAATTTGGTGATGATAGGCTGATGTTGTGGAGGAAGGGTTGTGCTAGACCTTAAATGAATATTATTCAGGGAAATAGCATAGCTCTACTACTGTGTTGTTGGTTTAGCATTGTTGGGATTAGGAGTAGGCTGAGTAGGCAATTGAGTCTATTTAGGGGAAGTAGTGTTGGCTGTAGTAGGAGGCATTAGAGCCTACTACTGAGGTGGTGGCATCAAAGCTTGCTGATTTGATTGGTTCATCCAATTGTGTGGTTTTTGCCACCCCTGCTAGGACTACTACTAGGGTTGCTGAGGTTGTGACCAGCCTTGTTGAGATTGCTTCCATCCTGGCTGATGCTACTACCAGCCTTGTTGAGGTTGTTGCCAACCTTAATGAGGCTACTACCAACTTGGCTGATGCTACTACCAGCCTTGTTGAGGTTGTTTCCAACCTTGCTAAGGCTGCTGCCAACTATTATACCCACTAAATCCACTATGCTGTTGATTTTGCTATGCATTATTACTATTAAAATTTTGAAGAGGATCTTGGGGAATACCTGGTCTCTGAGCCCATGGCCTTTTCTAGGTGACATAGAGCACCTCTCTATTCTCATCAATGACATTGAACTCAGTAGGCATAGGTTGGGACTCCAAACTTGCAACAGATTTACACTGACAATTCTTTTTCTTCTCCCTATAGTGTGGAGAATACTCTGCTAACATTGCATCAACTTCATCTTTCTTCCTTCTTGCCTGCATTGTGTCCAACTAAATAGTGACATCATTAATGATGTCTTGCTTGAAATCTAACAATAGATTGGATAACTCCATTTTGGACACACCCGCACCATTAGATTTGTGAGGCAAGGCTCTTAAGCCTCTTCCCTTTTTAACAATAGCTCTAGAATAGTTCAGACATATACTCTATATGTCATCCCAATTCTTCTGGGTAATATCCCCCCTATCATAAGGTCAAGGGTCTCAATGCTTCCATCATTCACACCTCTCAAAAACATATGCTTTTGAGATTCTTCATTCAGCTCATGTTATGTGTTATGCTGCAGGCTGAACATGAACTTGGAGACATAGTCTTCTAAGGTTTCATCCTCCTTCTGTGACATTTTAAATATGTCATCTCCTTTTAAGTCCCCTCCTTTGCAATAATCTTTGTACTTAACAAGAAATAGGCTACACATTACATTCCAATCTGCTACAACATCAACACCCAAACTCATAAACCATCTTAGAGCAGCCTCCTTTAAAGTGGAGGGAAACAATTTGAGCTTATGGCCATTAGTGGTGTAGTCATAGCTTCGACAAAGGACATCAAACTCAAAGAGGAAAGTCTCTGGATCTTTTGTGATGAGTCCATAGAATTTAGGAAGCGTAGTAGTAGGAATGTTTTTCAAATTTTGGTTACCTTGCTGAGTAGGAATAGGAAAAGGGAAGGTAGGGTGAGCCATTACATTGTCTAGAAATGCTGGGATAGCAAAAAGAGCATTTAAATGGTAGGATTCTTCAGATGACTGCGGTGAAGGCAATTGGTCATAGGCATCAGCAAACATGTTCTCAAATGGTTCTTCTTCTTGTGGGTTCTCTAATTGGGGTTCCTTAAGTGCTGAATTGAAAATCTCAAATGGTTCTTCCTGATTAGGATTAGGTAGGAATCACCCAAGATGATCCCTACATCTATGCATATAAATAATGTAGAATATAACTAACTTAATGACTTCTGGGTCAAACTAAATTGATACCATCCCTGGCAATGGTGCCAAAAATGAATGGTTAGAATAATATCCTAGTAACTCAAGGATTGGACACCCTTTAACAGTGATTCATTGCTCAAAATCATCACATATCTACTTAGAACATCACACTAGACTTTATTAAATGTATCAATCTAGGAACGTGAACTTGAGATGATGGCTACAAATTTTATGCTTTAGTTCTTCCAAGAGTCATCACTACTAAAGTAAAAGCTATTGCTGTAGGAGATTTATACTTAGAAACTGAAACTACAGATTAGCTCATAACTTAAAGGAAAAGCTTAGCAGGAAATAGACAATGCTTCAAAAGTAAGACTATGCTGCAGGAAATAGTCGGTGGTTCTATTACCAATGGCTACAAGAGCAACAATGCTTATCAACTTCAAAGAAATTAAACTGATTCCTACTTAAACATAAACAAGGGATTCACCTCCCGCGTGCGCCCCCATGAAAGTGTGAATGATTTACAACTCAGAGATTGAAATCTAGAGCTATCATATATTCATTTAACAAAACATAAGTACAATATGAAATATCAAAGTATTTCACTTTGTTGCTGAATTACAGTGTGAATTCCTCAAAACATCTAACTAGCTCGGAATCAAAGTTCTAGCTTATTTAAAAGCAACTAAGAAAAATAGAACACCTAAAAACTAGGTCCTTTATTACATAGCATAACAACTTTAGTTATAAGAGTGACAACATCATTTATGCAAGAGGATAAGCCATATTTAGTGCCTCAAGAATATAGGAACACTTGGCAACCAGATTGACTTGGTCTAAACTAGAAACCACAAAGTTATGGAAGTAGTGGAGCCATGATAGAAAATGAAATAGTTACTCACCTTAAAAGACTCACTCATCCTTGAGTTCATGCTCCTTGCTGACTTATTCTTCTCCTACAAAAAGGTTAGCATACCAGAATCCACAACACAAATCCAAGGCAAAGATTATAATAAGTTTTCCTATTTCAATGTATCCTTGTCACATGGCTACAGGAACACTACCCATTAAAACTAGAGAAGAGAAATACCAGATTTTATCACAATATCCATTAGTCTATACATATATATTCAGTCTTGTCCTTAGTTTCAAAAGTATCAAATATACATATGGTTAAAGCATAGAAACATAAAAGTCTACATAATGTTTATGAAAAACCATAAGATATTTAAGTCTGGATTCATAAAACCATAAACAAAACATCCCATAAACTTGACTCATCACCCTCTGTAGATGAGAAAAGAGAAATGTTGGTACACAACTTAGTAATGATAGAGATTTCAAGTGCCTGATCTGATATTGAATATGTTGATATTCAACACATGGACAATGCAAAGGATATGTGGGATAAGATAAGAAATGTCTATGGAGGTAATGAACATGTACTAAAGGATAAAGTTGATAGTCTAAAAGGTAAATATGATGAGATAAAGATGTAGGATGGAGAAAACATTACACGTTATAGTATAAGGATAAAAGATATTGTTGCTGCCATCAGAGGAGCTAGAAGAAACCTTGAAGACGATGATGTAGTAAGTAAAGTTCTCAAAACACTTACACCAAGGTATGCAATTAGAGTTTCTTATATTCAAGAGTTAAGATCTATTGAGCCATATAAAGTTACATTAGATTCATTAATAGGCTATTTGACTACGTTTGAGCTGAGTAATTGTGATAATAGTCAACCTACTACTAAAGTTTCATTTCAAGCCCCAACAAACATTGGTTCACCTAGAGAAGGAAAAGCTTCTTATGATTCAGATGACTATGAAGGTTTAGCTTCCAAAGAGAAAGAACTAGAAGAACTCAAAGCTTTAATAGCCAAGACATTTCCCAAAGGAAAATGAATGTATAAAGGGAAAATCCCCATTTCATACAAGAATTTTAGACACATCGATCACTTTGCACACAGATGTCCCAACAAACTAAAAAAGGAATATGATAATGAAAAGAAGGATAAATACAAGAAATTCAAAGACTTCAATTAGAAAAACAAGAAGATGTGTTATATAGATGAAGATGATGATATTGATGATAATGATGATGATGATGATGAGGAAATAGTATTTGTTTCTATAAAGGAAGATCCCTCTACTGATGACACTCAAAATAGTGAAGAAAAAGCATTGATCACAATCATGAATTGTAATAGCGATTGGATCATTGACAATTGATACACACATCATATGACTAGAGACAAGGAAAAATTCATAACCATGGAACATTATGATGAAGGTTCTGTCAGATTTGGAAATGGTTCTCCTTGTGTAATAAGAGGTAAAGGTTCTATTGCTTTAATTGATGAAATTACTTGTGATGATGTGTATTGGGTTGATGGATTAAAGTAAAATTTACTAAGTGTATCTCAACTAAATAACAAAGGATTCAAATTTGAGTTTAGTAATGGAAAGTGTAAGATATCGAAAAAGATTGGTGAACTGATTGCTATCGGTGAGTAGAAAAAAGGTATCATTTTCAAGATGAATACAACATTTGGTAATTGTTTAAATCCTAAGGTAGAATAAATCTTGTTATGGCATAAAATACTTTGTCATGTGAACTTTGATAATCTAGTAAAAGTTAGTGTTACCCAAAATTTCCTATCATACAAATTTTGGCCATAGGTGGAGTGAAATGAGGCTCCCACAAAGGTAGAGCCCAGCCTGTGAGAGACCTCATATTTTTCCTGGTCTTGGTTGTGTCTTTTCAGTCCCATTGTTGTCTTGGCCTAGTTGAAACTTGTTTTGACTTGTAGAGAAAATCTACAAAGTTTTATGGCTTGCACCCTTAGCCCCATGTTCTTCAATGTGTCACCATGCTCCAGTTCTGATTGCATGTGCTTAATCGCAAAAACCATGGAGATATTCAAGTTTCAAGGTCTGTAGGAAATAGCTTATTTCATATCAGAGGGTATCAAATTTTTTCTAAGTATAAAAACCCTCGATGTTTTCTATTTCTTTGATGCCTTATCAATTTTAAGAGAAAACCCTGGATGTTTTCTACTTCTTCGTGTCTTCGCAATTCTTCGTTGATGTTAGCATTTTTTATCCGTGCACCTGCGACCAATTGTCATCTACCATGGTGGGCCCAGTTTCTTAAAAAGTCCTAAGAGGTTAATTTTTCTAATGTTTCAGTGTCTGATTAAGAGGGTTAATCTCCTTTTAATTGGATGGTTGTCACATGTTCGTAAAGCTTAATCTTGTTCCTTGCGATCATGCGACAACCATCAATCTTCCTTACAATGTAGTGCTTCAAATAAGTGGGTCCAGTTGTCAGGTTGTGCTGAGGTGTTCATTTTTCATTGGCTGCCGATTGGTGATGTGGCCGGTGACTTTTCAAAGGGCCTTGTGATTGTTGTGGAGAATGATCTAAGTTGTTCAATTTGTTGATAAATGATGATATCGACGGTCGTGTTTTAAACTTGGACCTGCTAGCCGTTGCGACTGAATTTGAACATCTATTAGGGTTTCTTACCAGGTTTTCTCTAGTTTTTCAATAGTTGGCCGTATGTGATGTTGTAGGTAGCTCATAATTGATGTTTTTAGGATAGTTGTAGGTAGAAAATTGATAAAGAAGATCTGGGTGGCCATTGTGTGTTGATTTTTGTTTCCTGAGATGCCATGCCAGTTTAAATATCGGCTGCTGATGAATGAGAAGGGTTGGCGCCACCTATGACCGTTTATATTTTTAAATTCAAATATCTGTGAAGATCAGATTTGAACATTCATGATGAACCTGACTTATAGAGATAAATTCATGGTGGTGGCATGTGGTTTTCAACTTGCAGCAAAGTAGATGGATCAAGGCGGTTTGTCTGTAGACAGTTATGGTGATTGGAAAGACATGTAGGCATATATTTGATCGACCAAGATATTTCAAGGAGGCATTTATGATCAGAGGTGAAAAAGTTAGGGTTTCTATTATGATATGAAAATCTATGTAACCCTAAAAAATTTGACTCCAAGCCTACATTCTAGGGAGACATATATATTAGTCTTTTGGAGCTTTTAGAGCTTAGAGTTTTACGATTGTAAAAAAGAGAGTTTTCCTTTCTTAGGAGTTATACGTGGCATTCTTTCTACCCTCTGGCTTCTATAGTTTTTAATCTTTCATTGATCTACTAGATTTAATAGAGGCTTTTTGTGGCATCTTCTCTGCCCTCAAGTCTTTCCCTTGTTTGTATTTCTCTTAATAAGTATAATATACTGGCTTGTTAGAGAAATCTTGGATTTCCAAGGCCCTTCTTTCTTTCAGCTTATTCATGTGATATTGTGTATGATTTGATTTGAATGATCTTGTGGGTATACCTCAACCCCCTATCACTCTATCTCATTCATGTGCCTTTTTGCTGAAGAGAACATTTTCTTGCAGGTCACAGTTTGAGTCTTTTGTTCAAACCCCTCTTTGAAACACTTATGCAAGCCTGTTTAGAAAGATTGTGTTCTATTATATCTGAGAGCCTTCATGCTAATTTGGTAAATATATTATGTTCATGTCATTTTAGTGTATCACCTAGTAGGATAGTTTTCTTTCAGTTATTTCCCCTTCATGCATTCCTTCTATTGCTTTCCCTTCAAGAATTTACTTTCCTGTCAAGAAGCAAATTAAGGTGATTATCCAAGAGGAACCATCCTACAACGTAGAGGTTTCATCTTAGTTAGCAAAGGTCCCACAACCTGGAGATAATCCCAAAGTTATACTAGGTTATCAAGACCAAGAGAGCTTGAAAAGGGTGCAAAACTTAGTATATAACATTTCTGGCACGCTTGGTGGGACCAAGAGGTCATAATTTTCATATTACTTATTAGTTCTGATATGCTTCCAGCAAGTCACAAATCTCTGAGAGGTCATTTTCTTTGCATATTTGGTGACTCTGGTTCTAGATTTATTGGTTTTAGGTAGATTCAGTGCCTAAAATGAATTACCATCCTTCTTTTCATGAGGATATTCCTTCATTTCATGGAGGTCAACTTTAGCACAATAGTTGTACTTTTGTTTCTATGCAGGACTATCCAGTTGCAACAATGGAGAAACAACCATGTCATGCTTACCACTCTGTTACCCAACTTCCAGTATCAGGGCAGAAAAATTACGCATACCAATAGCCTCAAGAAGAGATGCTTTACATAGAAGAGCATGCTTATCATCCCCAGATCCAACAACAACAAGCATTGGCTCAGTAGGATCAAGGTTATAGGAGGTACCTGGAGGAGCAATACAAGAGAAATGAGGCCAATCTTGGTGGAGAGTTGGAAGCACAAAAGAAGGTTTATCAAAAGGAGCTAGAAGAACAAAAGAGACACTATGAAGAGGTGTTGGAAACACAGAAAAGTCATATGCAAACACAAGCAAAGGAGCAGTTTGATGCTAGATGGAAGCATTATGAAAAGGTAATTATAGGATAAAAACAAAGTCGAGCAGCCCTTGCAAGTGATCTAACAACACTGAATAAGGTTTACAAGGAAAATTTGATAAAGGTTAGTGCTGCTATAGCTGTAAAAGAAGAAGATTTTCAAAGGACATTAGCAACCCATAATGAGTTTCATGACAAAGAGTTACAGGAGTACAAATTGACAATAGAGTTCCTAATTTCAAAGGCTATAGATGTTAAGGAAGCTCATCAGATACAACTCAAGGAAGCTCTTTGTAAAGAAAGGAAAGAAACTATATCAGAATTATCAGATGGATCTCATAATATTGCCAAATAGACTATTGAATTGGAGGATAATTTATTTAAGGAGATGCCTTCTTATATTGAGCAAGATGAGGTAGTACAAGGTTTACTAATTGAACTCACTGATCAAGATAAGGAGGATGAATCTAAGGAATCATATTTCCTAGACCATGAGGAAAGACCCATGATTGTTAAGGACCTGAGACATTTTGATAGCTTTGATTAGCTATTGGATGCCCCAACTGATAAAGAGGATGATCCTCTAATTGTAGAAGAGGAAATGGTATGGTAGATTATCATGGGAGGTGATGTTAGAAGTCTATTCCTTGGAGACCAGGAGCTTGTTCAACCTTATCAGCCTCCCTGGAAGGACAACAACTATGATCTCATCAAGGTTAGTAATCTGGACTACCAATTTCAAAGGTTGGTATGCCAGATAGTTTAGTATGTTCTTATGTTCCCTATTCTCCTTGTTGGCATCAAATGTGCAAAGTATAAAACCCTAAAGAGGATGGGGAATTATTTCAACAGTCTAGTGAATGGTTTTGTTTGACCAGTTTCTACACTGGTTAGTTTAGGATAGGTTAGTTTTCTTGCTTTCTTCTAGTTTTTCTAGGTTAGTTTTCCTGCTTTTCAAGAAGTTCTAGAGCATAGTTTTGTTCCTTTCTCTATCTAGAAAGTTTTTGTGTTTGAGAGGACTCCTATGCGTGATGGATTGCATCAAGGTCACTGGTCTAATGTCTAGCAGGCTAACATCCAGTAGAAATCACCAAAAATGTTACCCAAAATTTCCTATCATATAAATTTTGGCCACATGTGGAGTGAAATGAGGCTCCCATAAAGGTAGAGCCCAGCCTATGAGAGACCTCATAATTTTCCTAGTCTTGGTTGTGTCTTTTCAGTCCCATTGTTGTCTTGCCCCTGCTGAAACTTGTTTTGACTTGTAGAGAAAATCTACAAAGTTTTATGGCTTGCACCCTTAGCCCCATGTTCTTTAATGTGTCACCATGCTCTAGTTCTGATTGCATGTGCTTAATCACAAAAACCAAGGAGATATTCAAGTTTCAAGGTCTACAAGAAATAGCTTATTTCATATAAGAGGGTATCAAAATTTGTCTAAGTATAAAAACCCTCAATGTTTTCTATTTCTCTGATGCCTTTTTGGTTTTAAGAGAAAACCCTGGATGTTTTTTACTTCTTCGCATCTTCGCAGCTCTTCGTTGACATCAACATTTTTTATTCACTCACCTGCGACCAATTGTCATCTGCCATGGTGGGCCCAGTTTCTTAAAAAGTCCTAAGCGGTTAATTTTTCTAATATTTTGGCATCTGATTAAGAGGGTTAATCTCCTTTTAATCAGATGGTTGTCGCATGTTTGTAAAGCTTAATCTTGTTCCTTGCGATCATGTGACAACTATCGATCTTCCTTACAATGTAGCGCTTCAAATAAGTGGGTCCAGTTGTTAGGTCATGTTGAGGTGTTCATTTTTCATTGGCTGCCGACTGGTGATGTGGCCAATGACTTTTCAAAGGGCCTTATGATTGTTGTGGAGAATGATCTAAGCCGTTTGATTTGCTGATAAATGATGATATCGATGGTCATGTTTTAAACTTGGACTTGCTAGCCGTTGCGACTGAATTTGAACATCTATCAGGGTTTCTTGCCAGGTTTTCTCTAGTTTTTCAATAGTTAGCCGTATGTGATGTTGTAGGTAGCTTAAAATTGATGTTTTCAGGATAGTTGTAGGTAGAAAATTGATAAAGAAGATCTAGGTGGCTGTTGTGTGTTGATTTTTGTTTCCCGAGGTGCCATGCTAGTTTAAATATCAGCCGCTGATGAATGAGAAGGGTTGGCGCCACCTATGACCGCTTATATTTTTAAATTCAAATATCTGCAAAGATCAAATTTGAACATTCATGATGAACCTGACTTATAGAGATAAAGTCATGGTGGTGGCATGTGGTTTTCAACTTGCAGTGAAGTAGATGGATCAAGGCGGCTTGTCTGTAGACAGTTATGACGATTGGAAAGACATGTAGGCATATATCTGATTGACCAAGATATTTCAAGGAGGCATTTATGATCAGAGGTGACAAAGTTAGGGTTTTTATTATTATATGAAAATCTATGTAACCCTAAAAAATTTTACTCCAAGCTTGTGTGCTAGGGAGATGTATATATTAGTCTTTTGGAGCTTTTAGAGCTTAGAGTTTTACGATTGTAAAAAAGAGAGTTTTCCTTTCTTATGAGTTATCCGTGGAATTATTTCTACCCTCTGGCTTCTATAGTTTGTAATCTTTCATTCATCTACTAGATTTAATAGAGGCTTTTTGTGACATCTTCTCTGCCCTCAAGTCTTTCCCTTGTCTGTATTTCTCTTAATGAGTATAATATATTGGCTTTGTTAGAGAAATCTTGGAGTTCCAGGGCCCTTCTTTCTCTCAACTTATTCATGTGATATTGTGTATGATTTGATTTGAATGATCTTGTGGGTATACCTCAACCCCCTATCACTCTATCTCATTCATGTGCCTTTTTGCTGAAGAGAACGTTGCTTGCAGGTCACAGTCTGAGTCTTTTGTTTAGACCCCTCTGTGAAACACTTATGCAAGCCTATTTAGAAAGATTGTGTTCTATTAGATCCGAGAGCCTTCATGCTAATTTGGTCAATATATTATGTTCATGTCATTTCGTTGTATCACCTAGTAGGATAGTTTGCTTTCAATTATTTCCCCTTCATGTATTCCTTCTATCCGTTTCCCTTCAAGAATTTACTTTCCTGTCAAGAAGAAAATTAAGGTGATTATCCAAGAGGAACCATCCTAGAACCTAGAGGTTTCATCTCAGTTAGCAAAGGTCCCACAACTTGGAGATGATCCCAAAGTTATACTAGGTTATCAAGACCAAGAGAGCTTGAAAAGGGTGCAAAACTTAGTGTATAATAGTTAGCAAGAATAAAAGTGTTATAGGAATACCAATACTGAACAAAATAGAAAATGCTATATGTAAGGAATGTCAATTATGAAAATTGATTAGTTCAAGTTTCTCATGTAATGTCTACTCTACAGAACATATTCTATACTTGGTACACTCAAATTTATGTGGTCCTATTAGTACAAAGAGGTATCATGGTGATAAGTACTTTATATTATTTGTTGATGAATTCTCAAGAATGATGTCTATGATGTTATTAAAGGTTAAATCAAAAGCTTTTCATATGTTTAAAATGTACAAAGCAAGAGTTGAGAAGGAAACTAGAAAAAACTTGAAATGTCTCAGATCAGATATAGGAGGTGAATTTACTTAAAATGAATTTAATGAGTATTGTGATGAACATGGAATCAAAAGACAACTACATGCACCAAGAACACCTTAACAAAATGGAATTACAGAAATAGGAAATATATCTATTGTTGAATGTGGCCAAACTTTTCTAAATCAGAAATGAGTAACACAAAAATTATGGAGAGAAGCTATTAGCACCACAGTATACACATTTCAAACCAAGTACAACTCAAGAAAGGAACAAAAAAAACACCGTATGAAATTTGGTATGGATGAACACCTAATGTAAGCTATTTCAAGATATTTGGAAGTAAATATTATATCAAGAAAGATGAAATGAAAGGAAAAATTGACACCAAAAGTGATGAAGGAATATTTTTAGGATATTCTACCAAAAGAAAAGCCCAAAAGTGTTTGAACAAAAGGACAAACAAAATGATAGAAAGTTCCAATGTAAAGATTGATGAATTCTTAGAACAAAATGAGAAATAAAGTGGAAAGAAACCATAAGGATATAGTGAATTGATCTACTTTCAAATTTGAAATAGGAATAGAAAAATAAAGTATAGGAATCGATAATGGTCAAATAATAACAAAACAATCGATAACGGTACAACAAGGTGAAACTAGTGAAAGAAATGAACAAATTTAGAATAGGGATCCTGTAACACCAAGAATCATAAGAGTAAATCATAGCTTGACATATATAATTGGAGATAGGAATGTTGAAGTATTGAAAATAAGTCAATTGAGAGCTAGAGATAATACATGTTTACTATTGGAGATGGAACCGAGAATGGTCAAGGATGTACTAAAAGATGATGATTGGATGCAAGCAATGAAGGAAGAAATTGAACAAATTGAAAAGAGTAATACATGGTCATCAGTACTTAGGCTGGAAGACAAAAAAGTTACAGGTACTAAATGGGTTTTTAGAAATAAGCTAAATGAGAATGGTGAGGTGATCATAAACAAAGTAAGGTTAGTATGTAAATGTTATGTACAAGAGGGAGGACTAGACTATGGAGAGACGTTTGCACCTATTGCTAGATTGGAAGGAGTCAGAATATTGCTGGCTTATGTTGCCTACAAAGGATTTAAAGTTTATAAAATGGATGTGAATTCTACTTTCCTAAATGGAATACTAGAAGATGAAGTCTACAATGAACAACTTGAAGGATTCATTTAAGAAAAAGGTAAAGATTTAGTTTTCAAGTTGCATAAATCACTATATGGTCTAAAGCAAGCACCAAGAGCATGGTATGAAAGACTACACTCTTATCTTATTAAGATTGGATTTGAAAGAAAAAATAATAGCAATAATGTCTATTTGAAAGCTGAAAGTAAGGATAGAGTATTGCTTGCTGAAACATTTGTTGATGATATAATCTTTGAAGGAAATGATTTAATGAGTAAATATTTTTCTGAAGAAATGAGGAAAGAATTTGAAATGTTTATGATAGGAGAAATAAAATTCTTTATTGGATTGAAAGTACAACAGATGAAGAAAGGAATATATATAAATTAGTCTAAAAATATCAAGGAGATATTGAAAACATTTGGAATGGAAAATTCAAAACCCGTTGGTACACCTATGGTTACCGGCTATAAATTGTGAAAAGAAGATGATTCTAAGGAAGTCAATGAAATATTATACAGATCAATGATAGGAAAACTATAGCATGTTGTTCATAGAAGACCTAATATTGCACATGTTGTTGGCATAGTTGTTATATTTCATCAAATCCTAAAGATTCACACATTTTTGTAGTTAAAAGGATGTTCAGATATTTAAAAGGAACTACAAATTATGGATTATGGTATGAAAAGAAAGGATATTTTGATCTTAAAGTTTATACAGATGTAGATTGGGTAGGAAACATTGATGGCAAAAAAAGTGCAAGTGGAGGATATTTTTATCTTGGAAACAGATTAGTGTCATGGACAAGCAAGAAACAAAATTGCATTTCACATTCTACTACTAAAGAAGAATATGTGGCTACTACAATTAATTGTTAAAAATTTTTATGGATTAAGAAAATACTAGAAGGAATCCAAGAAAAGGTAAATTAACCTATTGTTATACACTTTGATAACACTAGTGCCATTGATATATGAAAGAACCCAATAATGTAGTCAAAGACCAAGCACATAGCTATCAAATATCATTTTCTTAGAGGGCAAGTACATGATAAAGAAGTTATATTATATTATATACCTACAAAAGAGAAAGTTGTTGACATATTCACAAAAATGCTACCTAAAGAGAGCTTTGAATATCTTAGAGGTAGATTAGGGGTCTTACCCCTCTTGAATATAAACTAAGAAAAGATGCAATATGCATCAGTTCATAGAACTTTATCAGAATATTATGAACATGAATTGATGTATTGGAGGACTACTCTATGGGTGAGCAATCCAAGCTAGGAAAGAAGAAAAGCACATAATGCATACACATTCAGAAGACAAGAGATGAAAGATTAATCACCTTTGGCATTATTGTAAAAGGGGGAGAAATATAATATAAAGAGGAGAGATTAGTATGCTGGAAGATTGGGACAAGGAAAGAGATGTGTACAGATCATAAATCTAAAAATTAGAATCTTATAAGAAGTAATTGGATGAAGTGTTTGCCATCAATGTCAAAGGGGGAGATTATTGGCTATTGACATAACAATTTGGAGATTGTTGATCATGATTAGTAAACATGATAATCAATTATATATTTTTCATTGATGTCAAAATGTTTGGCATAATGTTTTTGCTTGTTACCATATCTATCAAAATGAAAATATTATTGTTATAATGAGAAGTTGAGTAAGGAAAAGGATATGTTGATAGGAACCTTATCGGGTAAAAATTAAGACAAACAATGGTGGACAAATGAATGATTTGATTGTTTAATCATAATATGCTAAGGAGATAAGATGAAGGATTCTATTCATAAAGATATTAATTAGATATGAGTAAAGGTGAAGGTAATTTGATTAAGATACTTATCGGTAAACTATTATCTTATCGGTACATTGAATAAAGTATTATCGATACAAAGGAAGTCTTATCAAAGATAGTGAAGACTTTAAGGAAAGAGAGGAGTAGATGACAAGATAAGAAAGCAAGATGAATCAAGAATAATCTAAGGAGAAAGGTGATGATGCAAAGATCGAGGCAAAATGTATTAAGGAGGTTTCTAGAAGAGTAAAACATTTTATCAATTAGCAAGCCGAGAAGGATATAAAGAAAATAAATATGGATGGTTAGATTTGATATAAAAGATACACATTATTGGATTTAGGTTTAGGTTTATGATTGAGGAATTCATACTTAAGGAAGAAGAAAGGAGTCTGGTATCATTACAGAGACATGGAGAAGATTGTGGTGAAAGATTGGATATCGACAAAAAAAAGAAGTATTGTTGTGATCATAGAGGACACAAACAAGGATACATAGAAGAATAGAGAATTGAATTGGTATGTTATTGTGTTAAGGAATCATTAGATCTAAATTAGCAACATTAGTGTGAACTAAAAATTATTTGTTATATGTTACTCTCTAACAATTGTGACAGTAAAATCCCTTTTCGAATAACCCTAACAAGTTTATTATAAAATCCTTTAACTAGGTGACATTCTCAAAAGAGTGTTTAAAATCCTCTAACTAGGTTACTCCTAATAGGGTAAAAGAATTTAACAGGTCTCAAGGAAATCCCTTAACTAGGTAGCATTTAATCATGCTTTTGTAACCCTTATCGAGTGAGCCTTTAACATAGAAGACTCTTAACCAAGCATATTTTAGAAGAGTACAAATTATCTATGGGCATTGTTCTCACACCATGGTTCTGACCCTTGTTAGGTTTCCACAAAATAAATACTTGTGTTATTGTTGGGTGGATGATTTTATATGTTTCATGTATGATTAATGTTTAGTTAACTAATAATGATGCTATAGGTTAAACTATATCTTAATTGGTAAATTTGTTAAAGAAGTTTTGGAACTACAAAATTTAGTTTGGGTTGGTGATTATTGATTCAGCCCCCCTCTCAGTAATGAATCCTATATCTACAATAGGGGATGTATGGTTTCACAATAGATGAAGATAATCACACCATTGTTCTCCTTCAAAGATAATATATCTATTCTAAAGATTATCTACTCCATCATGAAATACACTTGAATTGTCAACCCAGGGACGTAGGACTTGAAATGGGCCAGCACGGTTTGTGCACTAAGTTCCTTTAGGAGTCATAGCACCTATGCTACAGGAAGGTAAAAATGCATTGGAAGAATCTACGCTGCTACTACAGAATAGTAAACACACCTTAGCTAACAATAGATAATTGTAGGAAGCTTCAAGAATGAATTTAAACTAATTAACAACTCAGAACATCCACTATGATCATTTTCTGCAAGTGCTACAGGAACTTCACAGTAACAATGCTGCAGGACTAATACAATAAATCTATCTGAAAATAGGAAACTGCTGGAATTGAATCTATTCTACCTAAATCTATTCCACCTTCCAAGTGGGCCCCCTTGGTTGGTTTCAATTAACTAAGAACACAACAAATGCTTCAAAATCCTTCTTCCATTAAAATCCTTCTTTGATTACATGAAAACTAAACAATCCATGAAGAACATGAAAGTAACTTTTGAGTCTAAATCAACACTATCTATTTTCTCATTAGCCTCCTTAAGATAATCCAAGATTCGATATATAGGATTGGATTCTTATTAAAAACATTCATAAAATTTTAAGCAAACATCACCAGAAAAGAAGGCAGAAGAACAACCATGACATAACATATTTACTTCAAAGTAATAGAATAACAACTTGCAAGAAATATAGCAAGTTGTATTCCCTATATTCTCTGGAACTCCTTTGCAGGCACGGCTTATTCAACATAACTGAATCTGCGCTTCCTTTGCCACGATCAATTTTCATTGTCTTCTTCCTTGAATGAAGTGATCACCACTCCTTGTGTCGCTCCTCATTTACCTGAAAAGTTAGCAACATCTGGAATATACATGCAAGATAACATTCCTACTTTTACTCAAATATTAGAGCATAGCTTAAAACAATTATATGAAATACTACATTCTATGTATAGTATTAGGCAAAACATGTCATACACACTACCCATAGGTTTAGTAGGTTCTAGCTGTTTCTTGACATAAGTTCACAAGATAATTACAACAAGTGTTCAGGAATGTTTTATCAAAGCACAAAGAGTGTGTCCACATTATAAAAACTTATATTAAAATTGAGACATTAATATGCCTCATCAGGGGAGCCACCTCTTCTTTTCTATTTCTTAGGGGGAGGGAGATCCACCTTAGTATCCCATCCCTCCTCCTCTACATCTTCTTCCCCAGTCTAGTTTTCCTCCTCCTCTTCAATTTTCTTCCTTTTTCCTTTCTTCTTGGCAGAGGGCTTAGGAGTTGAGGAACCTTTACCCTTCCTGTCCTTCTTAGGGTTCTTCACAGGGGTAGAGGAACTAGGATTTTCATATAAATCAATGTCCTAGTAATCATCATCACCTTCCTCTAGATCAAGCTTCTCCTCCTCCAAATCAACATTACCCAACACTTGGTGTTTAATAGTAGTAGCCTTGAAATGTTCATAAATTAAGAGTATAATCCCTTCATGAAGAGAAGGGTTACCATAGGGGTTTAACCTAAAATATTTAATGCTAGCATTCATTGAACATAAAAGATAATAAGGAAAAGATGATTTTGGATCATGCCAAGAATGGTTAAGTAATACAAAATGGTACTCATATTTCATCATACACCTACCATCATGGGTAATATACTATATAATGGAGAAAAAAGAACTTGTCTCCATACCATTTTGATGGCCTTGGGTGCATAGTAGGTCTTATTAATTTTGACAAGCTTCTTTTTTTCATCATCTTCTTTGGGGAAGAGCTTGCAAAATGAGTCAGTCAACTTTATGTCTCTATAGAAGTTCATTCCTTCCAAAGGTAGGCCTATAACTTCCACAATAACCCCCTCATTGACTTTAATAGTCCTACCAACAATAGTTATTTTGACCTTCTTCCACTCCTTATTGAATATTATGGTAACATAAGGGTTCTGACCATGGAGACGCTGCATATAGTTGGTAAGATTACCCTTACTAAGAATATTCCAAACCATAAGTTTAGGCTTCCATTAAACACACTACAGAGGCCCATTCTCTTCTTGTCCTCTCCCATAATGGCTTCCTCAGTTTGTGTTGAAATCTCCCAATTTTCACCTTTGTAATTTGAATGGATCACATTGAAAATCCAAAGGCTAACATTCATAACGAAAATGAAGGCACTCAACACCCATAACATGTGCAAGGCCAAATCATAATCACAAGCCACCCTATCAAAGGGACAACTTCCATAATTACCCATATCACAACTCTTAGTTTTTTTCTTCATTGGGACTTGTGGAGTTTTTTCCCACTTCACCATGGATACGATCATAATTAAGAATGAATTTTGCTACAATATTGAAATCCCCTTCACCCATCCATGTCAGCTTTGACACCAACATTCACAAGACAATTCACCATGCCATTAAATTCCTAATAGGCATGAGCAATATGACATTTATTAAAGGTTTTTATAATTTTTATAAAAGAAAAAAGTAGCTTATTAATAGTACAAGATGCCAATATTAGAACCTCGAGGCACATGATGATATTTTTAGAGTCCCCATCAATCTAGAACTTATGACACTTGAGTTCTTTAGCAAGGATTAGATCCTGATAAGGTCACATGGCCTCAACAAGGTGGTTGTTCTAGGATCCCAAGGGGAGTGCCATTGCTACCAAACATAGGCCTTTATCATCTTTGATCACTCCCTCACACCCAGTTGGCCCAGGGTTACCTTTTACTGCCCCATCAAAGTTAATGTTAACCCAATCAATAGAAGGGAGGGTTCAGGTGTAGCCATCCCTAGGATTATTAACAATACAATTGGAGATAATAGGATTGATCTTCTAGTTTTGCAAGATTCTAAGATCAATCTAATTCTTAATACAAGGATGCATCCCTAAGATATGAAAGTTTTCCTTGACTGATCTAAAAAAAATTCAAACACAATGTTTGGAGGAAGAGCCTTCAATCTAAAGATATAGTTATTTCTTTCCTTTTAGACCCTTCATAGGAGATGAGGGAGAATAAGAGACCATAACCTTCTAACAGATATATTGGAAGAGGGCCAACTCCATTGAAGAAAAAAATATTGAATAGAAAGGAGACCTAAGACAATTCAAGATTTGCAAGATTCTATTCCAAATGTGGAAAGTGAAGGGGTAGTGAAGAGAAATTTGAAGGGGCAAGATTATTAGTAGTTAAAATTTTATTCTGCAATAGGATCAAAAAGAACATATTCACCTTAGGATCCAACCCACATAGCCACACCTTTGACCAAAAAGGAGGGGGGGCAGGGGAGATTGACATTTTAAGGACAACTAATGCCACAAAATAAGAACACAATGAGGTACCTTTCCAAATTAAATAATCTTCCACTTTTGGGACCAACATCTCAGAAAGAAGGGAAATTTGCATAGGTTGGAGAATAAAATTCACACTTGTCAGATCCACCTATTTATTAGTCTTCCAATAGTTAGTGACAAATTTTTTGAATCTATCTTACAAATCTTCATAGTTGGAGAAAAGGAATCAAATTGACAAAGATGAGCCATCAACAACCATTGATCCTCCCATAATCTGATTTTTTGCTCATTCCCCACAGTCTTCTTGGCACTATAGACACTATTGAAAATGGAGGATCTAGTGGGGACCTTTGAGGAAAGACATAAACTGGAAAGGGTCTAATTTTCAAAAAGATATTTTCTTTTCTAAATTGAGCTCCATTCTCTTTTTTTCTCATAAGTCTTCCAAATTTTCTTAGCAAGAAGGGCTTTATTGAGGGATCTAATATTCCTAATACCAATCCCACCTTGGCTTTTTGATTTGCAGACACTATCCCAAGAAATGAGGGATATCTGCTTCTTCTCCTCTAGTCTAGACCAAATAAATTGCTTTTGGATTCTTTCAATTACATCTGTGAACTTAGCAGGAATCTTAAACAGGCTCAAAGCATACAAATGTAAATTCTAAAGGGAAGATTTCAAGAGTTGGACCTTTCCAACTTGAGATAACAAAGTACCTTTCCACCAAGCTAATTTTTTATTGAATCCGTCAACCAAAGAATTATAGAAAGATGTCAAAGACTTAAAACTTAAGGGAATGCTCAAATAAGTGGAAGGGAACCAATTTATTTGACATCCAAAGATGTTAGAATTTTTTTTTGTGTTTCCTCAGGAGTATTAATAAAATAATAGGATCTTTTATTCTAGTTAATCAGTTGTCCTAAAGTCAAGCTATAGTAATTTAAGGATTTATTTAGAGCTCTAGATTCACTAATAGAAGAGGACCCCATGAATATTGTGTCATCAAAAAATTTCTCATATGAGAAAATTAAGCTAGAAGAGGTGGGCATAACAACCTTGATAGTCTCATTCAAAACTAGCTTACTAATATATCTCCCTTAACATTCCTCCATGATGATAAAAAGAATGGGAGAGATAGGGCCACCTTGTCTTAGCCCTCTTGATGGTTTGAAAAAATGGGATGGAGAACCATTAACAATCACCAAAAGAGAAGGAGTGGAAATAATTTGACCAATAAGCTATAAAAATCTATCTCCAAACCCAAAAGCCTTAAGAACTTTAAGCAAGAAATTCCATTCAACTCTATCATAAGCCTTGGAAACATCAAGTTTTATTAAAAATCCCCATTTTTTTGAAACTTCAAGAGAGTGGATATGCTCGTGCATCGTAATCATGGAATCAAGAATCTGTCAGCTTGGAAAAAAAACATTCTATTGAGGAGAAATCAAAGAGGTAAGAATCCCTACTAGTCTAGATGTGAGCACCTTCAAAATAATCTTGTAGAAGGAGTTGTAGAGGATAATAGGATGAGAACAATCTAAAGAGTCAGCACCCAATATCTTAGGAATCAAGGCAAGGAAGGTGGTATTTAGCTCCTTGAGAAATGATCTAGCCCTCAAAAAATGTTTAACTCCATTAACCACCTCCTATTCCATAATATTCTCTAAAAGTTTAAAGAAGAACATAGGGAACCCATTAGGGCCATGATCCTTATTACCATCAAAGGAGAAGACAATAGATTTAACTTCATCTTTTGAAGGAATATCAGTGAAGAGACTATTATAGAGATTGTCCAAGGATAAGGGGATAGAATCTAGGAGAAAATCATGGGATTCAACATTCAACTTATCAGCAAAAAGGTCAGCAAAGAAATGAATTGTTTCGAATATGATTTCATCCTCATTCTCCATCATTCCCCCATTAAAGAGAATTTGATAAATTCTATTGGCTACCTTATGCTTCAAGACTGTTATGTTAAAGAACTTAGTGTTCTTATCTCCAGCAGATAGCTAGAGGGATCAAGATCTATGCTTCCAGTAGACTTCTTCCTTAGTAATTATATCACAATACTTAACCAAAATATAATTTTCATCCTCTATAGTTACATTGTAATATCCCCCAATCTAGATTCTATCCTAGATAACTTTATCTCTTATTGAATGACGACCTTGAAATAAAATAAGTCCCCAAAAACCTCCTTATTCCACATTTTGATTTTATCTTTGACAAACCTAAGCTTGTTAGCCACTTTATACATAGTTGATCCTTCCATAGGGGTTTTCCACCACTCTCTAATGCAATTTACAAGATTGGGATGAGAGGTCCAAATTTTCTCAAATCTAAAGGGGAAATTACACTTACATTAAATTAGATCCACCACAAAGGTTATGGGAAAATGACCAGATCCAATTCTAGAGACTGTCGATAAGGAGCAATTATAGAAATCCAACTAGTCATTTGAAATTATGGCTCTATCAAGGTGAACCTAGATAAGATCATCACCTAATCTCCTATTAGTCCAAGTATAGTTAGTACCCCGAAGATCTAGATCATGAAGAGATTAGTTGTTGATGAAGTCCATAAGATCCAATCTTCTTTCTAGCTGAGTCTGGATTCCTTTGAAATTTTCCTTATCATGCAAAGGTATATTGAAATCCCCCATGATCAGCCAATTGTCTCCAATAAAATTGTTCCTATAGTCTTCAAGATTCTTCCAAAATTTACTTCTTCCAACTTTAGTATTAAGAGCATAGATGTTAGTTAAAACCCAAGAGGTTCCATCCCTGATATGATGAAACCTGACCAAGGCCATATTATGCTCAAGATAAATCATCTCCCCATTAACATGATTAAGATTCCAAAAAATAATAATGCCTCCCGAGGCCCCTTTTGAGATTCCACCTAAAACACCACAATTTTAAAAATCTTTATTTCCTCAACTCTATCCTCGATCATTTTAGTTTCTTGGATTAGGACAATATTTGGCTTATGATCCCTAACTAAGCTCCTGAGAACATCTTGTTTATGAGGTGCATTAGGCCCCCTAATATTCCAAGAAATGATATTCATTTCTTACTAGGAGAGAATACCTAAAGGATGGTCCTTTGGGTACCATTAGCAATATTCCTTTGAGCTTCCTACTCCCTAAGCACATACCTAAATGATGGTTCTTTGGGTACCATAAGAAATATTCCTTTCAACTTCCTACTCCCTAATCACATTCACAAGTCTTCTTCCTGGCCAATAAATTTTTTTCCCCACATCATCTTTCATTATGTTATGAGTTGAGACTCCCGCTTAAGGTGTAGCATTAGTTGAGGCACCTTTCCTTCCCTTCTTTTTATCGACTACCATGGTGAAAGGAGCCTCCTCCCATTGTGAGGAAACTTCATAACCCATTCTAGATGATTTAACATTTTAAGGGATTTCTTCCACAACATCATCCCCCCATTTGGTGTTGAGAGGGATAGGATCTACCTTAGGAAAGGTAGACTTAACAATTTCCATAGTCTCTGATTGTACCAAAGAGTAGCATCCCAACATAAGAAAAGGATGAGAATCCTCCATCCAACCTTGGTAATCTTTATTATTCTTAGATTTATCTACTGAGTTGGAGTTCCCATATCTAGTCACAAACTTGTCCTCATGAATTTCACCCTCTTCTAAATCAAGTGTCAGGGTCTTGTCCTTCCTCTCATTGTGATCCATCACCTAGTCCTTTTCTAAGTGGCCTCCACCATTACCTTGATAGGGAGGACCAACATTTATCTCATTAGCATTAGAAGCTAGAGAGTCTAGGATGAAAATATCTAGTAAAACCTCCACTAGAGGTTCCTTTGAGTTTTCTCAAGCTTTTATTTTGGCTCCTTAGTCCTATCTATTTGCTTCAGTTGCCATTTTTTCTCTTGGCCAACTTCTTCTAGGATTTCAACTTTTCTTCCTAAGCATGGCACTTCTTGGCCTAGTGGCCCACTTTTTTACAATGAAAAAAAGAAAAGGGTATCGATTCATAGTCCACCTGCTAGATCCAACTACCCATTTTAGAGAATCTCTATTGAGGATGACACATCTACATTTTGGCTAATCCCCACACAAATCCTAGCATAAGTAAGCCTTTTCCTCTCTATTTTCACCAGGTCAATAAACAATAGCTCCCTAAAAGAACTAGCCAATCGAGAAAACACATGTTTAAACTAGTATTCTATAGGAAGATTAGGAAGTCTAACCCAAACTGGAGCTTGGAAAAAGAAAGAATCATTCAGATTCAGCTTAGGAGACCACTTTTGAAGAGAAAGAACATATTTACCCACCATCCATGGGCCTCTACACAACTAATTAGATAAATCCTCCTCACAAGAGAAAGTGAAAGAGAAGAATCCCTTAGGCATAGCTAAGATTTCAACCTAACCTTTGAGGCTCCATTTATTTTTGGGAAAAACCTTGACCAAATCAATATTCAGTCTTAGACCCATAAAATTGTTGACCAAAGAGAGTGCCATCAAAAAATTGTTGTGATCAATAACTAGATCTAGGACAGAGATAGAAAATCTCCCTTGAGTTGGGTCAGAAACATTATGAACCTAAGGAAAAGTTTGTTTCCAAACTACTTTGACACCAAAAAGTGAAGACCAATGGCGAAAAAATCAGAACCCACCATTTTCTTAGAATTCTCCAATGTAGACACCACATGTGGTCTTGACCCTCTACCTAGATCACTGGGTTTGTCCCTCCAAGTTAGTCCTCATCCTTTGGAATAAGCCCATCACCTTCCTCATCAGCTAGCTTTTCTTTGACCCGTGAGCCCTCCTTTTGTCCACCTACAATCCTTTGCACATAGCCAACACCCAAATTCTCACCTAAACATGAATTCAAAATTTTTCCTCTTGTTTTCCTACACTCCCCCACAACAATCAGTATGTTAACATCAATGACAAAACATTAATGTCAACACACCCAAACCCCAAACTCTGACATGCTCAACTATTTTCCAATAGTAATATAGCCTAATATAGTATTATTAGTTGTGTGGGGTGAATATTAATGCATTCATATAATTTATTAGTTGTAATAAAATGAACCAATTAGAATTAAAACAGCTTGACCAAATTTTGTGATGTATATTTTTTTCAATTTTTAAAAATTTAAAAATTTATTTATTTATATCATTGTTTCCCATACTAGTTGTGAATAGTGTTATTAGTGTGATGTAACCATAGAATCTTTTAACTATTTCATTTTGGCTAAAAAAATTACTAGTGTAAAGTTGTTTTCATGTTACTATCCTATTTATTAACAATGACGTTATTTTTTATTTAAAAGATTGTGAGTCAATGAATATAATTTTTTAGTCATGTTTGAGATCATTTTAATTTATAGAATAGATAAAATAGAAGAGATTGTGTTTAAATTTATTTGCATCATAGATTATTCAAGAAACACTTTATATGTATTTTCTAACATCTTTGATCAATTTGAAGTTAAATGTATTAATATTCAAGTATAATTATGTCATATTTAGAATTTTAATTCTCATTTGGCATTGCCTTTTCTTTATTAACATTAGCAACATAATTCTATTTTTTGTTGAGTCAAAAAAAAATTATTTTGACTTTTAAACATTATTTGGAAGCAAAATTTTAAAGTAGCTCAACAAATTTTGTCTTGATAAAATTTCATTATATTAGTAGTATTGTCAAATTAATTATTCTAACAATAATATTCTAAATCAACTATCACATTATGCATTTTACTAACATGATCTGGTCTTGTTATGTAAGCTTTTGGATGTATAATAGTGGAACCAATTGTTTTTATCATTGCTTTTCCAATCATTGAAATGGCTCTCTTTTGTTTAGTTGACAATAAATGAATTAATAATAGAGTGAAATTTAAATAGATTAACTAGGTTTAGTTAGAGAGAGGACGTTGGAGGGAGAGATTTCAAAATGTAAAAATGATTTATCTATGATTCTATTCAGCAATAATTAGTTAATTAATGAAATGTATAATTTTTTACTAATAGATTTAGTGACATAATTAATGAAATGTATATTTTTTAACTAATAGATTTAGTGACATGACTAAAATGTCAACTATAATGCTCATGTTTTCCACATATCTTGTAGTTCATGTGGTATGGTCTTACTTTAATATGAAAATAAATTAAAAGAAATTTAATATTGTCGTTGGATTTGAAGTAGATTTTCTATGATTTATTCATTTTGACTATTTGTAAGAGTCATACTATGTGTGATTGAGAGTGTAATCTAAAACATCATAATTGATGAATTTGATTTGATATAAAGAAACTATAAGATTATTTACTCTGATGTTTGTGTATATCATTGTTGTAAATAATACAAAATGAAACAATATCTAACAATATTGTTTGGATCATAAGAACAAAGATATAGAGAGGAACTTAATGTTTCCTCTGCTAATATGCAGATGTTGGCTGAACAGGTGGCTGAACTAATGAAGAATATCTAGCTAGTTGTTTGCTGTCCTAGTATCTTTTTGCTGTCCTTTTTCTCTCTGTCTTTCTTTTGATGGACTTGTTAGTTTTCTGGTGTCTTTTTTTGGTGCTGATGCACTGTTTCCACAAGAAATTTAATGCTTATTTTGTAATCTTGTTGTAAAAGGTTTTGGGTACTTTCAAAACTTGCTTTTACGTAATAAAAACAATATTGTTTGGATCTTGTTAGCAAGAAATCTGAAGGAGAGAGACCAAACCTCTATTCAACAAAGAATTTTTACCAATTGTAGTGTGCAATCTTGGACTCAACCCTATTGAGGTAGCAATCATATATAATCCAAATCTACTTTAGTACGTAACTCTAAAGAAACATGTTTATCACAATGTTAGTACATAAATAAATCTCTTTGTATTCATATATTAATGATTTATGTGCATTCCTTACGACTCCTTTCTCTATACTATTCTCCTTAGTCTCAATTACATTATCATATCATGCATCCTCACTTAATGATTATAAGTATAGTTATACCTATATCTCCTATTAGGGACACATTCCCTTGATTTTATCTATTCTATCCTAAGATATCTATTATAGAACTATGTTGTTGAATTACACTCTTATCTCTCTAAACAAGTGTTTGTATCTCATTTTCTAGTCATCATCATCCCCTCAATAAAACCTTGACTTTTCCTCATGTCAATTATTCCTTGGGTTGGACCTAATCGAACACTCCTCTAAGATTTAATGAACACTCCTTCGGAGTTTGAACCTTGGTTGATGGCTTCTATATCTCATCATGGCATCCTCACCAATTATGTTCAACCAATTGAAAACTAATCGTTATAATATAGTGTAATATAGTACTACTAGTTGTGTGGGGTGATTATTAATGCATTCATATGATTTATTAGTTGTAAGAAAATGAACCAATTAGAATAAAAATAGCTTGACCAAATTTTGTAATGTATATTTTTTAAATTTTTAAATTAATTTATTTATATCACCATTTTTTATAGTAGTTGTGAATGGTGTTATTAGTGTGATGTAACCATAGAATCTCTTAACTATTTCATTTTGAATAAAAAAAAAAAATAGTGTAAAGTTGTTTTCATGTTACTATCATATTTATTGATAATGATATTATTTTTTATTTAAAGATTGCGAGTCAATGAATATAATTTTTCTAGTCATGTTTGATATCATTTTAATTTATAGAATAGATAAAATATAATATTTGTGATAAAATTTATTTGCATCATAGATTATTCAAGAAATTCCATATATGTATTTTTTAACATCTTTGATCAATTTAAAGTTAAATGTATTGATATTCAAGTATAATTATGTCATATTTAAAACTTTAATTTTCATATGTTGACTTCTAAACATCATTTAGAAGTAAAACTTTAAAGTAGTTCAACAAAATTTGTCTTGATAAAATTTTATTCAATTAGTAGCATTGCCAAATTAAGTATTCTAACAATAATATTCTAAATAAACTACCATATTACATATATTACTAAATGTAAGCTTTTGGATGTATAATAGTGGAACCAATTATTTTTATCATTGCATTTCCAATAATTGAAATAGCTTAGTCAATTAATGAAATATATTATTTTTGACTAATAGATTTAGTGACATGACTAAAATGTCAACTATAATGCTCATGTATACCCTTTGGTCCATGTGGTCATGGTCTTACTTTAATATGAAAGGAAAATAAAAGAAATTTAATATTGTCATTGGATTTTAAGTAGACCTATTAAGATATATTCATTTTGCCTATTTGTAAGTCACAGCGTGTGATTGAGAGTGAAATATAAAAAAACATAATTTATGAATTTTATTTGATATAGAGAAACTACAAGATGATTTATATTGATGTTTATGCATATCATTGTTGTAAATAATGAAAAATGAAATACTACCTAACAAGATTGTTTGGATCTTGTTAGCAATAATATGAATGAGACAGAACAAAGCTCTGTTCAACAAAGGATTTTCTCTAGTTATAGTGTTTAACCTCATACTCAAACCTATTGAGATAGAAATCAAATGTAATCCAAATCTACTCTAGTACTTAACTCTAAAGAAGCATATGTTACACAATGTTAGGACATAAATAAATCTCTTTGTATTCATATATTAATGAGTTATGTACATTCCTTATGACTCCTTTCTCTATACTATTCTCCTTAGTCCCGGTTACATTATCATATCTTGTATCATAATCTAATGACTAGAAGTCTTATTTATACTTATATCTCCTATTAGGGACACAACCCTTAGATTTCATCTATTGTATCTTGAGATATATATTCTAGAACTTTGTTACTAAATTGCACCCTTATCTCTCTAAATCAATGTATGTTTCTCATTTTATAGCCAACATCATCCACTTGACAAAATCTTGTCTTGTCCTCATGTCAGTTATTCTTCTTACTATAATTGGGGTACAAGGATCAATAGAAAACCTGCAATAACATAAGAGATCTCAACCACAATGAGATTTATTAGTGCAATTAGTATTTCCAATCATCAAGAAAGAATGCAAGACAAACAATAATCATAAACATCATACATAATGAAATTAATTTAAGAACATGATTATGAAAACCATATGAAATCCTTCCTTGTTGTTCTCCTTCCCATGCAATGTGGGCTCTCAGAATTGAGCTCAAGATTATGCAAACATAAGAATTCAAAGAGTGGTTTTTTAAAATATGAGAAAATACTATGTTTATAAGATTTTAGGGACTTCAACCAAGAATCCATGATGAAGGGTTGATTGACTGTGATTGAGGAGATGAACTCAGAGTGAGTGAGAGTTTAAATCTGTTAGTGGATTGAATAGTTAGGAGAGAGAATTATGGAGTGAACTGAAAGTCAGTGTGAGTTAGCTTTGGAGGAATAAATTATGATTAAATAAATAAAAGAATTATTTACTTGCACTTGTGACAATTTATAAATAAATAATTAATATTTATTTTGAGAGAAGAATAATTAATATAATTAAATGAATATAATTTATTTAATTGTAATAGGGATTTGATTTAATTATTATATACATTAATAATTAGGAAGAGGAAATATTAATTAAATTTGATTGTTTAATTAATTATAATGAGATAGGGTATAATTAAATAATGTTAATTATTTAATTATATTATAGGTGAATAATTGATGAAAAATTGATTGGGCAATTAATAATTAAGGCAACTAATTAAAATCACTTAATTATAGAACTAAGGAGAAATAATGATTTTGACTTTAGAATATGGTAGAATGACACAATTTATTAACTAATAAAGATTATTAAATAAATTAAAGAGGAATGTTATTAATGCCATTGTGTTAGAGCAATAGGCCATTTTAAAGTGTCTACATTTTCCCCCTCTTTGATACAATACATTTTAAGCATTGTTTCAAAGAATACTAAAAATTATGCCCCAGTATGTCCCCCAATGGGAACAACGTGACAACGAGGTAAATGATGCCCCCTTGAGAGATTGTTTGCGCAAGAAAATTATGAATGATCTCTCGAAAGAAGATTTACATGAAATGATGCAAGAAAATAATAATTAGTAAGAAGCGAAGAATGTTGATAGGCTCTGATGATTGTTCGATCGACATTGGATTTAGAGATTGTTTGATAAGAGTCATGTTTGGTTTTAGGAAGGACCCATCTTGTATAAGACTAGAGACAACGTTTGGTTTAAGGGAAGACCTACCCTATATAAAAAAAGTGATAACGTCTAGTTTCATGAAAGATACATCTTGTATAAGACAAATGGTGATGTGTGGTTTTAGGAAAGACATTTCCTATTTAACAGAAATGATAACATCTAGTTTAAGGAAAGATACATCCTGTATAAGATAAATGATGATGAAATGATTGAAGAATTGATTTGACTGTTTTGAAAATTGATTTAACCATTTTGACAAATAGATTTACTGACTGACTAAGAGAATTATTAGTAAAAAAAATTTAGAGGATGATAGTTAGGGGATGAAAGAATGAGAATGAATCCTTGATTGAAACCCTTAGATTATAGTAAACAAAGAGCTTTCACATTTTAATAACTATTCTTGAATTCCAACTAAATTAAGCTATTTATTTATCATTATTGAGCCACTTTATTATAGAAAAGGTGGATACCATCTTACCAAGATATGAATGGTCTAGGTATGATTATCCTCTTGCATTAAAAATAGGCACGCTAAACATGCAAGGAATGTGGGCCGATCTATCTAGGTCAAGCATTCAGAGTCAAGGTATGTGCGATGTATCACAAATGAAGTACCCATTGCAATGTTACAATTGGATATTTATATATGGATGTGAAGGCTCTTATCACAAACACCCAAATTTCTCTTTTAAGACTTCACGAAAAAATATTCAACAAACAAAAAACAAATATTAATAAGTCATGAACTGTCATGAGATCTCTAAATCACTTGTGGACATCTTGGATATGCATAAGAACATGACTTGTGAAAATCAAGACATAATAAGACTAACTTGACTCAACAAGTTGCAGCTGTACTGATTACGTGTCAATGTTTTTTGTAGTAGTTTGGACATCAAATTTTGTCATATTGTTGATGTTATTTGATTCCAATAAAAAAGGTACCCCATCTAAGACTGCTCTATCTAATTTCAAGTGTTCCTTCCCTTGTCTAAGATAACATGATTTTTGACAAAATGCTTTGTTGTGGGACTAATTGATAGATAAGACAGTTTGGGCAGTATAGCCGGGGACCCACTAACTAGTTTGACTGTTTTGACTTGGTTACACTAAAACTCAGACTTGTTGTTTGACAACGTTTAATACCTATTTAAAAATGATAGAGAATTATTTTATGTACGAAAGAGATTTATTGCAGGTTTTTCATTGGTTTTTTTATTTGTTTGGTTGTCTTTGACAATTTTTGGATCTTTATGCAAATGTTTTTGGAATTTTTAGGATGATTTTGCACTATTTTTGGAATTTAAAATAAAATAAAATTATGTGTTTTTTATTTGTTTTTTCAAGACATTTTAAATCATTGAATGTGGTGAAAGGCATAAGTTAGGATTTATTCTCAAACATGATTGTATTTATTTTCCCTAGTGTTTAGCAAGGCATGGAACATTATGAATGGATGAATGAGGTGATGGAATGCCAATGGATAGGTGAAAAATGGAATTAGAGTTGATTTGTATGCAAGGACTATCTCACAATGGGATAACAAGTTTACCCAAGCTAAGGGAATGGATATGGTGGCTATGTAGGAAATTCCATGACATATTGAATGACATGGGATATCAAGGAATGGACATGCCAAGAGACTTTTGAAAATAAGTTCTTCATTTCTTAATGTCCTTAATCTTGATTTAGACCAAGAAAAAGATTTGGGATTTAGGAAATATGAAACATGACGATGGATGACAAAAGTAAGGGATGGATAAGATAAATAATTATTGTATGGTGTGGATAAAGTTAAGTAGAAAGGATGTATGAAGATTTGTCAAGATCAAATATGGAAAAAAAGGGATATGGATAGATGTAGGACTATGAAGGATGTGATGGGTAGGATTGCATGAATAAAACTTTCCCCCAAGTGTAGAGGGTAATGGATTACACATGACGCTTGTTTTCTAGGTTTTCATCATGTTACTTGCCCAAGGTGCCATAAGAAGTGGTTTTCACCATAGGATGAATTATTTCTCTTGATTTCTATTTTTTGTGTTACAAAGGAGCCTATTTGCCAGGTTTTCACAAAGGTAATTTTTTTTTTGACATTTTTAGAAGACAATGGACATATGAAATGACATGAAGGAAGGACTCAAGCATATTTTTCTTTGGATAGTATTCTTGAAGAATGTGTTGTAATAGACCATGGTTGTTGAAAGTATACTCAAAGATGTTGATAAGGTGATGGAAAAAGGGGATGAAATGGATGAGAAAATGGACTAGGTTAAGAGTTTATGAATAGGATTTGATAAGTGGGATGAAATGATGGAAAATAGGCATTGGATAATGAAAGAGTTGTTGGAATAATCATGTATGGGTGGATGGAAATGTTGGAAAGATGAACATTGGCATACACCTTGAGGGGTGTTGGACTCATGGAAGGAAAATTGATTTTGGATTTTGGGATTTAGATGAAGGAGTGGATGTGGATTTTGGGACACAAGGACCCAAAATGGATGAAGGAGGTGATGGAGTATCTAAGGTAGTGGATCTTGGGACATAGGGACCCAAAATAGATTTGGAAGATGGAAGACATTTATGTGGTAGATTGATGGGAGCCTTTGGAATAGCAATCTTGGATGCCAATTTTGATCTTTCTTTGGGATATTGTGCTTCAAGGAAGTGGTTGGGAATCCAAATGGTTTTTAATTTTTCATTCTTTTGTGTTTTCTTGGAATGCATTTCTTCCATAAGGGATTTAGGAACGCATATAGTTTTTGACTTTTATTTTTTCCTAGCTAGCCTTTGTGGCCTTTTGGATATTTATTTTTCATTTTGGATAATATTTTTCTTTCTTTTTACATGTCGATTAGACATGACATGTTGATCCTTGATTGCATGTGGATTGTAATGCCCCACCAAGGAACCCAAGAGATATTAACCTAAAACATGACACTAAGTTTGCAGAATAATTTTTTTTCTTAAATGTTTACAAACAATAATGAATAAACAAGAGAAAGTAAAACTTAAGTCCATAAGTACATAAACATAAACATAATATCCATAGTATATTAAACATCTCAAGGGCTCCTTGATGTAGAAATTATGCAAATTACAATTACATCTATCAATTACATTTGATGAATAAAGTATACATAATCATCAACATCCACTACACAAGTCGTAGGATATGTAGTTACAATAAAATACAAAGTACAAATAGAGAAGTATAAGAACAAGAATAAGTCTCCAAGAAGATAGAAAAGGAAGTAACTATAACCAGGATCATCCAAAACTGGAACAAGGATGTCAGAGTCTCAAATGGTAAAATAATCACCACCTCCCAACCTCGTGGTAACTCGTGGTTCCACTCTCACCATGCTGAGGAGATAAAATCAAATCCCACTCAGATAACAATACGAATCAAATCAAGTTACTAAGAAAGTATCCAAGAAGCTCCTATCTCAAAGGTACTATAGACACTTAAAATGGCCTATTGCTCTAATGCAATGACATTACTAACATTCCTCCTAAATTGTTAAATAATCTTTATTATTTAATTAATCATGTCATTCTACAATATTCTAAGATCAAAATCATCATTTCTTCCTAATTCCACAATTAAGTGATTTTAATCGATTACTTTAATTAATGAACTTCTAAACAATTATTTCATTATCTATTCATCTATAATATAATTAAACAAATAACCTTATTTAATTATACCCTATCTTATAATTATTAATTAAATAACCAAATTTAATTAATGTCTCCCCTCCTAATTATTGCATTTCTGTAATAAATCTCATGATTAAATAAATGATATTTAATTAATTAAACTAATTATTCCCCTCTCATTATTAAATTAATTATATTTATTTAATTACAACTAACAATCCCTCTCATAAATAAATGAGAAATTATTTATTTATAAAATATCTCCACATGTGCAAATAAATAATATTTTATTTATTTAAATCATAATTATCCTCCTAAATCCTAACTCACACTCACTTTGAGTTAGCTTTTCAATCAAAGATCTTCACTCCATAATTTCCTCTCCTAACTATTCAATCCACATTGTTAATTCCTCCATCGGTAATCAGTTAAGTCTTCCATCAATTCAGTCTTCTAATCCATGTAATCAGTTAACTCACCAGTCCATTCAAGTCATCTCTCCAATCGATTTACTGACAGATCAATCAATCTTGTTAAACTAAGAAATCAACTTAGTTGAACTCTCACTCCCTTTGAGTTCAACTCCTCAATCACAGTCAATCAACCCTTCAATCATCGATTCTTGGTTGAAACCCCTAAAATCTTATAAATAGAGAGCCAAACCTTTGGTTTTGGTAACCACAATTTCTTTGAATTCTTATGCTGGCACGATCTTGAGCTCAATTCTGAGAGCCCACATTGCATGAGAAGGAGAACACCAAGGCATGCTTTTATGGTTTGCATATTCATGTTTTGGATTGATTTCATAAAGTTTGATTGATTATGCTTATTGTTTGTCTTGCATCCTTTCTTGAATATTAGGAATACTAATTGCTCTAACAATCTCTTTGTGGTTGAGATTTTATATGTTATTGCAGGTTTCTATTGATCCTGTTATTACCCGATTACAAATGGTGAACTCGACGTTAAATTTGGTCATATCTTTCAAACCACTTGGAATTTTTTTATAAATTTTTTATCATAGGTTTACACTAATATAGAGAGGATACAGTCCAAAATTTGGAAATTTGCAATTTTTTTAATAATTTTTGTATGATTTTTCATAAAAAATTTAATTTTGGGCACAAATCAACATATTTCTTTGAAAATTTTATATTTTTGAAAATATCTTGAAATTCTAATGGGGGTCTACTCTTTGTGATTTAAATTTTGTTGGAAAATATTTTCAAAAAAGGTAGATCTATTAAAAATGACCTATTTTGATAAAATGGGTCCAGAGAGCACAAAACTAAGAATTATGATTTGAAATTTTTTTTACTGTTTTATGTTGACGTAAGAAAGCTACAGTGAAAATTTTAGATTTTTCAATTTTTTTTATTTTTTATAAATTTTTTATGATTTTTCATAAAAAAATATTTCTGGACACAAATCAACATATTTCTTTAAAAATTTTACATTTTTGGAAATCTCTTGAAATTCTATAGGGGGTCTATTCTTTGTGATTTTAATTTTGATGAGAAATATTTTTGAAAAAAAATATATACATATTTATATAGATTTTGAAAACTTTGCTTTTTGTGTGCAGGTGCAGGTGATAATCATTTTATGGAAAACATTGTTTCGAAACTACAAAATAATATTTCCTTCTCTTCCATCTAAATCTCATTCTCTATTGTAAAATGATATACTTTCATTGTTGAAAATGCATATTTGATGTAATACACTTGACCATCAAAAGCACAAAACAAAAAAAAGTCAAGATTCAGGAGCCCGTTGAGTATAGAAGTAGAGAAAGAAAGAAAAAATAGAACAAGATACAAGCTAAGACATAAAAAATCAACGCTTTGGAGGTATAAATAAGAGAAGAATGTTTTTATTTGGGTACTAAGTTTCTTTTTAGCATGTGTCTTGGAAACAAGTTTTAATCTTGTTAATCTAAAATCAATTCACCTTTCATTTTGGTGGTTTAAAACAAATAATGCATGCTCAAACTTCACATTCCATATCTCATTTTGGTGCTTAAAATTGACATGGTGGTTAAAAATTCAACAAGGCAAAGAGCATTTGAGATTGGTGCAATAAAATCAAACAAGACAAAATACATTTGGACTTTGGTGCATCTAAAATTGGATAAAACAATACTAATTTGGTTTGGGCTTAAAATTGAACTCATGTGCTTGTATGGATGATAGCTCAGTTCACATTTGACTATTGGTGCTTAATATGATTAACTTGGTGTTTTGAGTTCTAGGTGTGCTTGCACAATCTGTTATATTAGCAACCATTTTTTTTAGAGAGGCCTGTTTGGAGGGTTCTCTTAACCCATTATAGAGGATGACCTCAAACCAAAAAATCCTTCTAACTGGTATATAAATAAGACTCTGAGAAAACTCAGGTCTTATCTCCTCAAGCTTAGGCAAGGTGTGTTGATGATAGTTTGGACTAGGTGAAGTATCCCTAAGCAACCAACATGGTCAACTAGGCTCTTAAGTGAGTCACATGCATATAACCCGATTGGGGAGACTCCACAGAACTTACTAGAACCTATTAATTAGAGGCCACTTGGTTTACCTCCAAATATTTATCTTATTATAGTGCAAGGGGAGGCTAAAAATTAATCCCCCCCAAGATTCCTATCATACATGTCCCAGGGATATTGTGTTGCAAAAGAGATCTTCGCTAACACAACAACAATACCCAGAAAAGGCAATAACACATGCACCTTCAAGGGATTTTTTAGCTCTAGTTGTGTGGAACTTTACTGTGTGAGCTAATAAACACCCAAGCAATGGGCCTATAATATTTCAAATGAATCCAAATTTGACCATAGATTAAATTTCTTGTAAACTACTTCCATTGTGATTGACTTTGTGAAAACTTGCATCTTGAAAAAGTTGTTGAATATACACAGATCATTTCTTTTTGAGTCATTCTTGCAGTGACACATTGATTTTGAGTTTGTTGAGATTGGTCCTACAACATTTTCCTACAATATTTTTCCTGCAACAATTGATCCTACAACATTGGTCCTACAACATTGGTCCTACAGAATTTGTCCTACAACAATTGGTCCTACAACATTTGTCCTACAAGATTTGTCCTACACCATTTATCCTACAAGATTTGTCCTATAAGATTTATACTACAAACATTTGGTCCTACAAACATTTCATCTTGGTTCCTTGTGATCGACATACTTAGATAGACATATTGTAGAATCTTGCATTTTTGCATAGTCATCATATTAGTCTCCAAAAATAAAAAATCTCAAAAACATAGTGTGCATCTCTTAGGGTTAAAGTATTACACTTCCTAGAGTCATTTTTAAAATTAGAGGGTCCATTTTCCTAGGACATTCCTATAGTGGTCTTGCATTTTATCTTGACATCGTCAACACTATCTTTATCTACTAGCCTCCGAATATGCACCTTGTCATTTTGGTTAACATTTTTCTTAGACAGACACTATTGCTAGAATTTATCACTTTTATCCTACCTTTTGATGTCAAGATAGCCCTCAGTATCATTTGGGTGTTTTCTTACAGGGTTTACTTTGAAGTTTCTAGAATCTCTCTCAAGGTAAGGTACTTACACCTTAGACATCTATTTGATTATTCATCCTAGTTTGCATTATCATCCCATATCAAAAAATCTAAAAAAGATAGAATTTGTTTTCCTCAGTTGTCCCACATTCATCATATACTTACATATGTCAAACACACGATCAAAGAAGAGTAAGGACATAGTGGAGTATAATAAAATCCTTGACCATGATCTCCGTCAGGAAATTGAATTTTCACTAAGAACCTTGGCACTAGACTATAGCAATCCTGAGACATTTTTGTGCCAGGAGAAAACACTAGGTGATACTTTACAACTACATGAACAAGCCCCCACAAAAATCAAATCCAACTGTACAAAGAAGAGATTGATGATGGTTTACATGATGAGAAGATGAAAGCAATTTTAGAATCCATGATAGAGGCTGACCCAAACAAATACCTTCACATGCTCATACAAAAAGGTGCTAAATTACCAGCTGGGTTTGACACATCCACCATAGTGGAAGACATACATGTACCACCATCTTGGGTAGTGTCAAAAATACCCCTACCACTCAGTTGAGTCATCCCATCCACTAGTTCCATGCAAAATGCTTCCCAAGTTACCACATCTTCTAGTACCTTAGGGATAAAATACACCAATCCCTTATTTGCTAGTTTTCCATCTACATCTACTACACTTTCTACCACAACAACACTAGCTATATTTTCCTTGACTCATGCTACAAATACTTCACAAATGATGGTAGAAAGTTCCTCCAACACAATTCCCCAACCAAAATAAGGGCTGCCAATACTAGGAGCACCTCAACCAAAGCCTCCTAGTGGTGCCCCACTAGGTGTATCTTCCAATTCAAGACATCTTCGAATCAGTCAAGGGGCACCTCCAACTAATCCATATTACTCAACAATTTTTTCTAGTTTCATCCAAAATATGATGGCAAGTGGGCCTAACACTTCCCTTCTTACAATAGTACCTCAACAAAACCCAACATCACAGTACATTCCAAATCCAACATCCCAGCATAATCCCATACCTCAACACAATCTAGCACCCCAACATAATTTGGTATTGCAACATAATTTTTCATCCCAAAACCTTATCATAATCCATCACCCCAGCGTATACTAGTACCTCAACATAATCCAACACCCAAACATATACCGATACCTCAACATAATCCAACACCCTAGTATTACCCAATACCTCATCATAATCCAAAATATTAGTACATCTCAGTACCTCAATACACCCCAACATCCCAAAATAGTAGAGCCTCATTTTCTAACCCTAACACACTTCTTGCTACACCAACTACCACCAATCTAATTTCTCAATAGTTACAAACCCTTCAATAGTAATTCATGAATCTACGAACATGCACTTCTAAAAGGTCTTACACCACAATAAACCTTAGTCTATATCCTTTTGATAGGACACCACATATACCACCTTTTCCAACCAATTTTGTCACACCTAATTTTGATAGGTACAAGGAAAAGGGTGATCCCCACAATCACATAAGAGAGTTTTTATAGCTTGCATGGAAGTTGGTCATGATGAAACATATCTTATGAGACTTTTTCCATACAGTCTTAGTGGTACATCCATGGATTGGTTTTCTAGATTCTCTTCTGGGATAAGGATGTGGAATGAACTAGTAGAAAAATTCATATCACACTATTCACACAACATGAGCATGGAAGTAACATTAATGGATCTTTGCACCACCAATCAAAAGAACATAGAGAGATTTGCCAATTTCCTACAATGTTGGAGAAATGTTGCATCCAAGGCATCCTCCCATGTTCCAATTAAATAAAAGATCCACATGTTCATTGAAAATTATCAGCTAGACCTAATGTGTGAACTTAACTCCCAGCGCATTGAGACCTTTGAAGAGATAGACAAGAAAAGGATAAAATCAGAAAGATCCCTCACCTTGAAGGGAATCATCAAAAAAGAGACCACTACTCCAACACCTTATGACAAAACTAAATACTGGTCCAAAAATAAGAACGTGACAAATGATGGGGTTGTCAATGCTAAAATGGCACAACCAATCCTACATGTGCAAGTACCAACGCCTATCCAACATACCCAACTAGCACAAAAAAATCATAATGTTAATATCACTACTCCTAGATAAAGTCCCAAACAAATCAATACACTTACCCAACAACAAAGTTATGCAAGAAGGAACCTCAAAAATATTTTACACCTCTTTCAGAACCTCTTGAGATGATCCTAAAGGAATTGATACAGTCCCATTTAGTCACTTTACCTGAGATAAGACATTATGAGGGTCCTGAAAAACCAACATGGTGGGATTATAATGGTTATTGTAACTATCACAGAACTAAGGGACACAAAACAAGCAGTTGCATGCAACTTAAACACATTGTCCAAGATTTCATTGACTACAGTGAAATCAAAGTTGTCACTTTGTAGCACCACCAACAAAGACCATAAGATATTCCAAAATCCATTGATGGATCATGGAAAAGACAAGGCCTCTACAAGTGGACAAGATAATAAGGATAACCTTTCATATATTAAAGAAAACCCCAATTTGATAATTAATACCATCACTATCAGAAGTCTAGACAATGATTGTGATGTTACTAATAAGGAATGTCCCAATAATTCACCCAATGAGGAGTTGGATATATTGCAAGACACCATTACCAAACATGATCAAAATCACATAACTATGTCTAGAAAAGTCCCATAAGCAATTTCCATATCTCCCACCATTTCTTTCTCCTCACTATCTTCACCTTGCAATGCATCCAATAATGAAACATTTCCAATTGTCCCACAAGGGCTATAGAAATTCCATTTGATCCATTCTTTAAATCTAGTCCCATCAAGAAATGAACAATCTTAGATCCAATGCCACCACACACTCCACTCCCAAGAAAAGATACTCCATTGAGTCTTGGTTAAGGTCCATCACCATCATATCCAAGCATTGAGTCCTTTCAAGAATTCACCATAGATATCCCATGTCAAGAGGATAATCCAACATATAAAGAAACAAGTCCAAAAATTGGTCAGGATCAAGATACCCAGAATGTCCAATCAGTTTACCAAGATCCCATATTATCAAAATCTCATGATGACATCCTTATCCATTTGTTTCATGTCCAACATGATCCCCTTCCATCCCAAGATAAAATGATTCCTCTGAGTCCCATTCATAATCTACTCCCTAAGAAAGACCATGATGTCCCTTACAATCTATCTAATGATCCTCTTCCATGTCAAGATCAAATTAATCCTCCTTGTCCACCACAAGATCCCATCATCCCTCAGCCACCACATCATAATCCTACCCATCCACCATAAGATCCCATCACCCCTCTATCTCCATGTCATAATCCTCCGTGTCCACCACAAGATCCCATCACCCCTCTATCTCCATGTCATAATCCTCCTTGTCCACCACAAGATCTCATCATCCCTCCATATCCATTTCATCATCTCACATGTCTACCTCAAGATCCCATCAACTCTATCCACATTAATAATGATCCTATTAAATATCAACTTAGTTCATCCACATTCATTCAGTCTGGTCTACTTCATAGTCCTACTATTCCATATGTACCTCCTCCACCTCAAAATGGACTCACATCTTGTTTCAAAAATAATCAGCATCCAATTTCTAAGAAGATTTGTTATAAAATGCATTATCAAGGAAAGGGGTTATTTCTTAATGAACAAGGTATATTAGAAACCCTTGATATCAAAGAAAATCCATATTATCAAGCCTTGACTATATAGCTCACCATCAAGATGTTGATATCCCCTCTACATCCAACATTACCCCATATAAACTCAAGCATGTGCCTTCCCCCTCATTCCTTCCATCTATCTTAGGTTCATATATTCTTCATCCACTAATTCACAATCCACTTACCCTTTCCCACATGCAAGTTAGCAAAGGCACACATCTTTGAGAACCATCTACCCATCCAAAAATCCTCCATACAATGCCTATCCACCCAATAATACCACTTCCCTTCCAAGAAATTTGGATGCCAAGCATAAAATCTCTAAGTCAAGAAATCCACATGCAATTAGGGATCAACATGTCCTATCTAATCAACATGCAAAAATAAAGAAAAATATGATCCAAAGAAAAAAAGAAATATCCAAAAGGCCACAAATTCTATTAAAGAAAAAAGAAAATTCAAAAGCTATATCGGTTTCTAAATTCCTTATGAAAGAAATGCATTCTAAGGACCCACAAAAGAATGAAAAATTAAAAACCATGTGGATTCCCAAGAAGCTCCTTGAAGCACAATATCCCAAAGGAAAATCAAAATTGGCATCCAAGCTTTCTATTCCAAAGGCTCCCATCAATCCCCTGCATAAATTTCTTTCATCTTCCAAATCTATTTTGGGTCCCTATGTCCCAAAATCCACTACCTTATATACTCCATCACCTACTTCATCCATTTTGGTTCCTTGTGTCTGAAAATCCAAAATCAATTTTCTTTCCATCACTCCACCACCCCTCAAGGTGTGTGCCAATGTTGATCTTGCCAATATTTCCATCCACCCATACACAATTCTTCCAATACCTCATTTATTATCAAACACCTATTTTCCATCCTTCGATCCCACTTATCCAATCCTATTCATAAACTCTTACCCTAGTCCATTTTTTCATCCATTTCATCTCCTTTTTCCATCACCATATCAACATCTTTGAGTATACTTTCAAATAGTCATGGTCCATTACAACACATCTTTCAGGAATACCACCCAAAGAACAAGATGCTTGAGTCCTTCCTTCATGTTATTTCCTACATCCATTTTCTTCCAAAAATGCCAAAAAAAGAAAAAAAGAAAGAAAATTGTTACCTTGGTGAAAACCTAGTAAACAATCACCTTGTGTGACACAAAAAATAAATCAAGAGAAATAATTCATCCTATGGTGAAAACCATTACTTGTGGCACCTTGGGCAAGTACCATGTGCTGAAAACCTGGCAAATAGGTGTCATGTGTAATCCATTACCCTCTACACTTGGGGGAAAGTTTGATTCATGCAATCCTACCTATCACATCCTTTGTAGTCCTACATCCATCCATATCCTTTTCTTTCAATCTTTGATCTTGACAAGACTTCATACATCCTTTCCGCTTCACTTTATCCACACCCTACAATAATCCTTTATCTTATCCATCCCTTAATTTTATCATCCATTGTCATGTTTCATATTTCCTTCCCAAATCCCTTCCTTGGTCTTTATCAAAATTAAGGACAAAAAAAAGAACATATTTTCATAAGTCTCTTGACATGTCCATTTCCTATAGACCCCATGTCATTAAATGCATCATGTCATTTCCTACATACAAACATATTTGGTCCCTTAGCTTGGGTAAACATGTTATCCCATTGTGAGATAGTTCTTGCATCCAAATCAACTCTGATTCCAATTTTCACCTATCTATGTCATCCCATCAGCTCATTCAGAGTGTTCCATTCCTTGCTAAACACTAGGGCAAATAAATATAATCATATTTGAGAATAAATCCTGACATATTCCTTTCACCTCATTCAGTGATAAAAAGAATCCTTTAAAACAACAAAACCAACACAAAATCATCCTCTAAAACTCTAAAAACATAGAAAAATCTTTAAAACAATAAAAAACAGTGAAAAATATAAAACATTCATCTAAAGGTGACCATGTTTAGGGTGTTTGTGATAAGAGCCTTCACTTTCTATGATACGCCGCACATACCTCGACTCTAAACATATGAACCCTATGATGGACCAAAAACATTTGTAAAAGATCTAAAAATTTGTCGAAGACAACTAAACAAATTGAAAAACCAACCAGCAAAAATATTGCAATAAATCTCCTTTCTACATAACCAATTCTTTGGCATTGAATGACTACATACAACACATATGAGCTTCAGTGGAACCAAGTCAAAACTATTGGAAATATTATTTGGGAGAGTGAGATACTGAGAGGGGGGGTGAATTAGAATCTTGAAACTTATACACTTTGAGATCAATTCAACACATATATCATAAACATAAACTTCAATGCTAAAATGAATCTAACATTCTAATCACATTCATGAAAATATAACTCGTAAAAAAATGATTTGGTAACCCAAAAACCCTTGAAAGGTAAAATTGGGGTGGGGATGACACCCATAAATCTTCACTATTGCAACAATAAAGTGTGCCTGTTAGGGCTAAAATTTTTGATCACTTCTGATGATCTAGTCTATGAGGGGTCTACCCTGGTAAGATCTTAAATAATTATACAATCTACCTTGATTAAAGGATTTAAAATTTACAGCTAAGTAAGCACTATGTTAGGAGATTTACAAAGGTCTTTTAGGACCACTCTGTTAAGAGATTTACCTTGATTCACTTGCCTGAATGTATCAGTACTTGATCCTTCAGTTTTCAGTTCAAATAATGATAAAAAATCACCTCTTTCCAATACTTATTTGATCTCAAAATCAAATACTGCTATGTTCTTTCCTTCACTTCTCTACTCAGTCACTCTGCTTGATCCATGTATCTAACAATCAAAATACTGCTTCCATTTGCATACATGAGATCTCTATTACTACGTTTAGGGTTTTGATGTCACCTTATATAAAAAAATGATCAAGCCTTTAGATCAAGATCAATGATCTAGATTCATCACTTTTTTCACTTAAGTATTCCCTTTTTCTTATTGGTTACATTGCTTGCATAGGGATTAATGATTATAAATACAAAGTGTAATCAACTTCTTGATTCTCTCAACAATCATTAAATTACACATAGAAGTTGACCAAAATGGTTTACCTAGGTGTTTGTGCCATTAAAAACACATATATCAAAATTGGCTTGCTCGACATATGAAGTCTTTGCTGCTTGGTCAAAAATGCTCTCCATATACTGGTGCTCGACACTGACTCTTCTATATAACTTGACATATACACTGTTTGGTAACTACTAAAGTACTTGGCAATCTTTGACTTTCTCCGCAGTAACTACTGCTCGATAACTATACAAAATACAAGTCTATACATAACTCAGCCTAATAGAATGGTTTAGTCATAGCGTTGACCGACCAACATTGCCTCAAAAATGACCAAGTGTTGGACACTAATAGACAACATGAATTGGAGATCAACAATCTCCCCCTTTAAAATTAGTGGCAAAATCACCTTTTCATGACTTTATATTACATTAGTACTTAGTACTTGAGTACTCCCCCTAAGACTATGACTTGGTCTTCATATTTACATGATTGTGACATATAATGAATATACTTTTATAATTCAAAACAATATGTCATACCTTTATCTACATCTTCTATTTCCCCCTTTATCTATGTATATACATGACTCATTTCCAAAAATGGTTTGTGAAGCTGCAATCTCTATTGAGACCCACTCAAGTACATTGGTTTCTATGATCAGTGCAAACACTAACCTATCTTGAAAGGCATAGAGACTCAAACATTAGTCTAAGAGCATATTCCTAACATATTAGAGAAAACTATTTGCAAAGACACTTAGGTAGAGCTTAAACGGGAGCACCCTGTCACTGTTTGATTTGCTCTCGCTTTAGGGATGTGGGTGTTCTCTCTATTCACATGGAGCATGTCCCTAATGACAATTAGGGGGGATTTGGATCATTCAAGAACCATGGACACTCTATAATGGCACATAATCAAGTATAGAAGATCTGATTTGCCCCTAGAGCCCAAGGAGCCAAAATGGAGCTAAGATGAAGATTAAGCTACACGATGCTTATGCTATGATTGTTTTTAACCAAATAGAAGGTGATATGATGCAAGAAGCTATGCAAAACAATAAATGAAACTAATATTCATCCATTATTCTAAGCTATGATGTGTTAGACAACTTGAAAATAATGAAATCTAACAATTAGGATTGATTATGCTTAAGCTAGAACGAAATGGGCATGATAACAATGCATTGAAGATAAAAAATAAGCTAATAGTTTTCTCTTGGAAGGAGGAGTATTTATAGGATTTGGGAAGGGCTTGGGTTAGGAGGATGAGTTGGAGTTTTGGGTAGGGTCTGGGATAGGGTTAGGGGTATGGTTTGGGGTATGGTAAGGTTTACCTTGGGTTAGGGGTTTCTCACACATGTGTGAGAAACACTAGGGAAGTGTGCAAGGGGAACATGTGTGAAAGAAGAGACATAGGTCTCTTTATGAGGCTGTAAGAAGCCTTAAAGAGTGTGTAAGAGGCTTAAATGAGTGTGTAAGGCTCATTGAGGGAAGGGTTTGACTAAAAAGTCAAGGAGACTTGGATTAGCTTAGGAAATGTAGGAAACATCTCCTAAATGGGTTTAGGGAAGGTTTAGGAAAGATTGGAAGGGTTTAGGAAAGGCTAGAAGGTTCTAGGGTTTTGAGGCTTTAAATAAATATGAAATTTATTTAGGGATTGTGACATCATTTATTGAATATTGATTCAATAAAGAGAGGAAAATAATTTAAATTTGATTTAAATGCTTTGGGGAAAGATTCTTTAATTAAATATGTTTAATTAAAATAAAGGAAATTAATGGCATAAAAATATATTAATTAATTAAATAAATAATTAATTAACAAATGATGATGTCATCAGGGGTTTTTAGAAAAATAAAAATACTTTTATTTTCTAATGGATTTTTAGGTGTCCACATTTTGCACCTCTTTGATGTGATGCTGCAAGTGGTGTGGTGTCAAAGAAAAGAAAATAAGATGCCCCAGGCTAGAAATTAGAGGAAGAAGGGGTCGTGCCCCCTTGAGAAAATAACGCAAAGAGGAAACTTTGTGGAATTTTCTCAAAAGGAAATAGAAGGAGAAGGAGGAGGAAGGAAGGGGAATAAACAGATGACCTTCCAAGATCAAAGATGCATGAATGAAATATGATGGTGAGATGTAGGATGCAGCTATATGAAAGATGCAAGATTAATCTATATGATGCATGATGCAGGGGATTTAGGGAGCTCCATGCTTTGGATCTTTTTGAGAGCATAACCTAGTTTGATATAGAAATGCTAGAGACCTGCCAAGGTTACGAAAGAACACAAGGCCTTGTCACCAATGTTGCATAGGATTGACACAAAAGACAAGCATGCAAAGGGTTTCCCCAACATCACACATGAAACCTAGAGGAAGCATGGTGGAAACAATGCTAGAGAAACCAAAAATACATGACTGACTCACAGGCATAAGAAAAAGATCAAAAGACCTTGCCCCACATTGTCCTCACTCGCAGAACACCATGATATAAAGGATCATGGTGACTTTGAGTAGAGAACAATGAGAAGCCGTAAAAGATTAACAAGACCCAAAGGACTAAATCCAAGATCAAAATGATTACTCCAAAAGACACCCTTTGCCAAGGAGAGAGATTGATGGTTGATAGGGGGAGATTAGGTCTAAACATGGCGAAGGATACATTGTCATGGACCCAGTTTGATTGCTTAGGTAAGACAAAATAGAAGGATACATTTGTGTCGACCTATGTGGATGGGGAGAATTTTGTGTTACTGATTGGAAAAATGATGAATCAAGGATAACCATGGTGATCAAGGATAGTCAAAAATTGGTGTTGCTGAAGTATGAGGCTGGGTGGAATAAGATATCTGATCAAAAGCTATTGCGGAATTGGTGAGGATATGTACATCAAATGGGGAGATATTTACAAGACAACTCAAACGATAAGCAAAGAGCCAAAGGTACAAATGAAATAATAAGTATCTCACAAAACCCTTTTCCATAGGTAGGATGATGGAGGATGACTGATTGATTGAGGATTGATTGGATCGATGGTGGGAAGATTTGGTCTAAACGTGAGGAAGGATACATCATCATAGACCTGGTGTGATTGGTGGAAGATTACAAAGCATCGAGGATGAGTTGCTACATCCTGATGTAGGATCAGATAGGATAGGAATGGATTGTAAACCTAAGATAGACTGATGATCTTTGGAAGATGGGATTCTTGCCAGTGCATGCCAATCTCTTGCTCAAGATGATGAGGTTAACAAGGACAAGTACAAGATTCCCTAGACAATGCTTTGTCAAAGGGTAATACTGGGATTGTTTTGATTTAATATAAGGATTGAGAAACTCAAAGGATTGGTGAAGTGGATAGTGGATGACTGGATAAGGATTCCTATGACAAGAGATAGGTAAGATTATTGAACCTCAAAAGGACCAAGGGATGATTACTAAAGTGCTTAGCTAGATTGGGTAATAATGAATCAAGGGCTGACTGACTTAAATGATGGGACCTAAAGACACATATTTACAAATGAGTCTAGGTGGAGACACGACTAATGCTATGGTACAAGATTTAGGATAGGATGTACAAGGGCTCTAGGGATGAAGTTGAAACTTCAAAGATATGCAGGATGATGACCCAGTTGGGCTGGAAAGACAATATGGATGGATGGTAGATAGGATGATGATGGATGATATGTCCTAAAATGACATAGATTTGGGAAGGATGCATCCCAACAATGATGATTGGATTGAGATCAATGCTTGCTACAAGACTAAGGATTTGATTGGATCGGTTGGCTTGATCTTGGATGCTGAATAACTAGATGATGCAGATAGGATTGGAAGATGTTTAGAGGATTTCTAGCAATGGTTTGGATATAGATAAATGGCATTAGATTTCATGGGGGTGGCCTATAGCTAGATACCAATGACAAGGGAAGAAACTAGGTCATGGAAAGATGGAGGGAATGCTTCAGAATTTGGATGGAGGAAATGCTGAAGGATTTGGATGGAGGAAGATTTTGGATTTGGATGGAAGAATTTCTTAGGAGATTTGGATAGAGGAATGCTTGGGGATTTGGATGGTGGATTTTCTTGAGGATTGGAAGATGGATGATTGCTTTGGGAGATTGGATGATAGATTTGTTTGAGGATTGGAAGATGGATGAATACTTTGGGAGATTGGATGGTGGATTTTCTTTAGGATTGGAAGATGGATGAATACTTTGGGAGATTCGATGGCAGATGATTTAGATTGGGATGGAGGAACTACTTAGGAGACTTGGATGGAGGAATTGCTAAGGGATTTGGATTAGAGGAAGATAAGGATTGGATTGAGGAATGCTTTGGATGGGGAGACTGGATGATGGATTTTCTTGAGGATTGGATAGAGGAATGCTTTGGATGGGGAGATGGAAGATAAAGATTTGGATAAGTCTCCAAGGAATATGTCACAAAGGAATAAGATACCCCCTGCTTAGGATAGTTCATTCATTCAAAGGCAATAGGATGGGGTATGATTGGATGGAAGATATGCAAAAAAGAGGATGAGGATGTTAGATGGAAGCTAGGGATGATGGATGCTGAAAGATGCCCAAAATCATGTATACCTGAAGGAGGTGGGAGACAAAAGGGATGGAGGAGATGCTAGATAAGATGGTGATAGAAAGGAATGGCCTCCAATTGTAGAAAGGAACTAGGGGGAGGGCCTATGCATGACACATGTTTGCTAGGTTTTCATCATGGTACTTGTCCAAGGTGCTTGATTTGCCAAGTTTTCACCATTGGATGAATGTTTTTCTCTTTTCTTTTCTTTTTTGATATTTTTCTTATTTTTCCAAATTTTATGGATTTTCTCTGATTTGTTACTAATTTTGTGCTGACTTTCTAATTGTTTGCTGAGCTTGTGATAACCTTTAACTAATATTCTGATTTGTTGTTGACTTTCTTTAATGATATTCTAATTTTATTATTGACCTTTTGATTTACCTAGATGTCGGTACAACTTTGTTAGAATGGGAGGATTATGCAAAGGCATGGATGAGATGGGGTAGATGGGAGATATGGTGGTAGAAAGTGTTTGGATGGAAAGATGGAAAGTGATCATGATAGGGGGATGATGTAAGGATCAAAATTGGCACATGTTGCAAGAAAGGCAGATGAAGTGGATGAGAGATAGATGGAAGATGTGGATAGCATGGAGGATTTGTGCTAGGAGATATTGGATCAGAGTGACCCAAAATGGATTTTGAAGATGGAGGAGAAGACTGAGTAGCTGGTGGATTTGCATCTTTGGATGCCATTGTGAATATTTCTATTAGATGCATTGCATCTTTTTGCTTTGGGATAGACATCATTTTTGCTTTAGCTTTGGTGGGCCTTTGTGACCACTAGTATGCATCGAATTTTTCTTTTGCTTTGTTGGGCCTTTGAGACCATTGGAATGCATTGGATGGCTTGATTGGATTTTTCTTTGGTTGAGCATGTCATTTAGATTGGACATGACAATATTTAGATTTTTGTTGATATTTCCCTTTATGCATGTTTGACATGGCATCCAAATTGTGACAAGCATTGGAAGGAATATGATGAGCTGTGTGGGATGGAGGAAATATGGATGGAGAGATGAAAGGAGATTGGAAGATAGGGGATATGGGCATGTGCCTTTGCTGATCCTGACTAGAGATTTTTGGATTTTGGATGAAAGATTAAGTAGGATAAGATGGAGGATGATATTTTGGGATGTAAGGCCCCAAAATGGATTTAGTATGTAGAGGATTTGTGTTGGTAGTTTTTGGGACTTAGGGACCCAAAATGGATTTGGAGAATGAAGGAGGAATGTGATAGGTTGTCCTAGGCTGTAATGATGGAGGAGGAGGAATAGCATTGTATGCTTTGGAAGATGTCATGGTGAGTTTGGAAGGATGCTTGAATTTAGCTTTAGTTGTACCAACATTTCTGGAGGAAGTGCCTTCTTTAGATGTGTGACCAATTCCACATGATTTTGGATGTTTCTTGTCTTGAATGGGCTCCATATTTCCTTGTTCATGAGCACCTAGGCCTTTTCCTTGATAATTGCATTTATTGAGCATTTTATCCAAGCAAGGGTATTTCTAACTTGGGGAATATGATAAACATCTAGTTTTTGGTTCCCTGATGGAAGATATCAAACTTATTGCTTCTACTTCAAGTGGGCTACCTTTGACAAATGTAAGTGGACCAAGAGGATAGAGTGATGGTAGCTAGATCGTTTCGATTGGAGGATCCTCAAGTGTAGAGGATGGGATGATGGGATCTTGACTGGGATTGGGGGATGGTAATGGATCTTGAGATGGAAGAATTGGGATTGTAGGATCTTGGATTGGGGGTGATGGAAGGAATAGAACATGTGGTAGAGGAAGTGAAGGGATTGGATCTTGATTTTCTTCGATGGGTACTTCAACATGCTTTTGGAAAAGATCTATACTTGATTGGATTGGTGTGGATAGAGTGTTGGGGGATATATATGTATGGACTCTTCAGATGGAGTAGATGGAAGGATGTGAGATTCTACAACTGTGATGGTAGGAAGAAGGGTGAACTCATGGAGCTCATCAGATATGCTTTGGATAATGCTAGGAGGAAGAGAAGTAGATGGAGATTTGGTGAAGTCAATTCATAGGAATGACTCAATGATGTTGGGAGATGGAAGAGGATCAATGAGTGGGATATATGGAAGAAGGATAATGGATGGGGGAGGTTGATGGGGCTCATTAATGATGGATTCACATGAAGGATTGAGATGACATGTCTCTTCAGCTATAGGCAATGGATTTTTTGTTGGCTTCCTTGTGAAACTCCTTAGAGACTTCCAGATTGGAGGAGGTGATGGACTAGAATGTGTAGAAGATGGGGAGCTAGGATAGTTCACACATGAAGGTGGGGTGGAATATTGTGAACTTTCTTAGGGGGATGATGGTGTAGATGAGGAGTTGGATGGTGGGATTAGATAGTTCACATAGGTAGGTTTAGAGCAAGCTTGTGAACTGAATTGACTATTTGGTGAGGTAGGAATGATGGATTGAGGTATGAGATATGAAGCAGATTGAAGGATACATTCTTTTGTGGGAGGGGATTTGTGGAAATGCGCTTTAGAATAGAAGATGTTGGATTTAGATAGGATGGTGGATTAGGGTAATGGATTGGAAGACTAGGATTTGGGTTTTGAAAATGATTTGGAGGATAAGGAGATGAAGGATTTGGATAAGGGATGGGAAGACTATGATTTTGGTTTTGAAAATGATTTGGAGGATAAGGGGATGAAGGATTTGGATAAGGGATGTAACTTGGAGTGTTGTTATGGAAATATGGTGATATGGATATGACTATAGAAGGGGATGAAGGTATGAAGGATGCATATGGAGGATATGTAGGCTTAAGTTAGGAAGAAGGTATGGATGAATAGGATAGTGGATTTCCCCTGTCAAAGGTAGGATAAGGAGTGTTAGTGGACATGCATGAAGTCATGGTAGGATAATTTGGAGGAATGATTAAATGCTAGGGGATGTTTGGAGAAATATTTCTAATATTTCAAAGTACACATCATGATCCAAAAGACTCTCATCATCATCAGGATAGGATGGATTGAGAGGAGAGACATAATAACCAAACTCATCATAATAGTTTTGAGACATGTTGACTTGCGGATGAGTTGGATAGGAATGAAGGATGAAGATAAATTTTGAAGACTAAGGCTTTGGACTAGCATGACTAAGGAATTCAATCTGGGATTGGATTTGGCTTTAGGATAGGAGGAAAGACTGACTCTAGAGGAAGCTAGAAAGGAGATGAGGAATGACCAAGATGACTCTACTAACCTAGGATGGGAGGACAAGACTGGATGTAAGATGATTGGAAGACCATGATCGGGAGACTAGGATGACAAGATTCTACAAGTTTTTAGATGACTTCTGGATTTTGATTTGATATGGAAAAGGATTTTGATGTATAGAACTCTTTGTTTGTGTATGTTTCAATAGATATTTTGCACTTAGTTTGAAACTTTGGAAAACACATCAAGCAGTACTACCTATAAGACTGGCTAGTATCAAAATCTTTGCCCACAACTTGATATCCCAATAAAGGAATACAGATGGTGAGTATCTTAAGGTGATCTAGGAAACCACTTGGATCGGTCCTTGCACAAAGATTTGGAAACCTTCAGGAGTAGATCGGGTAGCTTTTGATTTATCAGGTTTGTAGTTGATCTGTGGAGTCCTCCCAATCAATTTGCACGTGTGTGACTCACTTAAGAGCCTAGTTGACCATGCTGAAATAGTAGGGATATTCACCTACCTTGGGCTACCATCAACATGCATCACCTGAGCTTGAGGGGATGTAAGCAAGAGTTTTCTCAATGGTTTATTTCTATACCGGCTAGGGAAGTACCAGTTTGAAGTCATTCTCCAAAGAGGAAGCACTTTTCTCTTTGGACAAGCTTCGCTAGAAGTAAAAAGTGAACTTGTCTGAGTTCAAGTGTTTTTACATCACTTAGATTTAAAAGAATTTTGCAAAATTTGAAACTCCTAGATGCACATCAAGAAGAGTTATTTTCCCAATTTTATCTTAAGTGATTTTGAAAAAATGCTTGCAAACACACATGTTTAACTTTTTATTTGTTCAATTTTTTGAAAAACTTCATTGAAAGATTTTGCAAGAATTTTACCTTTGCATTCAAGATTGAGTGTTTTTGCCCCTAGGAACTTGATTTGATTTTGAGATAAAATGAAAATTCTTTGATTCCAAATAGGGCATTCAAGATTATGTTAGCTTTGGAATTGAAAAATGACTTTTAGATTTATGATTTCTTTCCTTTAGAAACATTCAAGATTTGGTGCTCTAAATTGCATTTTAAAGCCCAAAATGAGGTTCCTAGATTGATTTGATGTATGAAAACTTTAGAAACCACTCAAGATTTTGCAACAAGATACTTGTTCATACAAATAAAAAAGATTTATAACTGATTTAGGAAAGTTTAGTAACCTTTAGGAATGTTTAGGAACCAATTAGGAAAGATTAGTAAAGATTTGGTTGATTTTGTTCCTAGTTTGCATGAGATTTTGAAAGAACTTTGAAATTTTGCAAAAGAAGTTCATTTTAGCCAAGAAAAGTGCATTGAGTTTGATTTAGAACCACTTAGGATGATTTTTGAGTTGATTTAAGAATGAATTATATTTTCTATTCAAACTTGATGTTCTTTTTATGATCCCAAAACATGAAATGTTCTTACTTTGCATGAATGCATTCTAAACGCCCTAGATTTGCATGGTTTGAAGCTCTTTTTATCCAACTGAAAGACCTTAGGGATGATTTTGATTAATTTTAGGGCCAAATAGGAAGGTTTTAATTTTATTAGGACTGATTAGGAACAAATAGGATAAATTTGTAGATTCTTTGATTTTAGGTACTCAAGAGCGTGTTTAGTGTTTGTTTTAAGCAACCAAATGAAGTTTTGAAGTTCCTAGTTTAACCAAAAAAGTTTATGAGCCTTAAGGCCTTATATTTTTAGTGATTTTTATGCCTCCCAAGGGTACCTATAGAAGATTGTGTTAAAAACTTTGAAACAAGCAGTCAAAAGGGCCTGAAAACACCTAGAAACCTCAAAAATCCAACTTTTCTTGGCCCAAGGCCTTACAAGACCCCTTTGTTTCCCATATGAGTAAATAGGGAAGGGTATTATGATAGTATTTAATCATAAGAGTAATGGTTAGGCATAGTATGAGTAAGGATTCCCTCCAGTACGAGCAAACAGGTCAAGTGGGTAAAAAATAAGTCAAAATGGGCCAGAAAGCTCCCATACAAGTTGTGGGTGGTCCTAGTACGAGTCAAGGTCCTGAATCATACAATTAAGTATACTAGGGAGTCTACTTGTATGAGTATTCACCTATAATAGGATGAGTTTTATGAAAACATGAGTTTTTTGCTTGGAAAACCCTAAAAAATGCACTTTGGAGGCGTGTAGGGTCCCACCGGGCATGCCAAAATGTGATCAGTGCAAAGCATAACCTATCTTGAAAGGTGTAGACACTCAAAAATTATTCTAAGAGAATATTCCTAACATATTAGAGAAAAATATTTGCAAAGACACTCAGATAGAGCTTAAACAGGAGTACCTTGTCACCGTTTGATTTGCTCTCACTTTAGGGATGTGGGTGTGCTCTCTATTCACATGGAGCATATCCCTAATGATTATTAGGGGGATTTGGATCATTCAAGAACCATGTAAACTCTATAATGGCACAAAATCAAGTATAAAATACCTAATTTTCCCCTAGAGCCCAAGGAACCAAAATGGAGCTAAGATGAAGATTAAGCTACATGATGCTTATGCTAAGATTGTTTTTAACCAAATAGAAGGTGATATGATGCAAGAAGATATGCAAAAAAATAAATGAAACTAATATTTATCCATTATGCTAAGCTATGATGTGTTAGAAAGCTTGAAAACAATGAAATCTAACAATTAGGATTGATTATGCTTAAGCTAGAACTAAATGGGCATGATAACAATGCATTGAAGATAAAAAATAAGCTAATACTTTTCTCTTGGAAGGAGGAGTATTTATAGGATATGGGAAGGGCTTGGGTTAGGAGGATGAGTTAAATTTTGGGGTAAGGTTTGGGGTAGAGTTAGGGGTATGGTTGTGGGTATGGTAAGGTTTACCTTGGGTTAGGGGTTTCTCACACATGTGTGAGAAACACTAGGGAAGTGTGCAAGGGGAACATGTGTGAAATAAGAGACATAGGTCTCTTTATGAGGTTGTAAGAAGCATTAAAGAGTGTGTAAGAGGCTTAAATGAGTGTGTAAGGCTCATTGAGGGAAGGGTTTGACTAAAAAGTCAAGGAGACTTGGATTAGCTTAGGAAATGTAGGAAACATCTCCTAAATGGGTTTAGGGAAGGTTTAGGAAAGATTGGAAGGGTTTAGGAAAGGCTAGAAGGTTCTAGAGTTTTGAGGCTTTAAATAAATATGAAATTTATTTAGGGATTATGACATCATTTATTGAATATTGATTCAATAAAGAGAGGAAAATCATTTAAATTTGATTTAAATGCTTTGGGGAAAGATTCCTTAATTAAATATGTTTAATTAAAATAAAGGAAATTAATGGCATAAAAATATATTAATTAATTAATTAACAAATGATGATGTCATCAGGGGTTTTTAGAAAAATAAAAATACTTTTATTTTCTAATGGATTTTTAGGTATCCACAGTCTCAAACTTTCTTTTAGATCACTGCATTAGCTTTTCATTTTCTTCACTGTCATCACTTTTCATCTTTTGACAATGTGTACAAATTGCTCTAGTATAGGTGAAGTTTTATTTACATCATCTAACTCAAAAGCCTCTAAAAATATACCTTTAATCTCATGTAGTACATGCTTTTGTCAATGTTCTCTTCTAAGTTCTATGTGTGTGAAAATTGTACCTAGCCATGGACACAACACTTCAGTAAAACATTAGAGGTTAGCAAAATCAAAATTTGCAAGTAAATGAAACTAAGCTAACCAGGTGATTTACTACCTTCTAGTAGGTGTGAGTATGATGTTCTCAAATTGAAATCGAGATCAATGACAATGCAACACCTAAATGAAGGATTTGAATGCAAAAGAATGAAAAACTGTATGAATGCAGATAAATCTATATTTTTGGATTTTGTATGCAATTAGGATGAAAAAATTGAATGAAACTAATCTATAATGAATTGAAATGATATACAGATTATTCTAAGAATGATATGAATTGATATGAAAAACTATGATATGGAAACTATGCAAAACTATGACCAACAATGAAAGATCTCACAAATCGCCTGTTGCAAGTGCTTAATCCTTCAATCACAAATTCGCTAGAGTAATTGTGAAAATTTGAGGGTTGATAATTGTGAAGAGCTGAGCCTTGTTTTTATAGAAATCCAGGGCTTAAGGATGCATTGAGAAAAGCCATAAATCACTCTTGATAAACTCAGGTTGATTTTTGAGTTAACAAGAAATTAGAAACAGATCAACTCACAAAATCATGCAAATCATGCAAAAATAGCTTTTTAACTCAAATCAGAACTTTAAATCAATTTTCAACTCAAAATAGATGTTGAGTTTCCAAAAGATAATAACTTGAATTGATTTTCTGATTTAAAGTTTAACTGCTCCTTCAAATGTGCATAGATAATTATGAATTAATTTAAAAATAAATTGATTTATCCTCAACTTAATTGATTTTAAATTTAAGAATAACTGATGCATGGGTTAATCAATTATTAAATCAAACTTTTATTCAAAACTATGTTATTAAATATTAACAATTGACATTGATTAATTAAATAAGAATTTAATCAATTAGTCATAAGATTTTTGATTTATTGTCAAGACTAAATAATACAATTTAGGAATAAATAGAATTTAAATCTAATTAAATAATTAAGTGGCATAATTAAATATGATTAATTAAATATTTAGAATATTCAATTAATCAAACTTTAGGATAAATAGGATTTATCGCCAAAAATTATTAAATCAAAGATAATTAGGATAAAGGGAATATTTCAAGGAATATTCTCTGATGCAGAATTAGGATAAAATCAATTTTTGATAGACTGATGTGCAAATGTGTCTTAGGTTAGAATTTGATGTCAATTTCATTCGATTTGAAGATGTAAGAGGTTAATGAACCTATAGCCCATTTTTGGGGTATTACATTTTACCCCTCTTTGAATTACTGTGCGAAGCGCAATGGTTCAAAGATTAGTCTGTGTTTGATAAAGATGTATGAAACTAATTTGAAAGATGAACCGATTCTGAGATAGAAATTGATTGAAAGATTTGAGAATGTCAGGTCCTGATTGACCAAAGATAATGTTAACTATAGCAACAATTAACCGGTGATTACAAAAAAGTGTCAAAATACCTAATTCTGAACCTTATGATTACAAAGAAGTGAGTGACCTGATTCCATACCTAAATGTCTAGAGGAATCATATTGGTATCACATCTGAACCCTTCAGTTACGAAGAATCAAGGAAATGATGCTAATGAACCGATGGTTATGAAAAGCTGATACAGTTTACAAGATAGGTTAGGATACCAGATTGATATGGATCTTGATGAATTTGATATGCCCCAAGCGATGTGCCCCAAGTGACGAGGAATTTTGGTTGATCAACAACTAGACATGGTTGTTGTATTCATTACCGAGGAAAGAAATTGATTGACAAAATTAGATTTATAGACTTGAATGATGTGCAATACCATGCCCCCTTCAGGATGAAAATCAAAATTTGACAAGAAAAGTCAGCATTGAATGATTCAAAAGCATGTTAATTGATTTGAGAAGTGGTTATACACATTCGAGAACATGTTCTGCATCGTTTGGAGGTCCTGGAGACTAAGTTTGACCAAGTTTGACCATGAGTTGACCAGGTTGAAAATCATGAAGTTTGATGTAAGATAATTAGTTAAGTTGAATATTGGATTTTTATGATGATTGAAGGTTGATTGTGCAAGCAGTCGACCGTCCTGGGTCTGAAAATTTTAAATCACAATTTTGACATAGTGAACGATCTCAGATTTCAATTTTGATCTTGAAAATGGGTTTAGAACATCGAAATTAGATAGGGGTGCATTTTTTTGGAAAACGGAGCACTTTAAAAAAATTAGGTCAAAAGCTATATAAGGGCCAAAAGGGTCATTTTCAATTCATTATTCCATTTGACTTTTGAAACATTTATGGAGCCCTCTGAGTGAGAAAATGGCCAAGATGAAGGTACCTATTTGTTCCCACCATTTTGAGCATAGTCGGATACATCATCGACCTTCGCAGTAAGGACATCTGGTAAGTGGACCTCTGTGCCTCTTTGTAAATTCTATTTTTGTATGTTTTTAGTATTTTTAGGACTTTTTTCGTACATTAGGATTTTTCAATTTTCGTATGCATAGAAACTCGTATGACCGTCCACTGGGACTTGTATGACTTTTCATTTTCATTCAGAGTGTTGTCCCAGAACCAATAGAAACTCGTATGAGAGGGACCCAGGAATCATACGACATTTTGTCAGGTCCCTCATATGTGGAAAGGTAATATGTACATTGTCGTATGACCATTGTTTGTCGTATGAGAAACAATCGAAATTCATACGAGTTTTCATGCCAGTTTGTATTGTCGTATGGAAAACAACAAGCTAAAAACACCTGTCTAGGTCAAAATTTTGAATTTTTTGATTTCTTAGGCTATTTCTTGAGTGTTCAATGTACCTTCTAAGATCGTCAACTTTTCAATTATTGTACTTTTAGCCTATTTTTCAACCAAGTTGCTGATAGGATTCCCTATTGTTGTGTTGTGTAGGTCGTCTATCTCGATGTCCACGTGTGCATCTCACACCTAGTGACCTAGCGGTTATGCATTTCACTGCCTGACCAGATGAGGGTACATCTTGCGACCTGTGGCTTTTAGTATCTTATTCCATTGCCCGAGATTAGGGTAAACCACGGACTTCTAACTGCATTGATTGAGAGGTTCCAACTGGAGACTCAGACCTTCCACCTCCCTATAGGAGAGATCACAGTTACACCGGAGGATGTCTATAGGATACTCCGCATTTCATTCCATGGTCCACAACCTGATTATGTGAGTTTGGGGAACTCTGGATTACATGATTTTAGATGATTGTTTGGAGATGATACCCATCTTACCACTTCTATTTCCTAGGAGACTTTAGCTCAAAGCTATGGGTAGACCCATAGATTAGAGTGTATTATAGCCGGCATGATAGGAGGTATTATTATGTTTGACCATAAGCAAAATGGTCTCTTGATGGGTTGGGCCCCGATGGTTGCACGCTTGATGGCCACACCTTCTAAGTTGGCTTGGGGTCAGTGTATGCTGGCTCACATGTTCTCTGAGATGCACGAGATCATGTATCAGGAGAGAAAGACATTTGCTTTTGGTGCTTTAGTACTTCAAATTTGGGCTTGGGAGCATATCCTAGTATGTAGACTAGTATGCCAGAGTCAGCACCAGCTATAGGAGCAGGTGATATACATTTATTTAGGATACGTTACATAGGTTTGCATGGGCCACACAGAGTACTAGAGGCCTATCTTTGATGACATGACCTACCATGTGTGGAGACCTTATTTACAGATAGAGGCCTGGCCTTCTGCGAGGGAGCAGTTTAGTCATTTCTTTCATAGCCATGTGTTGATAGGATGATCAACCACAGTGCTTGAGTGGTTCATCATTACTAGAGTGTGGCGGCAGTATGGCATCATTCAGGATGCCCCATAGGATCATGTTGCTTATGCATGGATAGTCAGAGAGCTTGGACTAGGATGGGGCCCTCAATTGTCATTTTCTCTTTGTACACAGGAGTATAGCAGCTATGTCAGCAAAGATTGGGACTACCAGCTAGATGTTCCAGATGCTAGGGTTACAGATGGTTTCATTGCATAGCTTGTAGAGAATCCCATTCATAGGTTTTTGGATCCCACAAAGCTAATTCCAAGTATGGAGGAGGCCATGGATGTGACAAGTGCATTGATGGTACAGGGTCAGAGATGTACATAGGTTCCGATGCCCTAGCCTACACCTCTGAGGCCAAGAGTAGTCATGACACCACTACAGAGACCATCTGGTCATATGAGACCACCTTGTCCCACTAGCTCTATAATAGGCAGGCTTGTAGTTTTACAAACGAGATCTACTATAGGGGAGAGTGGTACTTTAGGCAGTGTGGGAAGTGCAAATGAGATACTTGGTGATGAGCAGTATGTAGGTGCTGGTCCTAATCGTACACAAGATAATACAAATTTTGATCTTGGTGCGGAGGTGAGACGCTGTAAGGCACAAAGAGCCGAGGTTGCTGGTCAGTTAGCTAGAGACACAGAGATGCCCATGGTAGATGTAGATCTAGGTGTAGCACATACTCCTCAGGAGATGATTAGATGCTTGAGATTATAGGTGAGGGACCTGAGAGTGCAGAGTGCTTGTTTTGAGGAGTGATTCATAGAGGTTGACAAAAAGCAATTCGAGCTCTGAGAGGAGAATAGGAGATTATAGGTAGAGGTGACACATCAGACCTCTCGAGCTACCTACTATGTATCTACATATTATGCCATTGTTCCTGTCGGTTAGAGAGTACCAACATACTCTCAGTACATGATAGCTTCAGAGGGAGCCAGGGCACACCAAGCCAAGGTAGCGCCTGATGCACCACCACCACCTCCACCAGATGCAGAGGATCAAGCAGACAACTGATCTGTCTAGATATTTTGATATTTTTGTCATTTTTTTCATATAAATTGATCTGACTTTGGATAGCTCACATGAGCTCATTCTTTTTTACTTTGTGCCAGTAGTGCACCCTTGACTAGTTCAAGTTATATGATATATATGAGATCGAGATTTTGGTTATGCCTTTATTTGTACTTGTCATTTTTTGATTTATGATGATATCATGTGATGTAAATGCTATGAGTAGTGTAGAATGTATGTATGGATTTATGCAATGCAATGATTTATTTCAAATGTATGGATTTATGCAAATGTAATTGATTATGGAAAAATGTATGGAAATATATGATTTTGATTATGCACATGTATGTAATGTAATGCAATAGATGGAATGATTCATGAATATGCAATGTAAATGCAATGATACGCATGATATGTTTTGTAGGGATTGATGAAGACAAGTACTCAGTCTTATGTCAAAATTGATGTTTAACCCAGGATGCTGACTGCTTGCAGTTCGGTGAAGAAACCTTCGTGTGAGATTCATCTCTTCATGCCGAGTTTAATTTTAGGTTTGAAGAATTGCGTAAACATTTTGAGTGTATTCAACAATTTTTGGGATCATGCAATCATGTAAAGTGCAAAATGACATGCAGAAGGAAATGCAAACCTAAGACCTAGGACCTAGTCACTGATCATGTGTCAATTTGTTTTCATCATTGAACTTTTATTAGGTAACTGGATAAATCAATACAACATCCACTAGTTATGAAACCATAGACATATGAATATTGATTTGTATGCTCAAAAGTCAATACAATGCCCACTGGCTAGACAACCATGGACATATGAATATTGATTTTTTTTTCAGAATGTCGGATTAGATATAAGCACCAAGGCACAAATGCTAGGATGACCTGAATATCATGTCCATTTTGATATAGCAATTTGTATAAGCATCAAGACTAGATCGCCAACCTAAAATTCTTTGTGTCTGACTTTCTTGTTGTAGCCTCTAGACATTCTCTTCTGATATACTTTGAGATGATCATATGCTGCTTGTCTATGCTCATCTAGTAGTTCAAGTTCTTGCAACCTAGACACTCTATAGTCATCATCAGTTACTAGACCATGAATTCTGATTCTTAGTGATGGGATTTCAACCTCAATAGGTAGTACCACTTTAGACCCATAAACTAAAGTGAATGGTGTAGCCCCAGTGGGTGTTTTGATACTTGTTCTATAGGCCCAGAGAGCTGGATTGATCATGAGATGCAAGTCTCTTTCTATTTTATTAATTGTACGGTGTAGAATTTTCAACAGATTCTTGTTGGATGCCTCTGCTTGTCCATTCCCTCGAGGATAGTAGATAGATGACCAATGTTGTGTAATCTTGAATTTTGAACACAAGGAATCTAAGTCCTTATTCTTGAATTGGCCACCATTATCTATGACTATTGAATGTGGAATTCCATATCGACATATGATGTAGTTTAGAATGAACATTGAAATTTGTTTTCCGGTTGCTTGAGTCAAAGGGACTACTTCTGCCCATTTTGTGAAATAGTCTGGAGCTGTAATAATATGGGTATACCCATTAGAAGAATGAGGATGAATAGAACCTATTAGATCAAATGCCCATTGTTGAAAAGGCCATTATGTAGTAAAGGGAATAAGCTCTCTCCCTGGTGCATGAATCAAGTTCCCATGGACTTGACACTTTTGATAGTTCTTAGCAAACTTGATAGCCTCTTTTTCATTTCAGGCCAATAGTACCCAGCCGTAATAAGTTTTCAAGCTAGTGTTAAATTGTTCAAATGTGAGCCACATATACCTTCACAGACTTCCTCTAATGCACATTGAGACTCTTCCCATTGTAAACATCTAAGGAGTGTACCATCTAGACCTCGTTTGTATAGATCATGACCAATAATGACATACTAGGATGCATTTTGGATAAGGTATGATTTCTCATGGTAGTTGAAGGTATCAGGAATGATTTGATCTTGGAGATAGGAGAAAAGGCTTTTGTATTAGGATGAATCATGACCAACAATAGTGTAGATCATGCGGGTTTCAGGGGAATCATATGCAAGATAAGATAGTGCTTCCACTAGGAACTCATAGCATAGCTCATGTTCAGGCTATTGTAATAAAGTAGATAGCATTGCCATAGCATCAACAAATTTATTCTCTATTCTAGGATTTTTTTCAAAGGTGATAGATATGAAATATTTCTTTAGATTATCTACCATTCTCTTGTGTGGGATTAGCTTTCCATCTTTCATTTGATACACATCATTGACTTGATGTATTAAAAGTTGTGAGTCTCCATGAATGTGTAGTTTTGTTACTCTCCACTCAATTGCTATATTTATGCCATTAAGGAGAGCTTCATATTCAACAATATTATTTGTGCAAGGAAAATTTATTTTGAATGCTTTAGGGATTGAGTATCCTTGAGGAGTGATGAACAATATGCCTACTCTAGATCCACTATGTGTATAGGAGCTGTCAAAGAATAACTTCCATGCTCTAGAAAAAAGATTCATGATAGAGGAATCTGAGAATTTCATTTGCATTGGTGTATCATCAAACAAAGGTGCATCAGCCAATTGATCAGCAATAACCTAGCCTTTGATAGATTTTCTTTCAACATACTCAATGTCAAATTCACTTAATAGCATTACCCATTTCACTAATCTACCTGTAAGGGGAACTTTGCTTAGTAGGTACTTTAGTGGATCAATCTTAGCTACCAAATGTGTGGTATGAGCTAACATGTAGTGTCTCAGTTTCTATGATGCAAAGATCACAGCTAGACAAGCTTTCTCAATCATTAAATAGTTCTTCTCATATGCTACCAATGTTCTACTGATATAGTATATAGCTCTTTCCTTCTTGTTCTCATCATGTTATGCTAGTAATGCCCCTAGTGATGTATCTGTGGCAGAGACATATAAGATCAATAGCTTCCCTTGAATAGGAGGCATCAAAATAGGAGGATTTGATAGATATTTCTTGATATGATTAAAGTTCTTTTTACATTCCTCATTCCATGTAAAGGTCACACCTTTATGTAATGTCTTTGTGAAAGGTTGTGATATGTCTGCTAGTTGAGATATGAAGTGTCTAATATATTGTACTCTCCCTTGTAATGATCTCATTTGACTGATATTCTTGGGAGGTTGCATCTCCATGATAGCTTTGACCTTAGCTGCATCAACTTCAATACCTTTCTTTGAAACAATGTAGCCTAAGAGCTTTCCAGAAGTGACACCAAAAGCACACTTCTTAGGGTTCAACCTAAGACTAAACTTCTCCATTTGATCTAGTATTTTTCTCAAATCATTTAGATGTTTAGATCTTATCATATATTTTGCCAAAGTATCATCAACATAATCTTCCATAGTTTGATGCATCATGTCATGAAAGATAGATGTCATAGCTCGTTGATATGTAGCACTAGCATTCTTAAGCCCAAATGGCATGACATTCCAATATAAGGTACCCCACGCACATGTGAAAGTAGTTTTCTCTTGATCTTCTGGAGAAATTTTTATTTGGTTGTATCAAGAAAAACCATCCATCAAAGAATACATCTCAAAGCCCGCAGTCATGTCCACTATCATATCAATATTAGGTAATGGAAAATCATCCTTAGGGCATGCTTTGTTTACATCTTTGAAATCTATGCACACTCTAATTGATTTATTTGGTTTAGAAATAGGTACAATATTAGAGATCCATTCAACATAATCAATAACATGGATGAATCCAACTTTTAGTAGTTTCTCTAATTTAGCTTTGACCAAGAGTGCAACATTTGGATGCATCTTTCTTAATTTTTTCTTAACAAGTTTGACCCTTGGAGCTATAGATAAATGGTGCATTATAAGATTAGGATCCAACCCTAGCATATTTGAATATTTCCATGCAAATTTGATCTTCTTTTTGTAAGGAAACTCAGGTGTGGAAACATCTTCCTACACTAATCTCTTAAGGAAAGTATTGTGCAAATTCTTTTAAATCCTTACAATTTTAGATTCATTAACTACTTTAACAATGATATTGCAGCCATATACCATGCATACATAAAATAGAGAATGACAGAAAGATTTACCCTGGGGAAACCTTTCGGTAAAAACCCCAGCACTCCAAAACCTGCACAATGTATTTATCAAAACTATTGTAGTTTACAATACACTTGCAATGCAAGTTCTTTCAGAAGATTTCCAACTCTTGAAGACAAATCAGGGCAGCATAAAAATGTTCCAACAATACACAAAATTCCCTATCTCCGCAACCCTAAAAAATGCTTGTATCATGTACAGTACTCAACTTTATCAATTGCCACATGTCTTCACCCATCATTGAAACTTCTAGACATAGCTCTTACGTGTCATAGGAATCCATCATTACCATTTCATCCATGATCTCCTTACACATAATTCAAGATGCCAACACATCAAGTGGAGTGACACATCAACATTTCAAGTAGACATGTACACTCACACTTCATTACATTATTTGCAAGAAATACATTTTACAAAACAAATAATAAGAATAGGAATTATCCAAGGTTGAGACACCTTATTCCTAACACTTTTCTATTAGGAATGTGGTAAATTTTTGCTTTTCTTCTTCTGATAAGGATTGTGCTATATGGATCAACTATGGTTCCTTTGTTGTTCCCAAGTTGATAGATTGAGTGGGTGTAATTAGAACTAGAGATCTATCCCATAAATGACTCATAAGGAAATCAAATATCTCATCCTTAGGTGCCTCAAAGAGGTTTTCACCTTTGGATACATCTTTTATTTTTTACTTTTGTAGGTTCTGAAACTGCCAGAAAGTGGTTTTCACCCTCAAAACTTCTTTTCTTTTTATTTTTATTCTTATTTTTTTGACTAAGATACTTGCTATACGACTTTGTCATACTAATGCTCAGTTCATTGATGGAACTCATCATAGGCTCCACTACATTGAGATAGAAAGCAAGGGCATAGTCATTTGGAAAAGTATAAATACCTTAGCTCGGATTTGTAGAGATTTGGTGAAGAAGTTCGGGATGTTGGGTAGTCAAAGTGGTGAAAGATTGGGAAATGGTGTTTACGAATATGGATCTTTCATCATTGGTCCTAACCTGAATCTTAAGTTTGAAGGTGATATTACAACTCAAAACATTCAATTCGTGAATAGGCTCAATGTCATTATGGGAGTCCAATTCAGTCATCGGTGGATCAGACTCGTTAAGTTCATTATTTCTCTCTAGATTTACATTGGGTTTAGGTGCATATTGGTGAATAACATCAATATGTTTTTCTATGATAAGCTCATCTTCCTCTGGAATGACTCCCCATTCATAGTCATTTGATTCCTCATCTATGCCTCTAGGAAATTTGAGAACATGTGTAAAGTCAGGATGGATACCCCAAGAAGGGTTACCCTTAGATTTTGATTTGAATTCATACTCATGAGAATCTATTTTAGAATAACTACCACCTTCCTTCTTGTCTATTTGATTTCTTTTGAGATTAGCTTGTTCTTGTGGTGCAACTGTCTTTTGTTACATAGTATGTTCTTGTGTATCTACTACATTGATGTTCTCCTTAGTTTTCTCTTCATCTTTGAGGAGGTCTAGTATTTCTTTGGGAAAACACTCATAAGGAATGAGCTCATCAGTAGTGTCTGAATCATCACTGTCAGATTATTCTATTTCTTCCTCTAGTTGAATTGTTTTGGATGGCTCAATCTATTCTAAGACATGTGGGGAGTTCTTGCTAAGATAGAAAGGCTTCTTCTTATATCCTAGACCTATTGTATTCTTTTCGGTTTGACCATGGTGGTCAAGAGGTGATAGAAGACCCTTACCTTGTAGTCCTAGAGGTCCTTTTCTAGTATATCCCATTTTTGTTATCAATTTTTCCCTTGGTCCGTATGACTTCTAAGGAATTTTTCTTGAAGTGGAGTCACATTTTTGGACTGATTGGGATTGAGGCTCATCCTTGTATAACCATTCAAGCACAACTTCTTCTTCCTCAAACTCTTGTTTAGATACTTGTTCTGTGACAAAGCTTCCATTGAATATGACCTGGGATTCTTTAGCTGTAGGTTTCACTTTATTAGAAGGTTTTCCATAAGATTTAGGGAACAACGGGAGAGATGTGAGGGATAAAATAGGTTCCATTGTGTATTCTCCCATACCATTGTCATTGATTTTGACTTCTTTAGCAATGTCTTCCATCTTGGATATTGAAGCAATGTCTATCTGCTTAGTGCAAGATTCTCTGTTATTAGGAACAAGTTTATCAACACTTTCTTTCAATGCATTGCAAGTTGTGTATAGGTCCAATGGAATCATCACCTCTACTCCTTCATAAGGAAATTTCACACATTGATGGTATGTGGAAGGAATAGCTCTCATTTCATGTATCCAGGGTCTTCCTAGAAGGATGTTGTAAGCCAAAGGTAGATCAAGAACTTGACATATGGTGTCTCTGATAATGGGTCCTATTCTGATAGGTAAGAAAATAGTTCCCTCAGAAGATCTTTCTTGCTCATTATATGATTTGATAGTTATCTTCTTCTTAGGATCAATTGGTAGTTCTTAATTGTGTGATCAAGTTGTAAGAACAAATATTGAGACTAGCGCCTCCATCTATCAACACGTGTTTGACACGATGGTTTTGGATGAAGACTTCAATGTGCAAGGGCTGGTTATGAAAATGACTCAAAGAATTATCATCTTCCTCTAAAAAGGAGATATACTATGGAGACATGAGATGACCAACCATAGTCTAGAATCTATCTAAATCAAGGTTGTCAGGTGTATGCACCCTAAAATGGTCGCCTAGACTTTGGGCCCCATTTATTTGATTTATCAATCCTGAATCATTTTGATCATTAATCAATATTTTGAACATTATCAATTTCTTGATCAAATCCTAATTTCGATCATATATTAGATTTTTATCCTATGGGCTAACCATTTATCCTAAGTCTTTATTTAATTAAAAGAAATATTTCCTCCCCTTTTGATTAAATAAAAAGCCCCACTTTTCCTCTTATCCTAAGTTGCACAAATAAAGCATTATTCCTATTTTACAAAAAGGAAAAAAGGCACTTTTGTCTCACATGAGGCTCAAAAGTCAACACTTCACTCTCATTGAAGGATACTTGTGCACATGGATTGCTGCTCTTTCAAGCTCCATCGTTGATTAAGACTTTTTGCCTCTTAATCTCCATGGTCCATTTCACCTCATTTCTTATAAAAGGAGAGCTCTCTCCTCCATTTGCATATATCCATGTTTTATGCTAATGTTATGCTGCAGGTTTTAGGTGCATTTGGAGTTTGAAGACATTGAAGACTTGTTGCTTTCATCATCTAGTTTATATTTGTTTTCTTAGTTGCATGATCATAGAATATTAGCTTAGTTTCCTTTTATGCAATAGAATAAGCTCACATAGTCTAAATAGGAAGGCTTGATAATACTTGTTCTTTCCTTTCATAGCATTGTTTGTACTTTCATTTCCATAGCTTAGATTGCATTCTCATATAGCTTGCATTGCATTGCATATTTGATTCTTGGAGATATTGGCATTGTTGCCCTTGTCTTCACTTGAATCTCTCATTGTGTGGTTGACTAGCAAGGTTATGAGTTCATAGCTCTAGCTGAGAGCAATTTTCAATCTTGCAACTCCATACATAAAGAGCTATGAGCCACTTTGTGAGGCCTCATTCTTGAGCAACCTTGCATGTAATGGTTTATAGAAGTGCACCATTTTAATGTGTACATTTCTGGCGCCTACCGTGGGGCTGAGTAGATTAGCTTTGTCCATTTAATTCTGCATTTTCCGTCAATATTTTCATCAATTTTTGGCTCAATTTTCAGTCTGTGGTTTTTTTGTCTCAGAGTATCGCGCGATACTTCTTAGAAATATCGCGTGATATATCTATGTATAGTGGTGCGACACTTCGCTCGGAAGAAGAATCGCCCACTAGTACTGAGAATTATCGCCTGTTATCAGGCGAAGTATCGCCCGCCCATAGTGAGAAGTATCGCGCGACTGAGAAATATCACACGAATGAGAAATATCGCCCGGCTGTAGGAAACTGTATCGTGCGATACTGGTGAAGTTTGAGAAATATCACCTGGTCTGGCAGAGACTTGCGTTCTCAGTTTTCTTGTCTGAATTTGATTATTTTAGCTTGCTGTTTTGTTTTGCTATGTTTAGATAGGTCTAACCCGCATCTTTTAGCTTAAATCTAACAGTTTATTGCATGTTTACATTTGAATTTTGATTTTTCTAACCTTGTGGGTCTAACAAGTTGTGTTTGTAGGTGCTCTCATTTGCTTGAAAATTGCTAAAAATGCATGTCAAAGAGGGCTACTAACAGTTTTTGCAGGGCTGCCCAAGCATAAAAACAAATTTTTTTTTTCTTGCTTGTTATTTACTTTCCTTTCAAGTGTGGCATTCACTAATTGTATTAGGCATCTTAATACCTTGTGAAAGAGATCTTGAGGTGGTAGGAGAAGTATGCTCTTCACCTTTAGGTGAATCAGAAAATCTTGACCCATGTTAAGGTTTTGGAAGGAAGGGAGTAATTGAATCTCTTTGCTTGGTGTGTTTGGGAGAGATTCTTGAGATAGGGGAGTATGCTCTTCACCCTTGTGGTGAATCAAAAACCTTGAACCTCAAGATTTGATCCATTTTTGTTTAGTTTAAGAATCCTTTAGCGGGCCTGCTCTTGAGCAATCAAGAGGAACGACTCAAGTGGGGACAACCTTGTCATCATTTTCCTTGGTGGCAAGTGATTCCAACTCACTATAATCTCAAGGCTATCAAGGACACCAAAAACCTTGATAGACATAACACTTGTCTTCATTTGATGTGAGTAGCTCATGGGATTGCGACCATGGGGAAATCATTGAACAAGAATGCTTAAGGTACTCTTGAGGCCGTGAGGTCCTAGTCCTTTATGAGGAGCAAGAGGAGTGTTGTGAACAGAAATCCTTATTAAGAACCATTAGATAGAAGCCACCTTCTTTTAGTCGCTTATCTTCTTAGTGCAAGGATTGATCCAAGTGGTTTACCCGGATCACCTTAAGATACTCACCATATGTGTCCCTTTGGTTGTGTCATTTGACATTTCCATGAAAAAGCCAACATCTCTTGTGGGTAACCACTTGGTGTGAGGCAAGGGGGCATCAAGTTGTGGGCTAAGTTGGTAAGTATTGAGCCTTGACTTTCTAGGATAGATTTTCTTGAAGTGTCTTTGATTGTGTGATACCAGTGCAAAAGTTCTTACATACAAACAATCGATAGCATTCATAGGGTGTTGTTTCAATTCTAATATCACAAGTGTTTGTCTTGGCAAGGTTGCTTTTGCCCTTGTTTCAAGTGTTTCAGACCATGTTTTGATCCCTTACTATTTGCAAACCTACCGAAATTCTGCTGATATTGTGAGTGAAATCGAAAACATCAACCCTCAGACTAGAAATTTTGACCAAACAGACCCAAAAATGCAAATTTCACACAATTCTGGTCGAGAGTTAAATAATCCTGCAATAGTATCGCGCCCTGTAAGGTGAAGTATCACGCGATACTTTGCGCATGCTAGAAATATCGCCCACTTTGAAGAGAAATATCGCGTGATAGTTCACCCCTGACGGACTATCGCTTGACCTGCCTGGAGTATATCACCCGCCAGTATTAAGAAGTATCACCTGGCTTCGGGCAAAGTATCACGCAGGTATAGGTTTATCACCCCAGTAGCCTGGAGTATATCGCCTGGTTTATTTTTATCGTGCTTAAATTTTGGTCAGTTTCAGTTGCTATCAATCAGGCTAGGTCTTAGAGTAGGCTTCTCACCCTGACATTTGAGATTTGTCTTGACTCCAAATTTCTAGTTTTTGGTCCTCCGGGATAGCATCATTTGATTAACAAAATCACTTTGAAATAATTGTCAAGTTAGAAAGCCATTCTTGGTGCCAAGGTTCATCTTTAAAATTGTTAGCTACATTTTGGGAAGATTTTAGTACTCTTATTGTCCAAATCACTTTCATTTGCATCTCAATTTCAATTATCTTTTGGCCTAGTCCAACCTCCTGATTCAAAAGTGCAAGGGTAGTCACCCTTTGATTTGAAGTACCTCTTTGACAGTGTTGGTAAAGCCCTTTTTTTCTTTTCATTTCTCTTTGGACAATAGAGGACTTTGATTATCCTAGTTTGGTGTTGACACTTTGAAAGGCCACCTTATCATTGAGAGTATCTCTTTTTCATGTCAGTTACGACAAGGTACCAAGTTAATCAAGGGAAGCAACCCCCTGTTGCCTTTAGCCAGTTACCACCCGTCAAGACTCATCGACAACCTAAGGGAAAAGGACCCCTTTTTGACCAATCTCCTAAGAGTGAAACTGAGGTTTGTTTTAATTCGGGAGCTAATCCTAGTGAAGTGAGCACCTCTTTTGTACCACTTTCATCAAGTATGGACATGAGTTACACTTTCACTCGACAACAAAGAGAAGCCATGAATCAAACTCTTGAGGATATCTTCCAATGACACAGAAGAGAGTATGGTGGTTCTTCTCATGCTAGTCCACCCGGGTCACCTCCTAACAACGTGAGGTATTTTGATGCTCATCAACGAGCTGAAAGACAGCATAAGCAAGCTCACTCTGATTCAGGGTCACAACACGAAGACCAGAACAACGAATCTAGTGATCACCACATCAACGCAGCTAATGCAATAAGGCATTCGAGACAAACCTCCCCACTTAAAGACACCTCTCGATATGCAAATACATGATTGAGAAGCATTGAGAGAGAGAAGCAAGCCTACTTAGATGAACAGGCTGCTAAAAAAGAAAAATTCAGACAACTAGAGGAAGAGGAACGTGCATTGTTGGATATATAGAAAAGAGTCACCCAAGAAGAAGAAGATAGACTCTATGCACAACAACTCCAAAGCTGATTTAATGGAAGGGGAGCCAATAGTGGGACCAACTCACCCCCCTCTACCCCTTCCCCTAGTTCTTGAAGAAGATCAAAGACACCCTCATGATCCCCAAGTCCTAGAGGAAGAAGGGCTTCAAGATATGACCATCATAGGAGACAGTCATCTCATAGACATTCAAAGCAACCCTCCCAATGAGCACATCATGGCTCACAACATGGAGGTAGTTATGCTAAATTTGATCATATGGACTTCATGACTATGCAACAAGAACCATCCTTTCAAGCCTATGTGGAGCAATATGTGGAACAAAACAAAGACCAATTCTTGGAAAGTCTTATCAACAAAGGTGCTAAAGTTCCATATAATTTTGATATTCACCAAAAGATCAAAAAATAGAATCCTTCAACTGATGAGGTGATCTTACAAATGCAAAAGGACATAGACAGGATGAAGGCTCCCAAGAGTACATTTAATTTGGACTCCATATGTCCTAACCCCATTGAAAAAAGTGTGGTGATGGTAGAATTCCCTAAGAAAGTTGAATTCCCAACATACGACAAATATGATGGCACTGGTGACCCTCACGACCATGTTCGACAGTTCTACATAATGAGCTTTTCCTTTCACCTTGAAGACTCCTACTTGCTGAGATTATTCCCAAGGAGTTTAAAAGGTCAAGCCATGGAGTGGTTCACCAACCTTTCCCCTCCAGTAAAGACATTTAAAGAACTTGTCCAAAGATTTGTTCAGCATTTTGCTTACAACTTATCGAGGTCAGTCACAATGCTTGATTTGTGTAAACTTAAACAAAATCAAAGGGAATCTTTTGTCACATTTTTACAATGATGGCGGCAATTGTGTTCGAAATACCCAAGGACAATCCCTGAAGAGGAGAGAATTGATATCATTGTGAGCAATCTAATACCAGAACTTAGATATGAAGTCAAGAAAATCCCATTTAATTCCTTTGATACTATGGTAGAGGTGGCATGTCACATTGAAGATGTCCTAAAAGAACAAGGAATTTTGGCTAAACCAACAAATAACAACAATAGCCAAAATAACAATACTAATGGTAACAAGGACAAAAAGAACTCCTATTAGAACAAAAACAAGCAAGTTGTCAATGACAGAGTTGTTGATTCATCTCAGGTCAAAAATGAAGGAGTTCTTAACCTCTCTCATGCAGTTCAAGCTATGAAGTTGCAAACATCCTCAACGCAACAAGACAAACCTAAGTATCAAAAGAGATCTAAAATGGAGAAAAGATAATTTACTAAATTGGGAGAATCTTATGCAGATGTTTTCAAGACACTAGTTGCTCATAATTTGGTGCACCCACAGGATCCTACAAAACATCAAATACCGGATCCTTTACCTCATTGGTGGGATGCTAAGGCTTTTTGCATTTTCCATAATGGGATTGGACACGACATAGAAAATTGTTTTAAACTCAAGCATCTTGTCCAAGACCTTATTGAGAAAGGACAATTACAAGTGGATGGGTTAACCACTAATGCAGACCATAAAGCCTTTAAAGAGCCCTTGCCTAAATATGAAAAAGGAGAGAATTCTAGCAATAAGAATGGCAAGGCAGCTATTAACTATACATACACACATGCTGACAATGTGATTAACATGCTTGAAGTGGCTGACAATAACATTAACATGGTGAGAAAGAAAGATCCTTATGGACATACTGTGGACTCAACTCCTATGACTAATGAAAGACCCGCTGTGGTGATAAGAGGTCCTCACTCACAAGGAATGCCCCAGTCCCTCAATGCTGTCACTAGGGGTCAGACCCAAGCACCCATTATCATCAAAGGTCCTAGCGCTAGCAAGTCTAAACAGCCCGTGTCCAAAGGTGCTCCTCCCAAATCTGCCGTTGGTCCTGATTCCAATTATAATCTTATTGACCAGCTACAACGTACACTCGCTCAGATATCCATTTTTGAGCTTTTAGAATTATCTCCTAAGCACAAGCGCGTCCTCGAGGATGCTTTGCGAGCAGCCAATGTCCCTAATAACTTAGATATTGACCAATTCCAAAACATGGTCAACCATTTGGCTAGCCCTCATTACCTCACCTTCTCAGAAGAAGATGACAAATCCATTAGTCACCCACATAATTTGGCCTTACACATCGAAGTCATGATTCATAAAACCCGTGTTAGGCATGTACTGATAGATGGAGGTGCGGGGCTCAATATTTGTACCCTGAGTTTGCTGCGAGCTCTAGGATATTCTGAGAACATCATTGACACAAAGAAAAGGATCACAATCAAAGCATATGAGGAAGCATAAATAAGTTCTAAGGGATTGGCCATTTTACCTATTCGCATTGGTCCAGTAGAGAAAGATATCTTATTTCAAATTATTGATGTTGGACCTCTAGCCTACAACATTTTGCTAGGTAGGCCATGGATTCACGAAATGCAGGTAGTCCCATCAACATATCACTAGTGTGTTAAGTTTCCCCATAACGGTGTAGAAATTTGCATCCCTGGAGATAGTGCTCTATCAGTTAATAACATTTCTGCGGGATCACATGTACCTTTGAATAGGGAAGCTGACAATCCTAGCAGTTCACTTGAACAATGCAAGCAGAAATTCAAGACCATGGATCTTGGGATGGGAGATTATAAGATTGATTCTTTTACAAAAATGCCAATCTCTCCTAGGTCTTATGGGAGACCAAATGTGAAGCCTTCATCATCAGCAATGACATTATTTGGGAAATTTGTTGAGTCTTCGGTCCCCATTCAAGAAGAGAAAGAGGAAGTTGTTGTAAGGGACTGGATATATCACGAGGAGAAATACAAACATAACAAGAATTTTGCTCCTTCACCTGAAACTTATGGGAAAGGGTATACACTGGTTAAAAATATGGGATATCCGAGATTTGGTCCCCTTAGTCATAGGCTAGATGCTAAAGCTGAGCCTCTTGATCATGCTCTTTTTGGATGAAAGAACAAGTCCACGATTGGCTTAGGTTTTGAAGATAAGAAAAAGAAAGGTGTTACTATCCCAGCTGCGATGGACAGTGACAGTGATGCAGATTATACACCTGATCTTTCCAACCAACAAGATGTGTCTGATGATTGGGTGCCCTCAATGAATCTCCTTTGGGGAGATTCCACAAATTTGATGCTTAATAGTCATAATATCCTAGCTGCGACGGATAGTGACTGTGTGACTGCTAGATCAACAAAGGAAAGTGTTACTGTCCTAGCTACGATGGATAGTACCAATACTAGCACTAGAGAGGGGGAAACCCTTCCTAACCTTGAGGCTTCTACATCACAAGGCCTAAATGATGACTCAGAGATAGACTCCCATGAATATGAATGGGATTCACTTTCAGATGCAACAATTGATCTGGACGTGGATATTATCCATGCCTATAGTACCCAACCCGATGCGACTAACGATCCTAGTGTCAGACTAGAGGATTTCCCTCCTCAAAACACCTTGGTAGACAACGCTTCATTTGATAGGAGGAGCCCTAATTCGGGTATCTTAGGAGAAGACTTGATGAACTCTGATTATATGGTCACCAGAGATGACACCTTTCGCATAAACAACATCGAACCCACCATTGACTTACCCCTTGTTCACTTTGACCTGATTCACTGGTCTCAGCGCCATCAAGAGCCCACATTCCTCACATTTCACAACGATTACAAAATTGCCTGCTATCTGAATGCTCTTGAACCCGTGGCTTCTTCCACCAGTGAACCAACAACTCGCATGACAAAGCCTGATATTAAGTACCTCAGTCTCAAAACAAAAGAGAAAAAAAAAATAGGTCTGATGGCGAAAACCACTTTGTGGCGGTGTCAGAACCAAAAATAGTAAAAAGAAATGACGCATCCGAAGGTGAAAACCTCTTTGAGGCACCTAAGGATGGGGTACTTAATAACTTGCCGAGTTATTTATAGGATAGATCATCAATATTGATTGAACCAACAAAGCCAGTCAATTTGAACACAGAAGAAAAACCTCAGATAGTCCATCTTGCTCAGTCTTTATTAGAGGAAGAGACCAAGGCATATGTACAGTTTTTACAGAAAAAGAAAATTAATTTTGCATGGACCTACTCAGACATGCTAGGGCTTGACATGAATCTCATAATGCATCACTTATCTATAGCTCCAGGAGTCAAGCCAGTAAAACAGAGATTAAGAAAAATGCATCCACATGTAGCTCTACTTGTCAAAGGAGAATTAGAAAAACTTTTGAGAGCTGGATTTATTAGAGCCATCGATTATGCAGAATGGATCTCAAACATAGTACCAGTCTCCAAACATGATGGGTCCATTCGTGTCTGCACAGATTTTAGAGATCTAAACAAAACATGCCCAAAGGATGATTTTCCACTTCCAAACATTGACATGATAGTGGACATGACGACGGGCTATGACATATATTCCCTAATGGATGGTTTCTTGGGGTATAATCAAATCAAAATAGCTCCTGAAGACCAAGAGAAAATAGCATTCACATGTGCATGGGGAACCTACTGCTGGAATGTCATGCCATTTAGGTTAAAGAATGCAGGAGCAACCTACCAAAGAGCTATGACGACTATCTTTCATGATATGATGCACAAAAATATGGAAGATTATGTGGATGATACCCTGGAAAAATCAAGAAAAAGGGACACACACCTCAATGATCTGAAAGTAATTCTAGATCATATGGAACAATTTCAACTCAGATTGAATCCAAAGAAGTGCGCATTTGGCGTCACCTCAGGCAAACTTTTAGGATTCATAATATCAGCAAAAGGTATCGAGGTTGACCCCGAAAAGGTCCAAGCAATCCTAGATATGCCACCTCCTCAAAATATCAGCCAAATGAGAAGTCTTCAGGGATGTCTTCAATCAATTAGGAGGTTTATTTCTTAGCTTGTAGATAGAGCGCAACCCTTCAACAAGACATTGCATAAGGGTGCTTCTTGTGTTTGGAACGAGGATTGTCAAAAGAGCCTAGATCAGATCAAACAATACTTGGCCAATCCTCCGATCCTAATGCCTCCTATTCCAGGGAAACCATTGATCCTATATATTTCAGCTACAAACACTTCCCTGGGGGCATTATTGGCTCAATCAGATGATACTGGGAAAGAACGGGCCATCTACTATATCAGCCGTACTCTAGTCTCCTATGAGATCAATTACAATAATATTGAGAAGTCTTGTCTCGCGGTGGTGTTTGCTTCTCAAAAGTTGTGCCACTACATGCTTGCTCATACCATCCATTTGGTTGCCAAAATTGATCCCCTTAAATACTTGCTTAGTAAGGCTGCCCTGACAGGTAGACTTGCTAAATGGATGATGGTCCTAACTGAATTTGACATAGAGTACATTGAAAGGAAGGCAATAAAAGGGCAAGCTATTGCCAACCAATTAGCTGATTTTCCAATCCAGGATAGTATGCCAGTCCAAGTGGAATTCCCAGACGAACACATCTTATATACCACTACTCGCACTTGGACAATGTTCTTTGATGGTTCCCGCATGCAAAATGGATCAGGTGCTGGAGTGTTATTTGTTTCTCCACATGGGTACAACATTCCGAAGTCTTACAAACTATTATTCCCATGTACCAATAATATTGCAGAATATGAAGCTTTAACTAATGGCTTGAGAATGGCTATAGAATGGAACATCACAGAGTTACATGTCTTTGGGGATTCCTAGTTAATCATCAACCAAGTCAATGAAGAGTATCAAACCAAGGATGAAAAATTGATACCCTATAAAAAGATGGTTGATTCTTTGAGACGCTATTTCACCTTTGTGACGTTTCAACAAATCCCTAGGATAGAGAACAAAGCTGTAGATGCCATGGCCACATTAGCTTCACTTCTTCAGTTGGAGACACATGAATCCAGATTTGAATTCCTGGTGGAAGAGCTACACCATCCCATCTTTGACTCATCTGAAAGCTATGCCATTTGTGCCATTATCACACATGAGTCTTCCCGATATGGTGCTATCTATTCATATCTTCGTGATGGCATCATCCCTGACACATTCAACTGCTCCGAACGCTGAAACCTCATCTGTAATGCCTCTCACCACACCCTCATCTCTGGTGATTTATATAGGAGGGGTTTAGATGGGACGCTTCTTAGGTGCTTGGAAAGGAGGAATCCAACCAAGCGTTAGCTGACATCCACGAGGGCATTTTTGGTGGACATTCTAATGGTCTTGCCATGGCCCGAAGGTTGCTTAGGGTGGGATATTATTGGCCCACAATGCAGATAGATGCAGTCACCTTTGCTAAGTCATGCAAAAAATGTCAGAAACATGGCAACCTGATTCACGCTCCAGGTAGGGAGCTGATCCCTTCTGTTTCTCATTGGCCATTTCAGCACTGGGCCTTTGATCTGGTTGGGTAGATTCATCCCAACTCATCAGGTGGACACAAGTTCATTATTACTGCCACTGACTACTTCACAAAATGGGTGGAGGCTGTACCACTTTCTGTTGCTTCAGGAAGGACCATTTCTTTGTTCATCTTGAATCATATCATTTGCTGATTTGGAGTGCCTTCTGAGATCATTACTGACAATGGAGGTCAATTTAAGAATAAGGACCTAAAGCACCTATGCAAAAAGTTTAAAATCAAGCAACATTGGTCCTCCATATACTTTCCATAGGGAAACGGATAGGCAGAAGCTTCTAACAAAACCATTCTTAAGATTCTTCATAGAACAGTACACAAGAATGGTAGGGATTGGCACTTACAAATCAATCCAGCACTATGGGCTTACAGAACAAGCATTCGCACACCTACAGGAGCCACTCCTTTCTCTCTCACCTATGGCACTGAAGCAATATTGCCTCTAGAAGTCGAGATACCATCACTTAGAGTCTCACTCAAAGGTTTGATTACAGATGAGGATTACCACACCATGAGGTTATAGGAACTAGAACTTCTAGATGAGAAGCGTAAGGCTTCCTTTGATCATATGAGAGTGTATCAGAAGCGTATGTCCAAGGCATTCAATAAGAAGGTTCACCCTAGAGAATTTCAAATAGGTGATCTTGTTTTACAAGAGAACCCTAAGAACCAACAAAACAGAGAGCAAAAGGGCAAGTTTGAACCTAACTGGCTTGGACCATATGTCATCACAGCTGCTTTTGGTACTGGTGCGTATTTACTATCAGATCCTAATGGAGAATAGCTCCCTGATCCCATCAACATTATGCACCTCAAGAAGTTCTATCCTTGATGCCCATTTTGTCTGGGGGCATCCTTTGTACATATCTTATTGATCCTGAAAAAATTCCAAAAAAATTGATATATGATGCTGAAAAAATCCTAAAAAGCATATAAAGTCCTGAAAAAATACAAAAAAATTAAAATATTCAAAAAATCAAAAAAATAGAAAAAGTGCCTTGGTGAAAACCTAGCAATAGGCGCCTTGGTAGCAAAAAATCCCAAAAAAATGAAAAAATGAAAAAATGAAAAAACAATCCAAGTGGTGAAAACCTGGAAATAGGTGCTACTTGAGGCCTTTGCACCCCTATTTTTTTAGCATGCATCCTCGACACTGAGCCTTTCTCCATCATCCCTTGACCTTATTTGGCTTAGTCTGGAATTGGTCTTTGTCTTTGTCTAGGGGGCATAACTGTTAGCATTGGTCCTTTAGGTGCGTTTGTCTCTTGGGGCATTTCACAACAGGTGTTTTTCAACACCACCCCAAACAATGTTTTTTTTTTTTTTTAACACTACCCTTGCGTCGAGTGTTTCTTAACACTTATTAGATGTCTTGCCTATAGTCTAAGTCTAATGCGATAGTGCTCATGTGTAGATGCGATACTTAGAGTCTGACTCTATGACCAACACACACACACTTAAACAATCAACTCACTGACGATATGATGACTTTATTTTTCTTTGTGTGCTATCTATGAGGATTTCTTTGATGAGTGGTCTCTCCCCGAGAAGTTTTCAATGATGCATAGCTAGAAGACTGAGGGAATGAGAACATGTTTTCTTGCTTTATCTGCTTGTGGGTATATTTTGTTGATCTTAACTGTCATGAGCATTTATGCTGGTCCTACTTGACACTATGGATTGACAAGGTATTATCCTTGACTGTTTTGTGAGTGCATGCTTTTAGCTATCTTGACTTTCATGTGTCTTGATACAAGAATAATCTCGCCATATCAAACTTAGGTGATCTCATTGCATTAGTCATCTTGACCTATATGTCTTTGGTGCCTAGGTGAGATTCCTACATTTCTATCTGATAAAGATCATATTCATATCCACATAGTTATGCTAGTGTGCATTGTATGATCTTACGATGCTACCAATAACGCTCGATGATGATAATTAGATGTCTATAATCGTTGTGACCTTGCAAGTCAACCACTTTCATAGTAGTTTGCATTTTTAGGTTCATGTTAGTCTAGTGTTGCATTTTGCATATGGACAGAGCTCTCCTTTTCATCTTACGTGGACCTGTCAGTCGACTGCGCTCACCTTTTCTTCTTCTCGATCATGTCTTTCGCTCCTCATCTTTTCATCTCGAACCTGTTCCTGTTCATCATAAGGGGTTAATCACATCATCATATCAAAACTGTCATTTTCAAGAAACATGAGTCTATATCATACACATGAGAATTAAACATACATCTATGAGAGAGAACATACATAAGCACATACATAAGTATTTTTGAGCAAAATGACAAGACAATATACATAAACTGATACATCCATCACAACTGAGACAAATACACATGATACATCGAACATCCAGTAATCTCATATACAATGTCATGATATACAATACACTATGAGATCCCAAAATCTAGATCAAAAGTCTCAAGATATGTCCAAACATCTAAGACCTAACCCTAAGACTCGCTACCACCCTCGTGAGGAGCTCATGGTGGTGGAGGAGGCATAGCTCTCCTATCGAGTACCACGTCTGATACCCCTACCCGCTGAGAGTATGATGGTGCTTTCTCACCCTCTGGGATGGCCTGTAGATATAACTCATGATAATAGGCTACTCTCACTGACTCTCATCAGAGCTCCAGTGCCTCGGCCTGTGCCATTACCTCATGGTGTGCTATCTCTACTCTGAGATCAGCTATCTGCTGATCCCGCTCTGCCCTCAGATCTAGGAGCTGCTGATCTCTCACAGCTATAGTGGTCCACAGCTACTATATCTCTACCTCCTAAGCCTATATCTGGGCTCTCAGGTCCTCTCCCCCTGCAGGCTGCTCTTACTGTGCCTCTGCCTGCCGATGAGCTGGTCTTGCCTCCTCCTCAGGTGTCACTGATCTCTGTCCCCATGACCATTTTCAGCCACCTGATCTCAACCCCTCTCCCCTCTCCATCCTCCTCCCTCTCCCCCTCCTACCATCTCCTCCATCCCCTCCCTCTCCTCCTCCGTCCCCTCCGTCCCTTCCGTCTCCTCCTGGTGCTGACACCTGTACATCTGGTACTGTAAACTGAGGGAATGGTACCCTCCACCGCTCTACTCTATAGGCTCCATCAGCCCCTGCATCTGCCACATCTAGGAAATAATTCCAAGGCTCACTCCTGATAGTTGTTGTCTCTACGACAGCCTGCTGATAATCCAGCATGGGTAGCCACCCATGACCCTCCTCATCCCTAGCCCTGGCATATGTGCTGGTCTCTATCGAGACTCGCTGCTGCCGCCCAAACTGTCGCCACACCTGAGTGATGCAGAATCTCTCTACGATCTCTGCATATTGACCTACCAATGGCTGACTGCACAGCATGTAGCTCAGCTCATCAGCTGCATCTCCCCAAACTTCAACCTCCCTGTATGGCCTCCATGTGAATGAAGCTATCTCGTCCAAAATCTACCGATAGTATGTCACATCCCCAAAATGGGCATGTGATATGAACCCAAGGTACCTGTAGATATAGGGGTACCTCCTCTCCCTCGTCTGAACCCTAGGGTGCACCACAGCGATGTGCTCCCACACCCATACCTGTGCCAGGATGGCACCGCATGCCCATGTCCGATCGTCCCTGTAGACGATCTCGTGCAGCTCATGATACATCTCTGCCAAGATCGCAGGCCCCCATTCCATCCGTCAGGGCCTGCCTACCAAGTCTACCAATAACCTGCCCCATCCAAGCAGGAATCCCTTCTGACTACGATCAGTCATCAGGATTTGTGAAATGATAGATGCCACAATGCATGGCACCAGATAATCTCTGCCAAAATCATCAAGCAGTCGCTCCTAGCTAACATGCCTGTCCAGGATAGTCACATCCTGAAACATCTCCTGAATCAATCGACGCCCCTCAGTGGCATCCTGATCATAGTATACCTGTGACAACACATAAATCATGTTAGTTTTCATCTTTTGGAAATATTACATTTTACATGACTATCTCAAAAATATGATTATACTTACAGGCTCTCCGTGGCATGGAACTCGGAGGATCCTATAGACAACCTCTAGTGTGATGGATGCCTCGCCTGTAGGAAGGTGGAAGGTGTTGTGCTCGCTGTGCCATCTCTCGGCCAGCGTAGTCAACAACCCATGGTCCGCTCAGATATATGGGTCTCTCAATAGATACTGGAATCCCATCGCCCTGAGGTCGGCATTGCCCGGATCGTCTAGATCCCGGACACACCGCAATCCTGTCACCTTCGGCGCTCTGATGATGAGCATCGAAAAAACCTCCTGCAAGCCAAAACCAAGCCCGTTGTTAGCACATATCATGATGGATGTCCAAAAACTTAGTATAAAACACCCTAAAAATGTAACATTGTCTAGACCCATCTCATTTTTGCTCAAAAATGTATTAAAAATCAAAATTGTATGTTGGGCGATATTCTTTTTTGGAGAAGTATCGCGTGATACTTCTCCCTATAGTGGGGCGATAAACCTTATATCGCGCGATACTTCACCCAGTATCGTGCGATCTTTCACCCAGTATCGTGCGATACTGGTGCCTTAAGCGCTTGATAGTTTGGGGACCCGCAAAGTATCGCGCGATACTTCTCCCCAAAGCGCGCGATACTTCTAAAGTATCACGTGATATTTCGCCTAAGAAAAAATTTTGAAATTTAAAATTTAAAAAAACGTGCTAAAATAAGCTATTAAATGCTAAAAATGACCAAAAAGCTCAAGTTTTTCAAAAACATACCGGGGCAGGATAGTGTGGTGGCCGGTTGTGCAATCGGGCGCGCTCGAATCGATGCCTATGGACGGGAACTCCTGCTTGCTGGGCCATTTTCTCTCTCTAAAACTCTGAAATTCTCAAATCACTAAAAGACAAATGATTTTTGAAAATGACATTTTGACCCCTTTTATAGTCTTTTGACTTTTTGACCTCATTTTCAAAACACCTCAGAATTGCGTAAAAATTGCACCCCTAGCTAATTTCGACGTCCTGGATCCATTTTTGGACTCAAAATTGAAATCTGAGGTCATCTTGATAGTGAAAATCATGTTTCAAAATCTTCCCCCCTTCTGCGCAGTTGGCTGATCTTTTGAGGCCTAATCTTTTGATCTTTGTTGGGGCATCGTCATTTTCATGTCTTCCAAACTTCTAGTCTTTCATTCATATTCATTCTATTCCCTCATTTCTCATGTTTGACTACATCTTTTCAGTCAGGCTGGGGCATGTTGTATTGCCTAATGGTTAACCTATTTTGACTCTTACCTTCGATTGTGATTTTATTATGATTTGATCAACTTTATCGATTTGTTGTTCTCCTCTCTATGATTTCAATTTCGACTCTGAGGGGGCAGTACCTATGGGATTCTCATCCCTAATTCTCTTGATTTTCCTGATTCAGACATCTTTTGTGAGCTTTTGCTCAAATTTGAGATTCTTATCTCCCATTTTTAGACTTGATTATTGCCTAGCAGTGACGGTGATAGTTTTGTCTAAAGCTTGATTTGCACCTAGTAGCGACGATGTTGGTCTAAGATTTTGTTTATGTTTGTCTAGGTGTGATCCCGAATCGACCTCACATCTGAGTTGTTTTGTGATCCTAAATCGATCTCACATTGCAACTTCATTCTTTGACTACATGTGTTCCCAAATCGATCACACATTAGTCAAAGAGGGGCAAATGTATGCACCCTAAAATAATCGCCTAGACTTTGGGCCCCATTTATTTGATTTATCAATCTTGAATCATTTTGATCATTAATCAATATTTTGAACATTATCAATTTCTTGATCAAATCCTAATTTCGATCATATATTGGATTTTTATCCTATGGGCTAACCATTTATCCTAAGTCTTTATTTAATTAAAAGAAATATTTCCTCCCCTTTTGATTAAATAAAAAGCCCCACTTTTCCTCTTATCCTAAGTTGCACAAATAAAGCATTATTCCTATTTTACAAAAAGGAAAAAAGGCACTTTTGTCTCACATGAGGCTCAAAAGTCAACACTTCAGTCTCATTGGAGGATACTTGTGCACATGGATTGCTCCTCTTTCAAGCTCCACCGCTGATTAAGATTTTTTGCCTCTTAATCTTCATGGTCCATTTCACCTCATTTCTTATAAAAGGAGAGCTCTCTCCTCCATTTGCATATATCCATGTTTTATGCTAATGTTATGTTGTAGGTTTTAGGTGCATTTGGAGTTTGAAGACATTGAAGACTTGTTGCTTTCATCATCTAGTTTATATTTGTTTTCTTAGTTGCATGATCATAGCATATTAGCTTAGTTTCCTTTTATGCAATAGAATAAGCTCACATAGTCTAAATAAGAAGGCTTGATAATACTTGTTCTTTCCTTTCATAGCATAGTTTGTACTTTCATTTCCATAGCTTAGATTGCATTCTCATATAGCTTGCATTGCATTGCATATTTGGTTCTTGGAGATATTGGCATTGTTTCCCTTGTCTTCACTTGAATCTCTCATTGTGTGGTTGACTAGCAAGGTCATGAGTTCATAGCTCTAGCTGAGAGCAATTTTCAATCTTGCAACTCCATACATAGAGAGCTATGAGCCACTTTGTGAGGCCTCATTCTTGAGCAACCTTGCATGTAATGGTTCATAGAAGTGCACCATTTTAATGTGTACATCAAGAACATTGGATCCGAGAAAAGCTTTGTCTAGAATGGCTCTATGAGCGGGAGATATCTGAAGCAAATCAAACATGGATATTTTTGCATTTGTATGCTGGAGTTGTTGGACAATACTGTATGATGTTGGCCTCGTTTCTTTAGGATTTGATGATTTAGAGGCAGCCTTCTATTTATAAGTAGACAAGAGATTGAAATGCATTTTAGGGACATTTGATGAATTTGGGATTTGTCCTTGTAGATGCACCTGAGCTTGTGATTGAGTAACTGCATTTTATGATTGATTATCTCTATCTTTTCTTACAATTGTGATGACATTGCAACACTCAAATAGGCATGGTTCAACGATATTGATGACATAATTTTTTCTAGAGTAGGCATAATTGACTTTAGCACCCACATTAGGTTGAGAAGATGAATCTCCTTGACCATGTTTCAAAAATGACTCTGTGAATGCTGTATGATCATTATTGCTTTTATGATTATCAATTATAATTTCTCCATTATCATTTTTGTCTTGTATGATGTGTTTCAAGCGTATGCAATTATTAGTCTTATGACCCTTATTGCAATGGAAGTCATAGAAATCATTCTCTCTCCACCATTTTGGTTTAGGTTCAGGATCAAATACCTTTCTCTTAGGCAAGGAGATGATTTTATTGGCCAACAAAGTCTTCATGGTAGATTCCAAGGATTCTCCAAGAGGAGTAAACTTACGTCTAGGATCTATAGCCCATTGTTTATAGTCAGATGGCTTCTTGTTAGATTTTGTTGCTTTAGCTTCAGAAGCTTTGATGTCTTGGGTGCCAACAATGAGATTGAAAGCAGGTGCCTTAGATGGGGCATAGATAGTATCAACAATGTCATCTGTGATGATGCCTTTATTCTTGTTCCAGTTTTTGTCTTTGTCTTTAGAATTAGATCTAGATTCATACTTGTCTTTTTGAAGTGATACGTCTCCTTTTTGAACAAGTACTTTCTCAATTTTGATTGCATTTTCTACCATTTTATCAAAGGATGTATGATTTTGCATTTGCAAATGGTAGTTGAGTTCTGGAACAAGATTTTTCATGAAAATTTCCAGCTTCTCAGTTTCTGGAATGGGTCTAGCATACAGAGAAAAAAATTTCCTCCATCTTTTGAGAAAAGTCAAGAATGGTTCTCCTCAGTTTTGTTTCAGATTGTAGATATCGATCATGGTGACCATATGTTGAATGTTTTAGGAGTATTTTTGATAGAACAGTTTGATTAACTCCTCAAAATTTTTCATAGTAGGACTCATTTTTGAGAACCAATGAATAGCTGACCCTCCCAGAGATTGAGGGAAAAGATGCATTAGGTAGGTTGGTTAGTTCATGAACTCCATAGATTGAGTATAGAATTCTCTGACATGATCTTGAGGATCAAAGTTTCCATCATATTTATCATATCTAGGTATTTCCACTCACTTAGGGAATGGTGGCATGTACAAGTCTTTATCAAATGAAAAAGGGCATAGAACTTCCATGGAGAACTCTTTAGGTTCCTTTTCTTTTTTGAGTTTATTAAGTTTGACTTGTATGACATGCATTTGTTTCATCATAGCAGTGATTGGAGTTTCTTCCTCATGCGTAATGATATCTTCAACATTAAAGTTGGGAGGAATTTTAGCTTGGGAGGAATTTTAGCCCCTTGATGAGCTAACTCTAGGAAGTATGTTTCTCTGTCTTCCTTCAAGAAATGCCTCATCATTTTCTTGAAGTCATCGTCATTTTGATATCAAGCAATTTCAGAAGGTGTGGGTTCTTGATCTGCACCATGTTGAGAGTGATGTCCTTGAGACCCATGCTTTGTCCCTCCTTGAGACATGTTAGGAGTTTTAGGACTCCCTAGGATAGATTGATGTGGAGTTTGTTGATCACCTCCATGGGTTGATGGAGGGGGGGGGCTATGTAACCAATTTTTAATCGAAGATTGTCGAGACTGTCATCTTTGTAAAGATCTGAATTGTAGAGTTTCTCAAAGGTTGGACCCACATGAGTAGACAAAGGTAAGGTATTGGGTGCTTCTCCAGATTTCTTGTGTGAGGAAACTCTAGTTTCGACCATTAACCTTAGATGAAGCAAAAGAGAAAGATGAAGACATTGAAGAATGACTTGATTCAAGAAGATTGAATGATGCAACCTTGTCGAGATTGGATTGATTGAAGATTAGATTGCATGTAAATGAAGGATACTGTGCCCTAGTAGTATGGGTAGATGCCCAAAAGATGGCAGACACAAGCTCACAACACTTAGCCATTTTGTATGAAGACTAAATTTGAAGATAATTTTGACAAGGTTTTGACACAAGATGAAAAAGACTCAAATCGATAAATCAGAAGGCTAAATCAAACTCAAGAGACCACTTTAGGTAAATGATCAAATTCTTTCTAGTTTATGCTCTGTTCCTAACACAGTGAATATTTTGACAGAATCTAGAAATAGGTTGCAAAAACTAGATTCCTGAAAAATTTGACAAGTTTTTGACAACTTTTTGAAAATTTTGATATGAGTTTCTCCAAGCTCGTACGAGTCTGAGTAAGCTCTAGCATGACAGTTGACAAAACTTGTACGACAATTGACACCAGGGTTTAATTTTCTTGACAAAGCTTGTACGAAAATGTATAGGCTCTTGTACGATAATTAGGGGATTCTAAAATGACAAATGCTCAAAACTCATATGACTTTCTGATCTTGTGGGATGACTTTTGATTCCAGAAAGGAATTTTGCTTCAAATTTTTCAATTTTTAGGTTTTCAGTTTCAGATTGTTGGCAAAGTTTTCTATCTAGTTTTGAAGATCTATATAATAGTTCATCTCAAATAACCAAGTAGATATCAAGCATGCAAAACAACAAGCAATGGAAGAAAGAAATCATCTGAAAATAATGAACAAGGGCAAAAGAAGCCTTACGCATGAACAAGCAATAGTGACTTAATGTGCTAATCCCTAGGAGTGTTATTTGTGTATGTTCTCAAAAGTTTTCCAATAACACACATAGTCCTAGAAAATGAAAAATTTGGCCTCACTAGGGTTTTTAGTAATGGTCTGACTCTGCAAATTTTATGATCTCAAGAGGGTGAACTCCAATCTAGGCACACCCAGGTTTTGACATAGTCTAATAATTTAATCAATCAAGAGCTGCTAGGGAGATCTGACAGCCCAACAAGAGACCACACCTATGAAGATTTCCTCCACAAGGACATTTATATAGCGATTGTTGCTATCATGATGAAAATGGCTATTACCACTTTAGGTTCCATCCACGTGGTTGATCCAATTAAGGGAAGGTCCACTATGATTAACCTTCTCTAAAGGTGGCTCACAAAAGATACCGCAGGGGGACTATATCGGATTCAAGGATCTGAGTTTCTGGTACTATCCAAAAAGGAAGTAGAGCATAATCCCCCAGCCTCTTCACTTCACCAAAACAAAATAGATAGATTAATCTGACATGCTAAGACTGAAATTATCTCACCAAGATCTATGATGTCAACCACGTATGGTCTATCAATCTCTCTAGAGAGAGAATGTATCGATCAAAAGTTGAAGACTCAACAATCTAGTAGAATGCAAGATAATATCAGTATCCTCCCTACCTACAAGGGGATCCTTCATGATGAAGGGTGCTCCCCTTAATACCACAAACACATAACAGAAATAGAGAAACAACAACAATATGCAAGAACAGAAAATTGGCTTCTTATTATCTCCACAAATGTGGAATTACAAACTTTCAGAATTACAATATGCAAAGCCACATGGGCATTCCCTTACAATATTCTGTAGGACAAAGCCTCGAATCAATACCCAGATCTACTACCCAGAACTATTCTGAACTGCCTAAGACAATAATACAGCCTTCCTTATATAGGCAATTTTCCACCGCCTGGGAAGGTTCCAGAATTTTAGCCAATAAGGCCGACCAAACTTAGAATTATTTTTTTTTATTTTACATTTCATTACATCATAGTCGGCTCAAAATAAATTTTGAAACCCGAACAGAAATTTTGAAGAAAAATCATTTTCCGCCATTTCAGGTGACCCAACTTCCGAAGACCATAAGTCATCACCAGTTGACCCGATTGACTATTGTAACCCCATTTCGGAAAGGGCGCGAGGAGCTCTACAACGCTTGAATTGAGCAAGCTTCATTCAGCCCAAAATTCGACCTCATCCGGGGCCTCTAAAGCCTTCAAAACTGAGTTCGAAGTTTCTGTACCCTGCTGCCAATACCGAAAATCTTCAATATCTTCCAATATACACTTGATCTGGCAATGAAACTTTACTGGCAGACTAATATGACCAAAATGAACCTCCAAGAAAGAAATCAGATCATTCTGAGCACATACAAAAATTACCAAAAATAGTAACTTTCCATAAATAGCAGCTCTGCACAAAATAGCCCTTATTGAATACAAAAATAGAAATATTTTTGGGTGATGCAAGATTGCTCTTACACCCAGGATGCTCCTGCATCAGACACCCGGGGTAATTTGAGAAGTGACCCTGTCACGACTCAGGTGTGCAGAGAAAAACCAAGACGGCTAATCCCCTCCTTTGTCAGCCATGATGAATCTTCAACAGGTCGTCCTTTCCACTTGACCAGATATTCTTCATATATCCTGTTCCTTGTGCTTCTGCCAATACGACTGTCCAGTATATCTTCGATCTCCTTAGTGTCTGAACTAGTTGCTGGAATACTCCACTGTGCTGCTGTGATCTCATCTTCAACACCTCCTTCATGATACTTTGTCAGGTCTGAAATGTTAAACACTGGTGAAATATTTAGCTCAGTAGGCAATTCTACCTCATATGCGTTTCCTGAATCATGTTTCTTCAGTATCCTACATGGTCCAAACTTCTTCATTTTCAGCTTGTTATATGTACCAACTGGAAACCGCTCCTTCCGCAAATGAACCATGACTTCATCACCAACTTGAAATTCCTTATACCTCCTTTTCTCATCTGCCTTAGCCTTATACTGTGCGTTCATCTTGATAATATGCTTCCTCACCTCCTCATGGATGTTCTTCAAGTGTTCTGCAAAATCCTCAGCTTCAGCACTACTTATTTCTCCTTTATCTATCTTCCTCAATTCAGATGCATTTCTTGGACTACTTCCATAAACAATCTGGAATGGTGATTTACCAGTGCTCCTGTTGACAGAATTATTGTATGCAAATTCTGCCTGTGGTAAAATCAAATCCCATCCTGTTGGCTTATCTCCAACCAAACATCTCAGCAAATTTCCCAAACTCCTATTCACCACCTCTGTTTGTCCATCAGTCTGTGGATGATGTGATGAACTGAACTTTAAATCTGTCTTTAACTTCTTCCACAATGTACGCCAGAAATATCCAACAAACTTAGTGTCCCGATCTGAAACTATGGTCTTTGGCAAACCATGAAGTCTCACTACTTCTCTGAAAAACAATTCTGCTACATGAACAGCATCACTAGTCTTCTTGCAGGGAATGAAATGTGCCATCTTTGAAAATCTGTCAACTACCACAAAAATTGAATCGTGTCCCCGCTGTGTCCTCGGTAAACCAAGAACAAAGTCCATACTGATATCCTCCCAAGGCTTCTCTGGTATAGGTAATGGCTGATACAACCCTGTATTCTGCTTCACTCCTTTCGCCATCTGACATACTCTGCAACTCTGTACAAACTTCTTCACATCTTGCTGCAATTGTGGCCAATAATAATTCTCACCAACCAAAGCAAGGGTTTTATCACGACCAAAGTGTCCAGCCAATCCTCCACTATGCTTCTCCTTGATGAGATTCTCCCTCATAGAACTTCGTGGAATGCACAACTGACTCCCTCTGAATAGCATATCATCCTGGATGATGAAATCCAACCATTTCGTCCTGTCTAGAGTAACAGGTTCTTTACAAGCTTTCCAAGCTTCACCAAAATCAGGATCCTCTGGATACAAATTCTTGAGCTCCTTGAACCCAACCACTTCAATCTGCATTTCTGTCAGCAGTAGTTGCCTTCTGCTAAGAGCATCTGCAACCCTATTAGACTTTCCACTCCTGTGTTTCAAAACAAATGTATAACTCTGCAAAAATTCAACCCATTTCAAATGCCTTTGATTCAACTTTCCTTGACTATTCAAATATTGCAAAGCTTGATGATCAGTATACAAAACAAACTCCTTAGGAAGCAAATAGTGTCTCCACTTCTTTAATGCTTGAACTATAGCATAAAATTCCTGATCATAAACAGAATATTTTCTCTTGGCATCATTCAACTTCTCACTGAAATAAGCAATAGGTTTACCTTCTTGGCTCATAACAGCTCCTATTGCAGTACCACTAGCATCACAATCTACTTGAAACACCTTATTAAAATCTGGAAGTGCTAAAACAGGTTGTTCTGTAACTTTTTGTTTCAACAATTGAAAACTCTTTTCTGCCCCATTAGTCCACTTAAACTCTTTTCTATCCCCTCTCATTGTTTCAGTCAAGGGTCCACAAATACTGCTAAAATTTCTGATAAACTTTCTGTAAAAGCTAGCTAGACCATGAAAAGATCTTACCTCAGTAGCATTCCTTGGAGTAGGCCATTCAAGGATAGCCTGTACCTTCTCTGGGTCCATTTTTAGACCTTCTCCTGAAACTACAAACCCCAAATACACCAACTCTTTCTTCACAAAACTGCACTTCTTCAAATTAATCAACAATTTCTCTTCTCTCAGCTTCTCAAATACCATACGAATATGCATCATATGCTCCTCCAATGTCTTACTAAAGATCAGAATATCATCTAGGTAAACAATGACAAACTTACCTAGAAATTCTTTCAGAACCTCGTTCATGAGCCGCATGAAAGTGCTCGGTGCATTGGTTAGCCCAAAACGCATGACTAACCACTCATACAGTCCTTCCTTTGTCTTGAAGGCAGTCTTCCATTCATCTCCTTGTCTGATCCGAATCTGATGATATCCACTTTTCAGATCTATCTTTGAAAAATACACAGCTCCACTCAAACAGTCCATAATATCATCCATTCGTGGCAATGGAAACCTGTACTTGATTGTGATCTTGTTTATTGCCCTAGAATCTGTACACATCCTCCACTCTCCATTCTTATTTGGTGCTAATACCGCTGGTACAGCACAGGGACTCAGACTCTCACGGATCAATCCTTTCTATAGCAGTTCATGTACTTGTCTGTTCAACTCCTCACTTTCTGCAGGTGTCATTCTGTGTGCTGCCTTATTCGGCAAACTCGCTCCTGGGATCAAATCCATTTGATGACTGATCTTCCTGACTGGTGGTAATCCATCAGGCACGTTATCGAATACAATATCCTGAAACTCATTCAACAAATCTGCAACTTCTACAAGAACATCTTCTACTTCCTCTTTACCAGCTTTTGGAATTAAAGCAAAACATACATGCTCATGCCTCATACCATCTAAGAAATTTCTTCCATCAACAAAAGTTATCCTTGCATTACCACATACCTTTTCTTCAGTCTCCTTCAATGGTTTTAGCTTATGTCGCACTCCATCCTTTGTCAGGGAATAGGTATTCGCACGGCCATCATGTACAGCACATCTGTCAAACTGCCATGGTCTACCCAACAACATATGACATGCATCCATAGATATGATATCACACAATACCTCATCTTGGTATCCGCCAATCTTGAACTTCACCAGGCATTGTTCATTGACCATGACCTTGTGGTCATCCTGTACCCAGGCAATCCGATATGGATGTGGGTGTTTCTGTCTCTTGAGCTTCAACTTTGTCACCATCTCTTCTGACACCAAATTGTCAGTGCTTCCACTATCGATAATCACATCACAACATTTACCTTCACACTTGCACCTGGTGCGAAACAAGCTCCTCCTTTGCTCAGGTTCATTCTCACCACTCAACAGGACTCTTCTGTTAATCAACGTTTCTCCTCTTTCAGCATCTTCAGAATTTGATGATCTGGCATCTTCATCTACATGTGCAATTCTGGCCTGGCCTTCATTTCTCCTGTCTGTTCTGCCTTGGCGCTGAGGACATTCAAATGCCCTATGACCTTCTTCTCCACAGTGAAAACATGTTCCACGGAAGCCACCTCTTCCAGATCCTTGTCCTCTTCCTCTTCCTCTTTGATCTCTATTATTCTGATCCTGGAAGCGATTGGAATTATTTCCTCGTTGATTCTGACTGCTACTAGCCTCATCCTTCTTTTTCAAATCTTCATTTCGGCCACCATATGACCGTCCACCAGATCGTCCACCGCGACCTCTTCCGTTTTGTCTGCTCTCAAACTTCTTGTTCAGCTTTTCCTCTACTTTTAGGGCAAACTGGTATGCCTCCTCAATACTGTTCATTCGAACTAGATTCAGCTCCTCCTGAATGCTTGGCCTTAACCCATTAAGGTATCGGGCAACTTTCTCCTTATCAGCTTCTGCATGGCCTGTTCTGATGAGAAGTCGATAGAATTCCTCTGTATACTCCTGAACAGATCTTCCTGCTTGCTTCAAACTTTGCATTTTCTTTAGTAGATCAAGCTCATAATCAACAGGAATGAACTGTCGCTTCAATTTATCCACCATCCGATCCCATCTTGTGATTTTATCTTTCCCTCTTCTATTTCGCTCCAATTGAATTTCTTGCCACCAGATCTTCGCATGACCTTTCAGTCTGGCCTTCGCAAATTTGACCCTATCAGGATCCTCAACATCTTCATACTCAAAATATTCCTCACATTCATTGATCCAGTCGATCAATTCATTTGGGTTAAGATTTCCAGAAAATGTAGGAACCTCAATCTTAGGTCTTTTCCCAATCTTGGAAATCGCCCGAAAAAGTCTTTCTTCCTCATGGTTCACAATTTCAACTTCTCCTTCTTGATATTCTTCTTCGGCTTCATCCTCGCTTTCGTCTCTGACATTAAGATTCATTCCTCTGCGAATCTCTTCTTGCAATGCTCGCACTTGTCTCTGCAGCTCTCTAACCTCAGGTGTTACAACACCAGCTCTTCCGCCACGTTCCCTTCGTGGAGGCATTTTCGCGATGCGCGCTGAAACCCTAGCCACGGTCCTGGTGCAAACTGCCTCACAGTCGGCGATCTGTTTACACACTCAAGAACTCCTGCTCTGATACCACTTGATGAAGGGTGCTCCCCTTAATACCACAAACACATAACAGAAATAGAGAAACAACAACAATATGCAAGAACAGAAAATTGGCTTCTTATTATCTCCACAAATGTGGAATTACAAACTTTCAGAATTACAATATGCAAAGCCACATGGGCATTCCCTTACAATATTCTGTAGGACAAAGCCTCGAATCAATACCCAGATCTACTACCCAGAACTATTCTGAACTGCCTAAGACAATAATACAGCCTTCCTTATATAGGCAATTTTCCACCGCCTGGGAAGGTTCCAGAATTTTAGCCAATAAGGCCGACCAAACTTAGAATTATTTTTTTTTATTTTACATTTCATTACATCATATTCGGCTCAAAATAAATTTTGAAACCCGAACAAAAATTTTGAAGAAAAATCATTTTCCGCCATTTCAGGTGACCCAACTTCCGAAGACCATAAGTCATCACCAGTTGACCCGATTGACTATTGTAACCCCATTTCGGAAAGGGCGCGAGGAGCTCTACAACGCTTGAATTGAGCAAGCTTCATTCAGCCCAAAATTCGACCTCATCCGGGGCCTCTAAAGCCTTCAAAACTGAGTTCGAAGTTTCTGTACCCTGCTGCCAATACCGAAAATCTTCAATATCTTCCAATATACACTTGATCTGGCAATGAAACTTTACTGGCAGACTAATATGACCAAAATGAACCTCCAAGAAAGAAATCAGATCATTCTGAGCACATACAAAAATTACCAAAAATAGTAACTTTCCATAAATAGCAGCTCTGCACAAAATAGCCCTTATTGAATACAAAAATAGAAATATTTTTGGGTGATGCAAGATTGCTCTTACACCCAGGATGCTCCTGCATCACTTCATCAAGAAGAGCTTCGTATGCATGAACAAGTGAAAGAAGCCCACTCTCTCAAGATCATCCACAAATAGTGTTCATAGGGCCTATTTACTATGTGTAACAGATATGCAGAAAGTAAATATATGTTCATTTTATAGCCCAAAACTAAAATCTGTGATATGAAAGTAGGAAAAGTCACACAAGCTTGATACAAGAGAGTTCATTTTAAATGTCCAAATCGAAGTGTTATCAATGGTAGAAGAATACTTGAATTCCTCACAATGTGCTTAGTAGATTTTACCTATTTTAGCAATTTAGTTGCACTTTTCCAATCAAAATCAGTAAATATCAATTAGAAATAGTAGAGTTCAATTGTTAGGGTTAGCCATTAGTACAAATTTGAAAATCAAACCTGACAAACTGCCAAAAAAATCTAAAATGATAATTGAATCCTGGTACCAAAACTTGTATGACAATGGGTTACCACTCATACGACAATCAAAATCTCATACGACAGTGGGTCACCTCTAGAATGACTTTTGAGAAACTTGTACGATAGTGGGTACCTGACCATATGACAAAGAAGCCTCCAAATGATAATTTGTAGTTGCTGATACGAGCCTCAAAAATGCCAAATGTCGTATGACACTCAGAGGGTCTTGGCATGAGTTTCTGACAAAACTCATATGAAAATTGTATGGACAGAGAATAAAATCATAGAATTGATCAGAAAATGACATAAAATAGATAGAAATTGATAGAAATGAAATGGAAACCCATTTCAGGTCCCCACGGTGAGTGCCAGAAATGTGTGTGAAAATTGTACCTAGTTGCGAACACAACACTTCAGTACAACATTAGAGGTTAGCAAAATCAAAATCTGCAAGTAAATGAAACTAAGCTAACCAGGTGATTTACTACCTTCTAGTAGGTGTGAGTATGATGTTCTCAGATTGAAATCGAGATCAGTGACAATGCAACACCTAAATGAAGGATTTGAATGCAAAATAATGAAAAACTGTATGAATGCAGATTAATCTATATTTTTGGATTTTGTATGCAATTAGGATGAAAAACTTGAATGAATCTAATCTAGAATGAATCAAAATGATATGCAGATTATTCTAAGAATGATATGAATTGATATGAAAAACTATGATATGGAAACTATGCAAAACTATGACCAACAATGAAAGATCTCACAAATCACCTGTCATAAGTGCTTAAGCCTTCAATCGCAAATTCGCCAGAGTAATTGTGCAAATTCGAGGGTTGATAATTGTGAAGGGCTGAGCCTCATTTTTATAGAAATCCAGGGCTTAAGGATGCATTGAGAAAAGCCATAAATCACTCTTGATAAACTCAGGTTGATTTTTGAGTTAACAAGAAATTAGAAACAGAGCAACTCACAAAATCATGCAAATCATGCAAAAATAGTTTTTTAACTCAAATCAGAAGTTTAGATTAATTTTCAACTCAAAATAGATGTTGAGTTTCCAAAAGATAACAACTTGAATTGATTTTATGATTTAAAGTTTAACGACTCCTTCAAATGTGCATGGATAATTATGAATTAATTTAAAAATAAAGTGATTTATCCTCAACTCAACTGATTTTAAATTTAAGAATAACTGATGCATGGGTTAATCAATTATTAAATCAAACTTTTATTCAAAACTATATTATTAAATATTGACAATTGATATTAATTAATTAAATAAGAATTTAATCAATTAGTCATAAGATTTTTGATTTATTGTCAAGACTAAATAATACAATTTAGGAATAAATAGAATTTAAATCTAATTAAATAATTAAGTGGCAGAATTAAATCTGATTAATTAAATATTCAAAATATTCAATTAATAAAACTTTAGGATAAATAGGATTTATCGCCAAATAATTATTAAATCAAAGATAATTAGGATAAAGGGAATATTTCAAGGAATATTCTCTGATGCAGAATTAGGATAAAATCAATTTTTGATAGACTGATGTGCATATGTGCCTTAGGTTAGGACTTTGATGTTGATTTCATTCGATTTGAAGATGTAAGAGGTTAATGAACCTATAGCCCATTTTTGGGGTATTACAAGTTCCTCTTTCTTGCTCTTTTTCTTCAAGAGATCTTGCAATATTTGCATTTTTCCATATATCAAGTTATCAATGTCCCACTTCAGAATCACTATAACTTCATCTAATTTGACTTGTGTGTTGGGAGACTTATCATTTTTCTTATGTACTTTCTTCTTCTTTGGCTTTGGTGTGTTGCTACTTGATAGTTGTACTAAGGCTTGAATAGCCTCTTGCTCCTTAGGTTCCTGACTCTCCTCAGTTATATGATGCCTAGTCTCCTTTTCTTCAACATGAGTCCCTAAAGCTTCTGTTGTAGACTTATCTTCTTGTTTGTTTATGCTCTTGTCTCCCTTTCCTTTGTTGACTTCAATATTTTCCTCGGCAGGTGTATTCTCTATTGTTGTTATCGGCTTACCCTATTCCTCGACACTTGTACCTTGAGTTCCTTTCTCTTCAATAGTGATTGTATGGGATTTTTTAGGTACTAATTCCATAGTTGATGCACCCTCAATCTTTTGATAATCTTGAACTTGTATGAGAACTGGATTGGTGCATGGTAGAAATGGATTTGAGGATGACTCAATAAGAATTTGAATTTGTATTTCTTCCTCAGTCAAGGCAATAATATTCATTTGTGTATCCTCAAGTACATCCTCAATAGTGATCACCTCCTATGGTTCACTCTCTTCTACCTTCTACCTTTTCTCTTCCTTAAGGATATGGGGTTCAACTACATCCTCAATATTGTCCAGTTCAACTTGTCTTGATGTGCCTTCATCTTTTTGGACACTCTTGTCAACTATTTATCCAAAGATTATTTACCACATTCGTGTGCTTTGTGTAACAACTTCTTCAACATTTTTCTTTAATATGGAGTAAGCCCTTATCTTAGGAATAAACCTATTTCTATGTTTCTCCATAGACTTTCCTATCTTCTTTGGTGTCAATTTAGGCATAATCTATCCTAGTTTTCCTTCTCTTATTTGCTTCTCTTTCATGATAGCATACTACCATCTTTTATCAATATTATTGAATAACTCATTAGGGATCAGATCCCCTATCTCCAAAGGTTTCATTTTAAATGTACATAACATCTCTATCATTACATCTTCAATATTTTCCTTATCAGCTTTGCTTAATTTTTCAAATTTGATAAACTTAAATCCTGCCAAACCTGCTGTGCTCTTGATTTTGTGGTAGATTTCATCCACACTAGTTGGATGCCTATGTCTTGCCACCTTCAATTTGCATTTTTCATCTATATCAGTCCTATTTTCATCATCATCATCATCATATTTTTGGAGTACCAACTTTCTTCTTAGATTCTTCTTAGGATTTCTTGACACAACCTTAGTTTGAGCTTGTTTTCTTTTCCTTGAGCTTTCCCCTTCAGTGTTCTTTATTATTGTCTTCTTTAGTGGCACTACTTCCCTTGACCTTCTTTTGTTACTTCCTCCTCTTCACTACCTTCAGACTCACTTGACTGGTCCTCACCCCGATCTTGTGTAATTTATAATGGTGCATTCTCCTCTTCTCCTTGGCCTAGCATTTTCTCAAGGTTTTTAACTAGCTTCTTTCTCTTTCTCTCTAGGGTCACAGATTTTAGGCCCATTGTAATTTTAGATTTAGCTTCTTCATAGTTTACAAAAGGTTTATCTTTTCTATCAATCTCTTCTACAAGTAAAGCAGTTATGGTTGCTGATTTTTCATCTATATCCATGCTAGCCTAGGTGTAACAACTTGAACATAGGTGTTATTAGTATCCACTAGAAAAAAATACATCATCATAAAATTTCTCTACTAGGGATATTGGAATTCTTCTTCTCTTTCTCATTTTCTTCTTAAACTGAAAAAAATAACTTTCCATCACACTATCCAAGTTATCTCCTATTTGTTGAATAAACTCATTAAGTTATTGTGTCACAAGTCATTCTTGACTCCATACTACATCTCCTATTATAGGAAAGTGTTTTGCACAGAAAAATATACAGACTATCAGGGAAATGAACTTACACATTGAGTTCTTTTCTTTCTTGATTGATGTAAGGTTCTCAATAAGTTGTGTTAGTTGTGGCTTGACAAGATCATAAGTATGATCTTTCTTCACAATTTTCCATGCCTGGTCTACTGCTATGTAGGGAGCACTATCCATTCTTCTTGACTAGTAAAACTTATGAGCAATTACCCTCACTGCAAAATTAATCTCAGGATCTATGATGGTAGAGATAGTCATTCCTCTCTTGTTCCAAACTACCAGTGTATTTTCCTGGATCATTTCTTTCCTCTAACATCTCATTGTCTTCTTCCCGATAAGAGTAGGGTAACCAATGACTCGGTGTATGATTTCCTTGGTGATCTTCACTGACCCATTTTAAAGCCATAATTTCATTTCATGAACTTGACTCAAGATAATCTTTATCCATTCTATCTTGAAGTTTTGAGGGAAGTCTAGGGGACGCACTAACCCTTTCTCGACAATGTGTTAATGCTCTACCTTCAACACTTAGTTATCACACAACCTATTATAAGCCTCCCTCAACTCATAATCTCCAATATCATTGATCTTACACATGTAGCATGCACTTACATCGTGCATCATCAAGACTTTGGGAAAAATCGATGTCAAGGCTCTCGAGGGATCTCTCTTCACCGCACTCTTAGGTACAACACAAAAATTAGGTGGTTTGCATGCATCGCTCCTTACTAACTAAACATTTTTTACCTCCTTTCCTTGCTTCCTTACTACAAAAGATGATCTTGATGCCATTTTCAATTTAGGGTTTGAAAGATGAATTTTGAGTAGCTCGGTAATACCTGGTTTCAATAGTTCTTCACAATTTTTTCTGATGGCACACTGTAGGAATCTTCACAGACTGACTTCACACAAATTTTTCTTCTTAGTCACCTTTTAATCACTCTTGAAAATTCTCAAATCACTGGGTAAATGAGAATGAATAGTAAAATTTTGTTATATAGATTCAAACAGTCAGTTTAGGTCTTCATTAAATGCTCTGTACTCTAGTAGGTGAAATACAATTATCTCAACCTTCACATGATAGCTTGGTTAACACATACCCATACTCGGTCACAACCATGACTTGGTTGATATTGACTTTTCCACTTCAGCTCGGTAGATATAACATCTTGGTTATGATAGGAGCTCGACACATATTGAGTGAATTGGTCACTATAGATATAAATACTAATGCTCGACATCAATTATGCAATTTAACTTTTTTTTCTCTAATATGTCCTAATGCATCTTAACTTATGCAGATATGGACATTAACACTTCTAATGCCAAGAACTGGTGTAAAATATAACATTTAGAAATTCAGTTCCTTACATACCTTCTTTTTTTAGTTAGAAGTAGTGTGATCACCTGATCCATCAGATTGGGTGACCTTAGGTTCACTAGATCCACTACTAATTACTTCCTATTTCTTTCTCCATGTCTAGGTCATCTAGTTCCTTATCTGTTCAATAGTCTCTTCACCTTTGAATTTTTCATTGCTTAGTGCTTGTGCTCTGTAGTCTCTTTTTATGTGACCAATCTTGTGGCATTTGTAACAGACCAAACTTCCACTCATCCAACTCTTGGGTTTTCCTCTAAAATGTGTCCTTACATAGTTTTCTCCAATATGATCATATTCTCCACAATAATGATAATTGTACCATGTATTGTAATCCCAATTGAATGTGTTACCTTTCCTAGGTGCATTACCTTGCCTCTTGGATGACCACTTTAGTTTTGCATTGGATCTACATTCTTATGCTCTATGACCATATTTATGTTAGTTGTAACAATATCCTTGAAATCTAGGTGTAGTAGGTGAATTACTAACCTTTGACCTGCATTCATGCCCATGATGTCCATGCTTCTTATAGTTAAAATAATTTCCATTGAATTTAGGCTTAGGATTGGACTTACCATTCTTGCTTCTGTAGATGTTTGTTGTGTGTCCTAGTTTTCCACAATGATGGCATGTAGGTTTGTCATTCTTTGGCTTTACGTTTCTCTATTCTCCACTCTTTAATGATTCTCCTTCTTTAGTGGATGATAGGTATTCATCATGTCCTAGTATAGATGTGTCACTAGATCTTCTTGGTGATCTCATTAGTTCCTCAAACTACTTCACAAATTCATTGGGTTTGTTCATCATTTTATTGAGTTCTTCTTCAGATCTTAACTCATTCTTTAGTTGATTGTTCTCTGATCTCAAATTTATAATCTCCATGTCTTTCATGTTCAACTCTTGATTTGCAACGAACAGTTGATTTACCATGTCCAATTGATTGTTTGTCAGCTTCTGCATATCACATGTCCTCTCATCAAGTCTTTTAGCCATTTTCCACTTATCTTCTTCTACCATTGACTTGTCATCCTCAGCTTTCTTTTTTTGTTCAATCACTTCACATATTCTTACTGATTGAATTTCCTATTCTCTTTTCATACTTTTGACTTCTTCACTCAGTAAGTTGTTTCTCTCTAATAGATCTTCTATTGTTGCATCACTTTCAATGGAGTTTCTATTATCAAATAGATCTTTTGTATCCTCTTCTTGATATTGTGTGTCATTCAATTGGATTGCCAATTCTTTCCTTCTCTTCAAGGATTTCTTCAATTCTTCTCTTATTTCTTCAAGCTGGTGTAATGCAAGCTGGATGTCAATCTTCTGATTCTCTATAATCTTTCCCAACTTATAAGCCTCCATTTCCAAGATCTTAATTATCAAGTGGTTAGACTTCTTCTAAGAGAACACAACTCTGATACCAATTGTTGGAAATCTTATTTGGGAAAGTGAGATACTGAAAGAGGGGCTGAATCAGAATCTTGAAACTTATACACTTTGAAATCAATTCAACACATATATCATTAACATAAAATTCAATGCTGAAATTAATGTAACATTCTAATCACATTCATGAAAATATAACTCATAACACAAAGATTTGGTAACCCATAAACCCTTGAAAGGTAAAACTAGGGTGGGGATGACACCCATAAATCTTCACTACTGCAACAATAAAGTGTGCATGTTAGGGCTACAAAGTTTGATCACTTTTGATGATCTACCCTATGAGGGCTCTGCCCTGGTGAGAGCTTACAAACTTATACAATCTACCTTGATTAAAGGATTTAAAATTTACAAATGAGTAAGCACTCTATTAGGAGATTTACAAAGGCCTTTCAGGACCACTCTACTAAGAGATTTACCCCAATTCACTTTCTAGAATGTATCAGTACCTGATCCTTCAATTTTCACTTCAAATGATGATAACAAATCACCTCTTTCCAATACTTATCTGATCTCAAAATCAAATATTTCTTTGTTCTTTCCTTCACTACTCTACTTGGTCACTCTGCCTAATCCATGTATCTAACAATCAAAACACTACTTCCATCAACATACACGAGATCTTCTTTGTTACTACTTTTAGGGTTTTGATGTCACCTTATATAAAAAAAAGATCAAGCCTTTAGATCAAGATCAATGGTCTAGATTCATCACTTTTGTCGCTTAAGTATTCCCTTTTTTTGATTGGTTACATTTCTTGCATAGGGATTAATTAATATTAATACAAAGCATAATCAACTCCTTGATTCTCTCAACAATCATTAAATAAAACATAGAAGTCGACCAAAATAGTTTACCTAGGTGTTTGTGCCATTACAAAGACATATATCAAAACTAGCTTGCTCGACATATGAAGTCTCTGCTGCTTGGTCAAAACTGCTCTCCATATACTGGTGCTCAGCACTGGCTCTTCTATACAACTCGACATATATACTGCTTGGTAACTAGTGAAGTACTTAGCAATCTCTAACTTTCTCAACAGTAACTACTGCTTAGTAACTATACAAAATACAAGTCTATACATAACTTGGCTTAATAGGATGGCTTAGTCACAGTGATGACCGACCAAAATTGCCTTGAAAATGACTATGTGTTGGACACTAATAGACAACATGACTTAAAGATCAACAAAAAATTAGTCAAAAAGTCCTCAACCACACTACCAAAAATGTCTTATCTATCAATCAGTCCCACAACAAAGCATTTTGTCAAAAATCATGTTGTCTTTAGACAAGGGAAGAAACACTCAAAATCAGATAGAGTAGTCTTAGAAGAGGTATGTCCTTTTTCTTAAAATCAGATAGCATCAACAATATGTCAAAATTCAAATGTCCAAACTACTACAAATACACAAACACATAATTGATACAACAACAACTTGTTGAGTCAAGTTAGTCTTATTATGTCTTGATCTTTGCAAGTCATGTTTTTACGCATCTCTGAGATGTCCACAAGTGATTTAGAGATACCATGGTGATTCATTACTTATTTTTCTTTGTTTTATGTTTGTGGAATGTTTGTCATGAAATCTTAAAAGAGTGATCTTGGCGTCTGTGATAAGAGCCTTCACATCCATTTACAAATATCTAATTTACAACATTGCAATGGATACTTCAGTTGTGATACGCCACACATACCTTGACTTTGAATGTTTGACCTAGATGGGTTGGCCCAAATTCCTCATCTATTTAGCGTGCTTGTTTTCAATGAAAGAGGATTATTGTACCTAGATCTTTCATATCTTGGTAGGATGGTATCCATTTTTTCTATAATAATAGTGGCTCAATGATGATAAATAAATAGCTTAAATTAGTTGGAAATCAACATGGTTATTAGAGCATTAAGCTCTCTACTTACTATAAACTAAGGGTTTCAATCAAGAATTCATTATCATTCTTTCATCCCCTATCTATCATCTTCTAAAATTTATTTAATAACAAATTTAAATCAGTCAAATCTCTTCTATCAGTCAAATCTCTTCCATGACTCAATCTATTTGTCAAAATGGTCAAATCAATTTTCAAATCAGTCAAATCAATTGGTCATTCATTTCATCATCATTTATCTTATACATGATGTATCTTTCCTAAAATCAGATGTTTTCGCTTATCTTATATAGGGTAGGTCTTCCTTGAAACCAGGCGTGGTAGCTAGTCTTATACATGATGGGTCCTTCCTACAATTAGACATGATTCTTATCAACAATCTCTATGTCCAATATTGATCGAACAATCATCATAGCCTACCAACATTCTTCACTTCTTGCTAATTATTCTTTTCTTGCATCATTTAATCTAAATCTTCTTTCAAGAGATCCTTCATGTATTTATGACACAAATAATCTCTTGAGGGGGCATCATTAACCTTGTTGTCACATTGTTCCCGTTGGGGCATACTGGGACATAATTTTTAATTATTCTTTGAAACAACGCCTAAAATGCATTGTATCAAAGATGGGAAAAATGTACACTTAAAAATGTCCTATTGCTCTCGCAATGACATTACTAACATTCCTCCAAAATTGTTAAATAATATTTATTATTTAATTAATCATGTCATTCTACTATATTCTAAGATCAAAATCATCATTTCTCCCTAATTCCATAATTAAGTGATTTTAATCGATTACTTTTATTAATGAACTTCTAAACAATTATTTCATCATCTATTCATCTATAATATAATTAAATAAATAACCTTATTTAACTATACCCCATCTTATAATTATTAATTAAATAACCAAATTTAATTAATGTCCCCTCCCTAATTATTACATTTCTGTAATAATTAAATCAAAATCTATCTCATGATTAAATAAATGATATTTATTTAATTAAACTAATTATTCCCCTCTCATTATTAAATTAATTATATTTATTTAATTACAACTAACAATCCCTCTCATAAATAAATAAGTAATTATTTATTTGTAAAATATCTCCACATGTGCAAATAAATAATATTTTATTTATTTAAATCATAATTATCCTCCTAAATCCTAACTCACACTCACTTTGAGTTAGCTTTTCAATCAAAGTTCTTCACTCCACAATTCCCTCTCCTAACTATTCAATCCACATTATTAATTCCTCCATTAACAATCAGTTAAGTCTTCCATCAATTCAATCTTCTAATCCATGCAATCAATTAACTCACCAGTCCATTCAAGTCATCTCTCCAATCTATTCACTGACAAATCAATCAATCTTGTTAAACTAAGCAATCGACTTAGTTGAACTCTCACTCACTTTGAGTTCAACTCCTCAATCACAGTCAATCAACCCTTCAATCATGGATTCTTGGTTGAAACCCCTAAAATCTTATAAATAGAGGGCCAAACCTTTGATTTTGGTAACCATAATTTATTTGAATTTTTTTGCTGGCACGATCTTGAGCTCAGTTTTGAGAGCCCACATTGCATGAGAAGGAGAACACCAAGGAAGGATTTTATGGTTTGCATATTCATGTTTTGGATTGATTTCATAATGTTTGATTGATTATGATTATTTTTTGTCTTGCATCCTTTCTTGAATATTGGGAATACTAATTGCTCTAACGATCTCTTTGTGGTTGAGATTTTATATGTTATTGCAGGTTTCTATTGATACTATTATTACCTGATTATAGTTACAACTCATAATTCAAAGGTACACATACTAACCCAGTGGCAACCAACACATGTAGGAAACCTAGAATGAAATCAGGGAAGTATCATCACATGAGTCAACTGTAAGGTCACTTGGTAGTCTCTCTGGACCCTGAACCCTAGTGAATCTATGTGGTATCAATAGTCCTTTCATACAGACAAGGAAAACCAACTATGCCAGACTCACCATCACTACTAGACAGGCAAACATCTTCTCCCACTCCCATCCTTAGCCTATACTAGAACTCATGGCATGGGCAAGGAACCATTATCTTATTAATTCATTTTAAGCCCATTTAATTTTATATTATCACTTGATTAAGTAAATTACTAAGGATACCCAAGTAGCCACTTCTGGGCTACAACACCTCCAGAGTAAGCCACTTCCCCTCTAAAACCTTGATAACCTATGCTAGGTTTATAATCTCAAAATCATGACTCAAGGTCAACATAACTCATAATTCTCAAATCTAGTTCTAAGGAATAATAGGAACACACAATACAAGTTCCATCATAAAAATCAACTTCATAAGATTGGGTCACATTATGATCAAATACCATAAAAGTATGCAAGGCAAACAAATAAATACAATAACTTCTAATCTCTCCTTTGGTAATAGTCCTATTAGGTTGACGTAATTGTTTCCCCTTAATCTCAAATGTAGAAAGAATGAAATGGATAAAGAATAGAATTTAATACAATAAACTAATTTGTAAAATTCCATCACAAAACTAATTTATTTAATAATCACTAACAAACTATAATTACATTTAATCAATTAAAATCTAACCCTAACAAATCAATTTATTACATCAACAAAATAAATAGAGTTTAGGAATTAAAATTACTAATCACACTATGAATAAAATTACTAATCACACTATAATTTCATAGTCTAAATCATATATAAATTAAATTTCCCAATTATCATAATCAAATACATCTTATGCCATAAAAGACTAACAAAATAAATCACTTAAATAATCAACCCAATTAGACATAATTGATATATTAAAAGAAAGTCATGCCTATTAAAAATACACATGCCAAAAATAACAACCTTTATAATTATATATATATTCCTTTTTTTATATTTTAATAAAATTATTATTTTAATATATATATAAATAATATTTTATAATCTAAATATTTAAATATTAAATAAATTAAAAATTTCATTTCATTTTACAAAAATCATACAACAAACATCATGTGGGGGGACCCACTGGTCCCACGACAGTCGACAAGACATCCTGGACTACTGACAGAAGTAATGGGGCTACCGTGCGACAATCCCTAGGGATTGTCAACGGAAGCTCTTAGAGCTATTGTGACAGTAGGGGGGTTAGGGGATGGCCCCCATAAAATAATATATATATATTTTTTAAAAAATTGTTTATTGTATATTTTTTAAAGGCCAGTAATTTCATTGTGCCAAAACAGAGAGCTGGAGTTTTTTTAAAAGAAACAATAGATGGGTTGCACATAAAATATATATTTTTTAAATATAGAGACTAATAATTTTCAATCGAATAAGAACCAGGTATAACAAATTATCTCTTTTTTTTATCAAGTAAATTGAAAGCCTCATATGCACAATTCTCTTTGGGTATTTTCTAAATTAATTTCTAAGGTTTTAATTTAAACATTCTCTCAAACCCTATACCAGGTATGAATTTTTCCTAAAAGATTATCTGTAACAATAGTACCTAGGGTTTCCAAGTAATTTTTTTCTTTTACAAATAGTTCAATAATCAATATTCTTATTTCTTACAATTTCATAATTTTGAAACTCTACTTGAATTAAAATAAAATTAAAACAAGAATTCTATGCACACACAACCATTTTCCTACAACCATTTTTCTAGAATTCAAACATTGAAGGGAATTATAAATAGCTAAATTACTCAGATTTGACAAGAGTGAAGAATACACTTATTCCATAATTACATAAAATATAATCACAAGGGTTTCTAAACCCTACCTCACACCAAATAGATAACTTTGACGATGACTAGAAATGAAGACAATCCAAGCTCTCAAAAAATTTCTCCAAATTGAATCCTTCACCAATATTCTCCAAACCTGTGTGTTGAGAATAATGGACAAACTTTTACAATATATGAAATTGAATTCCACATGCAAGGTTTGGAACTCAACTCCATTCACAACCTTGTTTCTATTAATTCCTTAATTCCTCCAATTACAGTTCCGAACTCAAGTCTATTTTCTAATTTGTTTATGTTAATCCACTTAACTCAAAATTGACTAATTCTTTTTATTTTATTTATTTCAATTTGAATGTGCAACTTAATTGTATTCAAATTAAATTAAATTAAATAACATTTAGTCTACTGTTATTTTTCACATGTTATTTAATTTTTCAATTAATAAATACCTTTTATTCAAAAAGTTGAATTTATAAATAATTAAATCTTAAATGAATATATTTAATTAATTTTTATTAGTTAAATACTTTTATTTCCACAATAAGCCTTTTATTTAAATCATTAAATTTAATAAATATATTTAATTAATTTCCATTAATTAAATACTCCCACATTTAAATAGCTAAAAATAGAAAGATCTAAATTATTTAAATTACATAATTGATCTATATAAATTATCTAATTATAGCAATAATATCTATCAACCAGAAATCAACTAAACTTTAAGAAACATAACCATGCTCAAGGGACTATAAACCCACGTCACCTAGATGAATTCAGGAAGGGTAAATATCAGAATCTTGTCTACTATTTCAGGACAATAGAATGGCTTAGGTTGGGATTTGGATTTGAATATTATCTCCCATTTTCTACCATTGAAACTTGCGATAGGGAACACTCATACTGACAATTCAGGGAAGTCGATGTCCAATTCTTGCAAACCTGCATAAAAGACTAGCATGTACATATATATACATAAAAAAGCAATGGTAACTATGACTTTGTCCCTCAACCATATCAAACACGTCAAATAGGAAAGTAATATCATACATGATAACCATACACATGCAAGTATGGGGTAAGTATAACCATAACCACAAGCATCATTTAAAACATGTAAATCATCATCATTAAAATAACTAACATCATCTGACTGTATAAATATAATATCCATAATTATTCAATTATCAAAATGACCATGTAATGTCATACATCCAAAACTACATAATAACTAAAATATCAAGGCACACATAAAAGTAGCCTAAAAGAGTTTGGCAATATAAAATTGAAAAGAATACTATGGGTGGGAACTACATCCACCCCCCTAGAATTAGGCTTACTCCTAGAAGCCTACAAATAAATAGGGATATAAATCCCGTAATCTCACTGCATCCTACTAAGTCACAAAAGAATCAATGTGCAGGTCCCACTGGACCCTTCCCTTCTCTCTAGGATGAACTCTACGGATCATTCCTAGCTTCAAACACCTTGTGAGATTTACCAACATCCCCGACTGTAGGCTTAGAAGCTATAGGCCACTATCCTTAAAACTGTGTTGATCGATGAGGACAATTGACAACAATGTGGCCATGCTACCCATAAGAGTAACAACCCCCTCTCCTAACACCTCTCCCAACTGAAGGTGCACTAGACTGCTAAAAACTACCTCCACTAAGATCCTAACATGAACTCTAAGCTGGCTGATTATTCTGATTGTGCATACTAGGCTACCAATTGTGATGGTTCCCTGATTGCGAACCACTACTGTTACCCTTAAAGAATTTCTTATCCTGCTAATTCTGATTACTTTTCAAAAAGGTAGAAGGATTCCTAGAGTTGTCTACTCCCTGAAATTGATTACCCTTAGGCCTTAAAGAAGGACCACTAGCCTGAACACCAACCTGCCCACCATGAACTCTATCCAAGTTCTCCTCCACCAAAGTAGCCTCAGTAACCACTTCCTTGAGGGCCTTGGGCTCAAAAAACTTAACCCCTCTGACAATGCAACCATTGAATCCTCTAATGAAATGTTGTAACATGATTGGTGACTGATCATTGAATCCTGTATAGGGCCTAAGTTCAAAGAAACATCACTTGTAATCCCGATCAGACATGGACATCTGTCATAGATTATGGAACTCATTTGTGTGTTGTTGCTTCCCCTAATCAGACAAGAAACGTTCATGAAAGTTTTCAAGGAAAATCTCCCAAGTGACAGTCTCCATAGTAAGTCCAAGTTTCTACTCAATTTTCCACCATGAAGATGAAAATTTCTCAAGGCTCTTAATGGCACATCTTTCCTTAACATTGGTGTCAAACTCTGAAATGGTGAAACAATGATCCAAAGCAATAAGCCCAAGTCTCTGCCTAAAAAATGGTGCCAAGACCATTAAAAGAAGGTGACCGTGATCTCATAAGGTCTCTCATCTAATTAGACTTTATGACTCCCTGACTGAGGGTAGTGTCCCTCCTTTTCAGACTCCTATATCTTTGTCTCTCCTCATTATCAGAATGATACAATGCTTCTTGATCGACCTTGTTCTACATAGGTAGGTGCTCTAAGATAGTTTGGAGAATTTGCATAGCATTAAGTTCTCCTAAATCCCCATGGTGTTCTCTACCATCCTCTTCCCTTCTCTCCTCAACTCTCTGACTAACTAGAGCGATAGGAAGTTTTCTTCTTCCACATCCCCTACTACGGCCTCCACTTTGGCCTCTAAATCAAGATCTAATATTGGTGACCATCTTTCCTACAATATACCACAAGAAGGATGAAGTAAATAAGACATGATAAGATTGTAAAAAGAAAATAATATTCTAAAATATAAGAGTGTTATATGTCTAAGTTTTTTTTTCAAGTTTTGACCACTAGAAAACTAATGGGCATACAATATTCCCAGATCTCCCAGTGTTTGAACCATGGGCTTTGATACCAAGTATAATTCCCCACCAGGGAACCCAAGAGATATTAACCTACAACATGATACTAAGTTTGCAAAATAATTTTTTTCTTAAATATTTACAAACAACAATGAATAAACAAGAAGTAAAACATATATTCCATAAGTACATAAACACAAACATAATCTCCATAATATATTACATATCTCAAGGGTTTCTTGACATAGAAACTATGCAAATTAAAATTACATCTATCAATTACATTTGAATAATAAAGTATACATAATCATCAACATCCACTACACAAGTCATAGGGTATGTAGTTACAATAAAATACAAAGTACAAATAGAGATGTACAAGAACAAGAATAAGTTTCCAAGAAGATAGGAAAGGAAGTAACTACAACTAGGATCATCCAACACTGGAATGAGGACGTCAAAGTCTCAAATGGTAAAATAATCACTACCTCCCGACCTCATGGAAACTTGTGGTTCCACTCCCACTGTGTTGAGGACATACCATTAAATCCCACTTGGATAACAATACCAATCAAATCAAGTTACTAAGAAAGGATCCTTGAAGCTCCTATCTCAAAGGTACAAATCATAAGTTAAAGGTACACATACTAACCCAGAGGCAACTGACACATATAGGAAACCTAAAATGAAATCAAGGAAGTGTCATCACATGAGTCAAATCTAAGGTCACTTGGTAGTCTCTCTAGACCTTGACCCCTAGTGACTCTATGCGGTATCAATAGTCCTTTCGTACAGACAAGGAAAACCAACTATGCTAGACTCACCATCACTACTAGATGGACAAGCATCTTCTGCCACTCCCATCCTTAGCCTATACTAGCACTCAAGGCATGGGCAAGGAACCATTATCTTATTAATTCATTTTAACCACATTTAATTTTATATTATCACTTGATTAAGTAACTTACTAAGGCTACCCAGGTAGCCACTTTCAGGCTACTACGCCTCCAAAGTAAGCCACTTCCCCTCTAACACCTAGATAACCTACCCTAGGTTTATAATCTCAAAATCATGACTCAAGGTCAACATAACTCATAATTCCAAATCTTGTTACAAGGAATAATAGGAACACACAATAAAAATTCCATCATAAAAATCAACTTCATAAGGTTGGGTCACATTATGATCAATTGCCATAAAAGTATGCAAGACAAACAAACAAATACAATAACTTCTAATCCTGCCTCTAGTAACAATCTTATTAGGATGACATAATTGTTTCCCCTTTAATACCAAACATAGAAGGAATGAAATAGACAAACCATAGAATTTAATACAATAAACTAATTTGTAAAATTCCATCACGAAATTAATTTACTTAATAATCACTAACAAACTATAATTGCATTTAATCAATTAAAATCTAACCCTAACAAATCAATTTATTACGTCAACATAATAATTTGAGTTTAGGAATTAAAATTACTAATCACACTACAATTTCATAGTCTAAATCATAAATAAATTAAATTACCCAACTATCATAATCAAATACGTCTTATACCATAAAAGACTAACAAAATAAATCACTTAAATAATCAGCCCAATTAGACGTAATTAATATTAAAAGAAAAACATGCCTATTAAAAATACACATGTCAAATTTAACAACCTTTATTATTTAATATATATAGATATAGATATAGATATAGATATAGATATAGATATAGATATATATATATATATATATATATACACACACACACACACACACACACACACACACACACACACACACACACACACATATATATATATATATATATATATATATATATATATATATATTCCTTTTTTAATATTTTAATAAAATTATTATTTTAATATATATATATAGATAAAATTATTTTTTAATGTTTTATAAACTAAATATTTAAATATTAAATAAATTAAAAATTTAATTTAATTTAAAAAAAATCATACATTAAACATGTGGGGGGACCCACTGGTCCCTCCCATGGCTGCTGACATGGTAGCCCAAGCATGTCGTGCGGCAATCCCTAGGGACTACCGACAACAACCTTTGGGTTGTTGTGGCAGTGGGAGGGGTTGGGTGATGGTCCCTGTCTCCCCTAAAATAATATTTTTTTGTTTGTTTTTTTTAATTTTATTTTTTTAAAATACTTTATTATATATATTTTTTAAAGGCCAATAATTTCATTGTGCCAAAATAGAGAGCTGGTGTTTTATTTTTACAAAAAAAGAAATAATAGATGGGTTATTGCACATAAATTTTAATTTTTTTTTATACAAAGACAATAATTTCAATTGAATAAGAACCAAGTATAACAAATTCTCTCTTTTTTTATCAAGTAAATTGAAAGCCTTAGATGCATAATTCTCTCTTGGTATTTTCAAAATTAATTTCTAAGGTTTTAATTTAAACATTCTCTCAAACCCTATACTAGATCTCAATTTTTCCTAAAAGATTATCTGTAAAAATTGAACCTAGGGTTTCCATGTAAGTTTTTTCTTCCACAAATAATTCAATAATCAATATTATAATTTCTTACAATTTTAGAATTTCAAAACCCTACTTGAATTCAAACTAAATTAAAACAATAATTGCATGCACACACACACCCATTTTCCTACAACCATTCTTCTAGAATTCAAACGTGGAAGGGAATTATAAACTACTAAATTACTCAGATCTGACAGGCACAAAGAATACACTTATTTCAGAATTACAAAAAATACAATGATAAGAGTCCCTACCTCAAACACCAAATATATAAATTTGACAATCACCAGAAATGAAGACAATCGAAGCTCTTAGAAATTTCCTCACCAAAATTCTCCAAACATGTGCGTTGAGAATAATGGCCAAACTTTTACAATATAGGAAATTGAATTCCACATGCAAGGTTTATGTTGTGGTCCCACAACAAAGCTCACCTTGTTTTGGTCTTTTGGCCTTAGGGGTCCCCCTTCTTTGCTTTCTGCTTGTTTTGTTTCTTGTCTATTTTTTTTTGTCTTTGGTCAATTTTTGGCCTTTTCAGCCTTGTCGCATTTTCGTGCTTTCGGATGTCTGAAAGTGCGAAAAGGTCAGAGGTGCGAAGGTTGCGAAAACTTTTTGTTCACTCAGTTTTTGGCCTTCTCAGAGTTGGCACCTTTTTGGACGTATCGGAGGTTTGAAATTTTGGAGGTTCAATTCTCACAAGGGAGTCAACCTTTCAGAGGTCTGACACCTCTGAAAAGGCCAAAAGGTCGATTCCCAGGGTGCTTACGTTAGCCATCGGGATGGTCTATATAAGGCACGCACCTATTTTTCTCATCACTTTTGCGCTCACTCTTTCGCCTCTAGCCCGTTTTGCTCATCGCTTGCTGCCTTTTCATCATCTTGGTGTCCTGCCTTCTCTGGTCCTCCTTAGCTTTGTCATCTTCTAGGTTGGTGGTCTTCCCCCTTCTTCTTTTTTCTCTTTTTGCGTCTTAGGTTAGGGTCCTTATCTTTTGACCTTTTCTGCCTGCCTTAGTTTTAGGGTTCATGTTTGTTGGGCCTTTTCAGCCCACCTTTAGATCTAGGTTGTCTTGGGGTCAGCCTTTTAATCCTTGGGGAATACCAAGGTAGTCACCATGCATCCCTTTGATGAGTTGGTGGTCAAACTCATCATTAGACTCATTTTCAAGTCTAACTATGGAACCCTAGTTTCAGACCTTTGGGGTCTGAAACCTTCGGCATTGGTACAGAGATGTTTTTTACCAAGTGTTGGGTGTCTTTCAATGTTGTAGCACATCAAAACATACCTTTCCCCTGAAACACCAAAAGTGGACCATGTTGCCTGAAGTGCTAAGTGTGTCTTCGACATTGTTGGCCTTTTAGGTCTTTGGCATGCCGAAGTTCTCTCTCTCCCTAGATCACCAAAACTCTACTAGCGCGCTACCAAGGCACCTCTTTGGCCTTTTTGGCCTTGTTGGTCTTGTCGGCCTGTGAGAGGTTTCTAACCTTTGACTCACCGAAATAGCTAAAAGGGGTTATTTTCAAATAAGATGTAACAAGCCTTTTTAGGCCTTTTTGGCCTTGTTGACATTTCAGAGGTATCATACCACTGAAAGTCTAAAAGGCCAAAAATCCCTTTTGTGCCCCCTTTTGAGCTTAATTTTGATAATGATGTTGGTTTTTCTAAAGTTTTTTCCTATTGTGTTATTGATCCATGGCTTTCGCTCTTCATAGATATGGCCAAGAAAGTAGTATCATCACTAGTAATGAAGTTTCAATTTAAGGGATACCATCCACCTTCCAAAGTGACTAATTTACATGCAGGAATAATGAATACTGACATTGGGAATGTGAGCTAGAATGACTACTTGACTAAATGTGCTCAGCTAGTGGGGCACTCAAAGGATTGCACTTCATTAGTACATTGTTCCCTAGTAAACGTTGCTGCTCACCTGGTCTCCATCTTATCAACAAACTTAATCAACACATTGGCTAGTCACTATGTGCCCAATGAGCGCATGGTAAAAAATAGGGTCAGTGAGGTAGTTCTAGACCTAAGGCCAGACAACATTGAGGATGTCTTCCATTTTCCCAAAGGGGTAGATAAGTTCTTTAACTTCCATATCAACAAAGGAATGGAGTTTTATAACAAAGACATACAAAGGGCCCATAACATTGTGAATAATGAGTATCTGATGCAGTCCTTTCCCAAGGGTAAACTAGAAAGGATTGATATGAGAAGGAGATATATGAAAGAAGACATCCAAGCAGAAATAACAATGATCAACAAAGTGTACGGGCTGCCAAAGTCTTCTCAACTAGATCCATGGATGATCTTTTTGATCCAGAAGATAAAGGAGAGGCAAGCCAGGTTTGATTAGGCTACCATCCTAAGTGATAATCTTGATGAAAAACTGGTTCACATAAAAATAGACCCCCATTTCTACATGACATCTTATATAATGTATCTACTAGCAGCAAGGGCAGTCTATCTAGGGTTGACCAAAGTTGGGATGATGGGTGAACAGAACACATGGCCATTTACCTTGTATCCTCAACTGGTGAGGAAATATTTCTACACACATAACAACCCAGATTTCACAATAGTGAATGATGCCTTCATATTCACCATTATATGCTCCATTGAGGGAGACTATGCTAAAAGACTATCAATAGAAGAAACAAAAAAATTAAAGGCCCTAGGGGCATTCTTTATTCAGTTCTAGACCTTCACTTACATTCAGGTGGCAGGAAGCACCCTAGCACACAATAAGTTACAAAGATACCCTTCTGACAGGGCATTTCTCCTATAGATAGCGAGGCAGCTATCTGATGCTCATGAACATATCAAACACAAGAAGAAGCATTCCTGGAATTTTACCATTTATATCGGCCCTCATTGCATGCCAGACATGAAGGTCTGTAAGTCTCTAACCAGAGAATGGGATGAATTCCCATTGTTAACCTACAATCTGGTGAGGCCTCATTTTGACCCCATTGGTACATTCAACCACATAATGGGGAGGCATTATATCCATGAGCTGCATATAGAAGATCACTGGGCTAACTGTGTAGATGACTATGAAGTAAGAGTCTGTGACTATTGCTGGATAAGTCTAGAGCTGGCATAGGGTGCTCTTTTATTAAGGTTTCCATAGAAGGTAGTGGATGCTAATTCTGATCACATTTTGGATTCTATATACAACACGGACAAGGTATACACAAGGGCTATCCTGAATGCAGAAATAGATTGAGATGAAAATGATAGTATGGAATTTAGAGCTCGACATGTGGTTAAGTTGAGCAAATCATGGATCACCCATCCTTTCCCAATGAAGTTGGTCCCAATGTAACAACTCTTGAAACAACCCTTTAGAGAAAAGAAGAAGGGAGAAAAGGTTCTAAAGACACAATTCAAAGAGGTTGCTCCTCTAAAGCCAGAGACTGTATATCAGCATGAACGTCCCACTGCATATGGTCTAGCCATGCACTCTAAGAAGATCAAAACCAAACTGATAGGGAGCATCACACCACCAGTTATGCCTTCATCCAGTAGTCATGATTCTCCCAACATGGCCAAGAAAATAAAGTTCAAAATCATAGGACCCAAGCCATCTAGATTAATCAAGGGTCATGTCTATAAGAGAAAGAAAGGCACAATGCCCACACAAATAGATACCCTAACAGAAGAAGCTAAAGATGAATTAGATGAAGTACCCCTTAGAAAGAGAACCTAGTCTGCGGGATTCATGAAGAAAAGGAAAGTCATGGACAATGATCTTGAGGACATTGGAGGGGCTACTCAGGAAGAGCCAATAAATCTAGATGCCCTTGGTCATGATGAGTTTGACATCACAGATTTTGCAGGGCTACATGGCTTCAAGGAGTCTAAGAAACAAGTTCCCATGTAGTTCATGAGTCTTTTTAGTGGCATAGGAGAGGACCTACAACAAAAACCTCAAGAACAAGTTGATGTTGAGATGGCCAAGGCCCAAAAGGAGACTGCAGAGCCAGATAAAGACTCTTCTATTAGGGTCACTCCTGAAGAAGACTTAGTTACAAAGGTCTCATTGGTTTCATCCATTCCACCTCCGCCTCCACCTCAGCATCCAACTCCACCTTTAGTTCCACTTCAAATGCTTCCTACCACTCCACTCTCCACTCCAGTATGAACCACTCCATTGCCTCAACAACTTTCTTCATCCCATGTTCCCATTCCAACTCCACCTCCACTAGCTCATTCAACCACTCCCCTTGTGTCTCCTATGCCTCCCTCATTTAATATTCCTCCCCAAGTTCACATGCCCTCACCATAGGTCCACAATGAGTCAGTGCCTCAGAGCTCGTAGGATCCAGAGAAAGAAGCAGAGGTCACCGGTGAGGAGAAGATGGAAGAAGCTCATACAGGATCTGAGGAGCCAGATCATAGAGGGGAATCAAGGGTCTGGTTAACAAATGCATTGTTATCTATATTGATGATCTCATAGTTTTATCTAGGAGCCGGGCAGACCACATTGAAGATTTACAAAAAGTCCTAAAGAGGTGTTGACATTATGGGATTTCATTAAATCCTAAGAAGTGTGTCTTTGGGGTGACTCAAGGCAAGCTTCTCGGGCACATCATATTCAAGACAAGCATCTCAATTAACCTTGAAAGGGTCAAAGCTATCCTCAAATTGGTTCCACCAAATAGCAGGATGGAATTGAAGTCCTTTGGGAAAATCAACTTCGTCAGGAAGTTCATTAGTGGGTTTGCAAAAATAGTGTGTCCATTAAATGATATGTTGAAGAAAGATGCTAAAATTGAATGGAGCACTCATGCTAAAGAAGCCTTTGAAGAAATCAAGACCTCCATTGCCACTGCCCCAGTTTTGGTCAGCCCTGATTATCTTTTACCATTCAAAGTTTATTCCTTTGCTTCAGAGAATTCATGTGTAGGAATCCTCACACAGAAAAAAGAAGGAGAAGATGAACGACCGATCACTTTCATGAGTTGGCCCTTAAAGAACATAGAGCTCAAATATCCAAATTTGGATAAGAAATATTTTGCCTTGGTTAAGGCTATTAAGAAATTCAAACACTATATCCTTCGGAGTAAAGTCATCGCTATTGTTCTAGATCCAACAGTCAAGTCTCTACTGATGCAAAATGAACTAGGAGAATGAAGGGGAAAGTGGATGGAAATATTACAAGAATTTGACATTGAGATCCAATCGATGAAATTGGTGAGAGGTCAAGGCCTCACCAGGATGATGGCTGAAACAAAACAAGGTTTGGTGTGCTAGGTGTACACCAACAAAGGAATAGTCACTGACATATGGTATCAAGACATAGTCTACTACTTGTTGCAAAATTGTTTCCCAGATGGATTGAATGGTTCCTAATGGAGAGCATTGAAAAATAAGAGTAGTTCATACATGTTAAAAAATGGGAAGCTCTACAAATGCAATTATGATGGATTGTACCTAAGATGTTTAGATCAGCTGGAAGCTAGATAGGTTCTCATAGAATTTCATGATAAGTATGGTGCTGGTCATGGATTAACAAAAGCTATAGCTCATCAGATACTGAGATTCGACTATTATTGGCCAACTTTGTTCAAAGATACCCATGAACACATGTGATCTTTTCATGTTTGTCAAACCAACGCCATCCGATAGAGACACCCAGTGATGCCCCTATAGCCTATTTATGAGGTACATCCTTTCACCCATTGGGGGCTAGACTTTGTGGGAACAATCAATCTACCATCTTCTACAAGACACTAATACATCTTGACTACAACCAATTATTGTACATGCTGGACAGAAGTGCAAGGTCTAAAAAATTGTACCATTGAGGTGATCACCAAGTTCCTAGAGGAGTTCATCATTACAAGGTTTGGCATGTCATTCTTCTTGGTATGTGATAACGCTCCTTATTTCTCATCAGCAAATCTCATTCAATGGGCCTTCGAGAACCAGGTAATTCTAAAATTCTCATCCAATTACTACCCACAAGGGAATGAAGTTGATGAGTCAACCAACAAGAACCTAACAATGGTATTCAAGCGTCTTTTGGAGGACAATCCCAGAGACTGGCACACTCACTTGAAATATGCTTTATGGACAGATTGTGTGAGAGTCAAGAATGCCTTAGGGACCTCCCCCTACTAGTTAGTTTACGGTTTGCAGCCCATCTTTACAATGAACTTAACAATACCAATTTTGAGATTCATGGATCAATACGTCGAGGGTGAGGATTGGGTGTAGATTCATCTCATGAATTTGTTGAACCTTGAAGAGAAACAAACTATGGCCTTGGAACATGTAGCCAAACACCAAGTTGTTGTCAAACGATGGTTTGACAAAAGAGCAACCCTAAAAGATTTTTGAATTTTTGATTTGGTCTTAATGTTGGACAAAGCAAAAGAAAAACCAAGCGGCCACACCAAGTTTCAATGTTTGTGGATAGGCCCATTCCAAATCGCAAAGATCTTGGGAGAGAATACCTTTCAGATTAGTTCTCTTGACGGAGAATTGGTCCCATTGCTAGTCAATGGCCAGTTTCTAAAGCATTATTTTGGGTCTTAATTGGTCCCTTGTATATTACTGTATATTCTTGTACTATATTGTCTTTTCTTTGTTTTCTATCAGTCTTGTCATCCATGTCTTTTCTTTGGGTCTTTGTTTGTAGGAGGTGAGTGCTTTCAGTTTTAGTGGTCCATTCCAGGTAGTCTAGGCAATAAATAAAAGCTTCCCATTGTCAAAACCTTTGAGTTAGTTCCATTTTGTAGTGAGCTAGAGACAGTGATCGTAGGAAAGGCATTTTCTTTTTAGACTTCTCAGAGGATTTGATCAGAATCAACCATCCTTAACACTAACACATATTTAAAGGAGATCCCAAGCCATGAGCTTCTCAAGGTAAGGTTCCAATCACCGTCGAGAAATGCCCATGGTCATGAAGGAAGCTTGAAAGTCAGAACCCTTTCCTAACTGAAATGCCAACTAAAAGAAAAGAGCAAGAAAAAAGGAGGAATGCATAAATATGAGATAAACAAGGGAATGCTCAAAGCTAGGGCAACACAGTCTAAGCGCTGCCTTGGTTTTAAAAAAAAACCAAAAAAAATAATAGAGAAAAACAAAATGATATTTGACGAAGCTATAAGGAGTGTAGAAGTAGTCGACGTTGAACAAAATTTGCTGATAACAAGATGCTTGCGAAAGAATCAGTCTAAAGCTGAAGCAAATCGAGTCTAAGAGCCCTCCTATGAAGTCTAAGAACTTCTATCAAAGCTTGTTTGTAGTTGGGGAAGGGTGATTTTAGCAACCTCTATCGGGGCTATAAACACCTGCTTGGCAATAGAGCAAGGTTAAATTGACTTATGGATGACTTTGGATTAGTGGGCAGTAATCTAGCGATGACAAGATGATCATCAGCGAAAGCTTATGGAAAAAGGGTTTCAAGGGAAATTTGAACACACGTGCTCACACACTGGATGCAGACATTATGGTTTTTTCCATCTTGATGATGATAAGAGATATGTTTGATCTGAAGATTTTTTTGTACTTGGCTCACTGTAGGGTGGGATTGTCTCCTGGTGGACTGGCTCTAGGAAGCCTGGGTTGTTTCCCTTTCTTTCTTGGGGCTATTTGTTGTGGTCCCACGACCATGCTCCCCTTGTTTTGGCCTTTTGGCCTTAGGGGGCCCCCTTCTTTGCTTTTTTCTTATTTTGTTTCTTGTTTATTTTTTGTCTTTAGTCTATTTTTGGCCTTTTTGGCCTTATCACGTTTTCACACTTTTGGATATTCAAAAGTGCAAAAAGGCTAGAGGTGTGAAGGTTGAGAAAACTTGTTGTTCACTCAGTTTTCAGCCTTCTTGGAGCTGGCACCTTTTCAGACGTATCAGAGGTCTAAAATTTCAAAGGTCTGACTCTCACAGGGGAGTTGGCCTTTCAGATCTTTTGGCCTTCCGGAGGCTTGACACCCCCGAAAAGGCTGAAAGGCCGATTCTTGAGGTGCTTATGTTAGCTGCTAGGATGGTCCATATAAGGCACGTGCATGTTTTTCTCATCACTTTTGCGCTTGCTCTTTCACCTCTAGCCCATTTTGCTCGCTGCTTGCTACCTTTTCGCCATCTTGGTCTCTTGTCTTTGTTGGTCATCCTCCGTTTCATTGTCTTCTAGGTTGGTGGTCTTCCCCCTTCTTTTGTTTGTTTATTTTTGGGTCTTAGGTTAGGGTCCTTATCTTTTGGCCTTGTCGGCCTGTCTTAGTTTTAGGGTCCATGTCTGTTGGGCCTTTGTGGCCCTGCCTTTAGATCTAGGTTGTCTTAAGCTTGACATTTTCAACCTTGGGGATCACCAAGGTAGTCACCTTGCATCCCCTTGATGATTTTGTGGTCAAACTCACCATCAGACTCATTTTCAAGTCCGACAGTGGAACCCTAGTTTCAGACCTTCAGGGTCTTAAACCTTTGGCATTGGTGCAGAGATGTTTTTTGCCAAGTGCTAGGCATCTTTCGACATTTCGGTGTTGTTGCACACCAAAACATACCTTTCCCTTGAAATGCTGAAAGTGGACCACATTGCCCGAAGTGCTAAGTGCAGCTTTGACATTTTCAACCTTTTTAGTCTTTCACATGCCGAAGTTCTCTCTGTCCCTAGATTGCCAAAACTCTACTAGCACGCTACCAAGGCACCTCTTTGTTTTTAGCCTTGTCAGTCTTGTCAGCCTGCAAGAGGTTTCTAACCTTTGACTCACTGAAATAGCTGAAAGGGGGTATTTTCAAATCAGATGTAACAAGCCTTTTTCAGCCTTTTTGGCCTTAACGACATTTCAGAGGTATCATACCACCGAAAGTTTGAAAGGACAAAAATCCCTTTTATGCCCATTTTTGAGCTTAATTCTGATAATGATGTTAGTTTTTCTAAAGTTTTTTTGTATCATGTTACTAATCCATGGCTTTCACTCTTTGCAGATATGGTCGAGAAAGTAGTAGCATCACTAGCAATGAAGTTTCAATTTAAGGGATACCATCTACCTTCCAAAGTGACCAATTTTCATCCGAAAATAACAGACACTGACATTGGGAATGTGAGCTGGAACAACTACTTGACTAAATGTGCTTAGCCAGTGGGGCACTTGGAGGATTGCACTTCATTAGTACACTGCTCCCTAGTGAACGCTACTACTCACCCAGTCTACATCTTATCAGTAGACTTAATAAAAACATTGGCTAGTCACTATATGCCTGATGAGTGCATGGTAAAAAATAGCGTCGGTGAGGTAGTTATAGACCTAAGGCTAGACAACATCAAGGATGTCTTCCATTTTCCCAAAGGGGTAGATAAATTCTTAAACTTCCATATCAACAAAGGAATGGAGTTTTATAACAAAGACATACAAAGGGCCCATAACATTGTGAATAATGAGTATCTGATGTAGTCCTTGCCCAAGGGTAAACTGGAAAGGATTGATATGAGAAGGGGATATATGAAAGAAGACATCTAAGAGAAAATAACAATGATCAGTAGAGTGTACGGGATGTCGAAGTCTTCTCAACTGGAGCCATGGATGATCTTTTTGATCTAGAAGATAAAGGAGAAGTAAGCCAGGTTTGATTGGGCTACCATCCTAAGTGATAATCTTGATGAATAGCTAGTTTAGGTAAAAATAGACCCCCATTTCTAAATGACATCTTATATCATGTATCTACTAGCAACAAGGGTAGTCTATCCATGGTTGACCAAAGTTGGGATGATGGGTGAACATAACACATGGCCATTTACCTTGTATCCTTAGTTGGTGAGGAAAGATTTCTACACACATAACAACCTAAATTTTAGAATTGTGAATGATGCCTTCATATTCACCATTATACACTCCATTGAGGGAGACTATGCTAAAAGACTATCAATAGAAGCAACAAAAAAAGTAAAGGCCCTTGGGGAATTCTTTATTTAGTTCCAAACCTTCACTTACATTCAGGTGGCAGGAAGCACCCTGACACCAAAGAAGTTTCCAAGATACCCTTCTGACAAGGTAGTTCTCCTAGAGATAGCGAGGTAGCTATCTGATGCTCATGAACATATCAAACACAAGAAGAAGCATTGTTGGGATTTTCCCATTTCTATCAGCCCTCACTGCATGCCATACATGAAGGTCTGTAAGTCTCTAACCAGAGAATGGGATGAATTCCCATTGTTAACCTACAATCTGGTGAGGCCTCATTTTGACCCCATTGGTACATTCAGCCACATAATGGGGAGGCATTATATCCATGAACCGCATATAGAAGATCACTGGGCTAACTGTGTAGATGACTATGAAGTAAGAGTCTGTGACTATTGTTGGATGAGTCTAGAGTTGGCCCAGGGTGCTCTCTTATTAAATATTATGTAGAAGGTGATGGATGCTAACTTTGATAACATTTTGGATTCTATATACAACACGGACAAGGTATACACAAGGGCTATCTTGAATGCAAAGATAGATCAAGATGAAAATGATAGTATGGAATTCAGAGCCCGACATGTGGTTAAGTTGACCAAATTATGGATTGCATGTCCTTTCCCAATGAAGTTGGTCCCAATGTAACAACTCCTGGAATAACCCTCTAGAGAAAAGAAGGGAGAAAAGGTTCTAAAGCCACAATTCAAAGAGGTTGCTGCTCTAAAGCCAGAGACCATATATCAGGATGAACGTCCCATTGCATATGGTTTGACCACACACTCTAAGAAGGTAAAAACCAAAATGACAGGGAGCATCACACCACTAGATATGCCTTCATCCAGCAGCCATGATTCTCCCAACATGGCCAAGAAAACAAAGTTCAAAATCATAGGACCCAAGTTGTCCAAAGTAATCAAGGGTCATGTATACAAGAGAAAGAAAGGCTCAACGCCCACACAAATGGATACCCTGATGGAAGAAGATGAAGATGAATTGGATGAATTACCCCTCAGAAAGAGAACCTAGTCTATGGATTCATGAACAAAAGGAAAGTCATGGACAATGATCCTGAGGACATTGGAGGGGCTACTCAGGAAGAGCCAATAAATCTAGATGCCCTTGGTAATGATGAGTTCAACATCATAGATTTTTCAGGGCTACATGGCTTTAAGGAGTCTAAGAAACAAGTTCCCATGTAGTTCATGATTCTTTTTAGTGGCATATGAGAGGACCTACAATAGAAACCTCAAGAACAAGTTGATGTAGGTTGGCCGAGGCCCAAAAGGAGATTGTAGAGCCAGATAAAGACTCTTATTTGGGGGTCACTCCTAAAGAAGACTTAGGTATAAAGGTCCCATTAGTTTCATCCATTACACCTCTGCCTCCACCTCAGCATCCAACTCCACCTTCAGTTCCACTTCAAATGCCTCCTACCACTCCACTCTCCACTCCAATATGAACCACTATGTTGCCTCAACAACCTTCTTCATTCTATGTTCCCCTTCCAACTCCACCTCCACTAGCTCATTCAACCACTCTCCTTGTGTCTCCTACACCTCCCTCACTTAATATTCCTCCCCAAGTTCATATGCTCTCACCACAGGTCCATAATGAATCAGTGCCTCAGGGCTCATAGGAGCCAGAGAAAGAAGCAAAGGTCACCGATGAGGGGAAGATGGAAGAAGCTCATACAGGATCTGAGGAGCCAGATCATAGAGGGGAATCACAGGTAGAAGAAGAGATGCATACTAAGGAAGAAAAACAAAAAATGACTGATGAGTAGAAAAAAATGGATGAAGAAGAACATACATAGGATGAGGGTGAACAGAATACGGGAGATGAACAAGAAACAGAAAAGGAAAGGGAGAGTCAAGAGGAAATAAGGACAGCACATCTAGCAACATATTCCACATTGGCCACTCCTTATGAGCCATTAAATGCTTTCTCAAAACCTACGTGGTTCACCAAAAAAATACAGGCTAGGGCCTAAATATATATACAAATGATGAGGTTCATATGACCACACTAGGGCGAGCCTTCCACCAAACAACATCAATTGCCCGAGCTAAAACAATGTCTTATGTGACTCAAGACCAAGCGGGTAGGTGGAAAGCATAGGTGGTTGTTCCCACAATGGATGTTAGTGTGTGTGAAAATTGTACCTAGCTGCAGACACAACACTTCAATAAAACATTAGAGGTTAGCAAAATCAAAATCTACAAATAAATGAAACTAAGCTAACCAGGCGATTTACTGCCTTCTAGTAGGTGTGAGTATGGTATTCTCAGATTAGACCAAGATCAGTGACAATACAACACCTAAATGAAGGATTTAAAATGATGAAAGCAATGAAATATGAATGCAAATGAATCTATTTTTTTTGGATTTTTCATGCAATTAGATGAGAAACTTGATATGAAACTAATCTAGAATGAATTGAAATGATATGCAATTAATCTAACAATGCTATGAAGATGAATCCAAAAGTATGTAAAAGCTATAAAAAACTATGAAATGATCTCACAAAATTGCCTGTTGCAAAAGCTTTGTTCTTCAGTTGTAAATTCGCCAGAGTAATTGTGCAAATTCAAGGGCTATTAGATGAAGAGCTGAGCCTTGTTTTTATAGAAATCTAGGGTTTGAGGATGCATTAGGAAAAAGCCATAAATCACTCTTGATAAACTCAGGTTGATTTTTGAGTCAACAAGAAATTAGAAACATATTAACTCACAAAATCATGCAAAAATAGCTTTTAACTCAAAATAGAGTTTTAGATCAATTTCCAACTCACAATCACATGTTGAGTTTAAATTTAAAATTGGTTGTTAATTTCTAGTTGCCTGCTTTTTTTATTATGCATGATTTAATATGAATTAATTTAAAAATAAAATGATTTATTCTCAACTTAACTAATTTTAAATTTAAAATAACTAATTTATGGGTTAATCAATTATTTTAATCAAACTTTTATTCAAAACTATATTATTAAATATTGACAACTTGGATTTAATCAATTAAATAAATTTTTAATCAATTATTCATAGGAGATTTGATTTATTCTCAAAATTAAATAATATAATTAGGAATAAATAGAATTAAATCTAATTAAATAATTAAGTGGTAGAATCAAATTTAATTAATTAAATATTTATCATATTCAATTAATCAAATTTAGGATAAATATGATTTATCGCCAAATAATATTTAAAATGTGTTTAAAATAACTAATTTATGGGTTAATCAATTATTTTAATCAAACTTTATTCCAAAACTATATTATTAAATTTGATAATTTAATTTAATCAATTAAATAAAATTCAACTGATTATTTTTAGCAAATTTGATTTATTGTCAAATAAAACAATATTAATTAGGAATAAATAGAATTAAATCTAATTAAATAATTAAGTGGCAGAATTAAATTAATTAATTAAATATTCATCATATTCAATTAATCAACTTTAGGATAAATAATGACATTTATTGCCAAATAATATTCAATTAAAGATAATTATGATAAATTAGGAATATTCAAGGAATATTCCCCGATGCAGAATTAAGATAAAATCAATTATGATTTTGATGTGCAGATGTGCCTTAGGTTAGGACTTTGATGTCGATTTCAATCGAATTATTGATGTAAGAGGTTAATGAACCTATAGCACATTTTTTGGGTATTACATTTTGCCCCTCTTTGAATCACTGTGTGAAGCATAGTGGTTTAAAGAATAGTTTGTGTCTGATAAAGATGCGGACTTAGTTATGTGGTGGAGAAACTGATCCTGAGAGACTAACCGATTCTGAGATAGAAACCGATTGAAAGATTTGAAGATGCTAGGTCCTTATTGACCAAAGATGATGTTAACTATAATAGTAATGAACCGGTGATTATGAAGAAGTATCAAAATAGTTGATTCTGAACCTTATGGTTACAAAGAAGTGAGTGACCTGATTCTAGACCTAATTGTCCAAAGGAATTGTAATTGGTATCACATCCGAACCCTTCAGTAATTACGAAGAACTAAGGAAATAACACTAATGAACCGATGGTTACGAAAAGCTAATACAGTTTACAAGATAGATTAGGATACCAAATTGATATGGATCTCGATGAATCTGATATGCCCCAAGCGACGTTCCCCAAGCAACGAGGTCTTTAGATGAATCAACAACTAGACGTGGTATTTATCTTGATTACTGAGAGAAGATTTGATTTACAGATTTGAATGATATGTGATACCATGCCCCCTTCGGGATGAAAATTGAAATCTGACAAGAAAAGTCAGCATTAAATGGTTTAGAAGCATGTTAATTGATTAAAGAAGTGATTGTACACGTTCGAAAATGCATTTTGCATCATTTGGAGGTCTTGAAGATCAAGTTTGACTAGGTTTGACCATGAGTTGACCATGGTTGACCTAGTTGAAATTTTGATAGTTTGATGTTAGGTAATCAGTTAAGTTGAACTATGGATTTATGTGATGATTAAAGGTCAATTATGCAAGCAGTCGGCCGTCCTGGGTCCGAAAATTTTAAATCACGATTTTGACAAAGTAAATGATCTCATATTTTGATTTTGATCCTGAAAATGGATTCTACTTGCTATTTAGTTGGAGGGACCTTCATACAATGCTCAATCCTTGTGTCATGTTTAGCATAGTTTTGAAGAATTATTTGAGTGTCAAGCTGATTTGGGCAATCGTGAGATAAATGTAATCATGCAAAGTGCAAAATGAGATGCAAACCTAAGACCTAGGACCTAGTCACTGATCATGTGTCGGTCTTTTTCATCATTGAATTTTTATTAGGTAACCAGATAAATCAATACAACATCCACTAGTTAGGAAACTATGAATATATAAATATTGATTTGTAGGTGCAAGAATCAATACAACGCCCACTAGCTAGACAACCATGGACATATGAATATTGATTTTGTTTTCGGAATGTCGGATTAGATATAAGCACCAAGGTACAAACACCAGGATGACCTAAATATCATGTCCATTTTGATATAGCAATTTTTATAAATCAAAACATAGATGTTGTGATGACCATAATACGCCTTGCGGAACAAACACATCAAGTAGTCAAGAGATCATTCTAAATCCAGTGTGAATTACCTGTAGTGACCCTTTATCGTTCACATCCTTAGGTAAGATCACGTTTCATAATAGGAGTAAGAAATTTCTCAAAAAGACAATAGTTAGATCAAACTTCCTTGAATTTTTTGGGTATCAATGGTCGAGGTACGCATGGCCATCCAATACGAGATAGAGGCTCTTACAGATGGACACCGTTTCAATCCATAATTTCCAACGTTGTTAGATTTTCACATATAAGCAAAAAACAAAGAAAAGATTACACCCCCAGTCATCACTCTCTAAATCCTATAAAGGACATCATCGAAGAGCTCGAAGGGACACAATATGCAAAAATCTCAATGTGAATCAGTAAGCATACAAGGAGATAAAAGCATGTAAAAGCGTAGATTATTTTCAACTTGTGTTGATGTTTGATTTCGTTGTTGTACATGCAAAATCCTTTCTGGAGAGGAGATAGACAGACTAACTCAGATGTAACTTCAAAGGAATTTGACTAGATATGACTCATCTAAGATACTGAGGACTGTAGGATATGACTTTGATTGCCTCCAAGTTGGAACATTGATAGGATATAGACGTTTGAGCCAATTGGTGCACAGATCAACTTTATTGAAAATAGGAATGCGAAAACAAACTAGGAGGTATGTACAAACTAAAGCAAGACTGAAAGTTGGGAGAGAGCAAGATTGCACTGATAGATGGAGCATTTTGAAACAAGTGGCACCCATTTGCTAGGTTTTCACCATCTTGGAAGAGATTCTATTTTTGCTACCAAGGTGCCTGTTTCCAAGTTTTCACCAAGGCACTTTTTCTTTTTCTCATTTTTTTGTATTTTTCATTTTTTTCAATTTTTTTGTACTTTTTATTTTTTTTGTTATACATCAAGGCGCCTATTGCTAGGTTTTCACCAGGATGTTCATTTTTTAGGACTTTTTATGATTTTTATGATTTTTTTTAGGACATTTTACCATAGACTGAATGCCTTAGGCGTAGAATTTCTTTAGATGGAGAATGTTGATTGGTTCTCAGAGCTATTCTCCTTCAGCCATTGAGAGTTGATAGGATCCAGAGCCAAAAGTAGCAATGATTACAAAGGGAACCCAACCAGTTGGGTTCAAACTTCCCCTTGCATTCTCTATGTGATTATTTTTAGGATTCTCTCTCAAGATGAGATCGCCAACTTGAAATTCTCTGTGTCTGACTTTCTTGTTGTAACCTCTAGACATTATCTTTTGATATACTCTGAGATGATCATATGCTTCTTGTTTATGCTCATGTAGTAGTTCAAGTTCTTGCAACCTAGACACTCTATAGTCTTCATCAGTTACTAGCCCATGTATTTTGATTCGTAGTGATGGGATTTCAACCTCAATAGGCACAACCGCTTCATACCCATAAAATAAAGCAAATGTTGTAACCCTAGTGGGCATTCTGATACTTGTTCTGTAGGCCCAGAGAGATGGATTGATCATGAGATGCCAGTCTCTTCCTATTTTATTAACTGTTTGGTGCAATATTTTGAATAGATTCTTGTTTGAAGCCTCTTCTTGTCCATTCCCTTGAGGATAGTACATTGATGACCAATGTTGTGTAATCTTGAATTTGGCAAATAGATCATCTAAGTCTCTATTCTTGATTTGTCCACAATTATCTGTGACTTTAGAATGTGGAATACCATATCGACATATGATGTAGTTCAAGATGAACATTGAAATTTGTTTGTCAGTTGCTTGAGTCAAAGGGACTCCTTCTACCCATTTTGTAAAATAGTCTGTACCTATAATAATATGGGTATGTCCATTAGAAGAATGAGGATGTATGGCTCCTATAAGATCAAATTCCCATTGGTGAAAAGGTTATTGTGTAGTAAAGGGAATTAGATCTCTCCCTGGTGCATAAATTAAGTTACTATGTACTTGGAACTTTTGACAATTCTTAGCAAACTTGATAGCCTCTTTTTCCATTTCAGGCCAATAGTACCCAGCCCTAATAAGTTTTTGAGCTAGTGTTAAACCATTAAAATGTGAGCCACATATACCTTCGTGTACTTCCTCTAATGCATGTTGAGACTCTTCCAATTCTAAACATCTAAGGAGTGTACCATCTAGACCTCATTTGTACAAATCGTGACCAATGATGACATACCAGGATGTATTTCGGATAAGGTATCATTTCTCATGGCAGTTGAAGGTATTAGGAATGATTTGATCTTGGAGATAGGAGAAAAGGTTTTTGTATCAGGATGAATCATGACCAAAAATAGTGTGGATCATGTGATTTTTAAGGGAATCATATGTGGGATAAGATAGTGCTTACACCAGGAACTCATAGCGTAGCTCATGTTTAGGCTGCTGTAATAAAGTAGAGAGTGTTTCCATAGCATCAACAACCCTGTTCTCTGTTCTAGGAATTTGTTCAAAGGTGATAGATATGAAATATTTCTTTAGATCATCTACCATTCTCTTGTATGGTATTAGCTTTCCATCTTTTGTTTGATACACATCATTGACTTGGTGTATTAAAAGTTTTGAGTCTCCATGAATGTATAGTTATGTTACTCTCCACTCAATTGCTATCTTCATACCGTTAAGAAGGGCTTCATATTCAGAAATATTGTTTTTGCAAGGAAACTTGATTCTAAATGCTTTAGGGATTGAGTATCCTTGAGGAGTGATGAACAATATGCCTGCTCCAGATCCATTCTATGTATAGGAGCCATCAAAGAATAACTTCCATGCTCTAGAAGAAATTCATGATAGAGGAATCTAGGAATTCCATTTGCATTGGTGTATCATCAAACAAAGGTGTGTCATCCAGTTGATTTTAAATTACTTGGCCCTTAATAGCTTTTCTTTCAACATATTCAATGTCAAATTCACTTAGTAGCATTACCCATTTAGCTAATCTACCCGTGAGGGTAGCTTTTCTTAGTAGGCACTTTAGCAGGTCAATCTTAGCTACCAAACGTGTGGTATGAGCTAACATGTAATGTCTTAGTTTCTATGATGCAAAGATCATAGCTAGACAAGCTTTCTCAATCACTGAATATTTCTTTTGATATGCTACCAATGTTCTGCTTATGTAATATATGGCTCTTTCTTTGTTGTTCTCATAATGTTGTGCAAGCAATGCCCCCAGTGATGTATATGTAGTGGAGATATAAAGAATCAATGGTTTTCCTTGAATAGGAGGCATCAAAATAGGAGGCTTTGATAGATATTTCTTGATATGATTAAAGTTCTTTTCACATTCCTCATTCCATGCAAAGGTCACACCTTTATGTAATGTCTTTGTGAAAGGTTGTGATATGTCTACTAGCTGAGATATGAAGTGTCTAATAGATTGTACTCTCCCTTGTAATGTTCTCATTTGACTAATATTCTTGGGAGGTTTCATCTCCATGATAGCTTTGACCTTAGCTAGATTGACTTCAATAGCTTTTTTTGAAAAAATGTAGCCTAAGAGCTTTCCAAAAGTGACACCAAAAGCACACTTCTTAGGGTTTAGCCTAAGACTAAACTTGTCCATTCGATCTAGTATTTTTCTCAAATTATTTAGATGTTCAGATCTTATCATATATTTTTCCAAAGTATCATCAACATAATCCTCCATAGTTCGATGCATCATGTCATGAAAGATAGATGTCATAGCTCATTGATATGTAGCACTAGCATTCTTAAGCCCAAATGGCATGACATTCCAACAAAAGGTACCCCACACACATGTGAAAGTAGTTTTCTCTTGATCTTCTGGAGCAATTTTTATTTGGTTGTATCTAGAAAAACCATCCATCAAAGAATACATCTCAAAGCCCGTAGTCATGTCCACTATCATATCAATATTAGGTAATGGAAAATCATTCTTAGGGCTTGCTTTGTTTACATGTCTGAAAGTTGTGCACATTCTTATTGATTTATTTGGTTTAGAAAAAGGTACAATATTAGAGATCCATTCAGCATAGTCAATAGCATAGATGAATCAGACTTTTAGTAGTTTCTCTAATTTAGATTTGACCAAGAGTGAAACATGTGGATGCATCTTTCTTAATTTTTGCTTAATAGGTTTGACCCCTGGAGCTATAGATAAATGGTGCATTATAAGATCAGGATCCAACCCTAGCATATTTGAATATTTCCATGCAAAGTTGATCTTATTTTTTGTTAAGAATGTGGTAAAAATTTTCTTTTCTTCTTCTGATAAGGATTGTGCTACATGGATCAATTGTGGTTCTTCTGTTGTTCCCAAGTTGATGGATTGAGTGGGCTCAATTAGAACTGGAGATCTCTCTTGTCAATGACTCAAAAGGACATCAAATATCTTATCCTTAGGCACCTCAGAGAGGTTTTCACCTTTAGATACATCTTTTATTTTTACTTTTGTAGGTTCTGAGATTGCCACAAAGTGGTTTTCACTCTCAGAACTCCTTTTCTTTTTATTTTTATTTCTATTCTTTTGACTAAGATACTTGATGTTCGACTCTGTCATGCTAATGCTCAGTTCACTGATGGAAGTTGTCATAGGCTCAACTACATTGAGGTAGCAAGCAAGAGCATAGTCATTTGGAAATGTATAGATACCTTGGCTCGGATTCGTGGAGGTTTGGTCAAGAAGTTCAGGATGTTGGATAGTCAAAGTGGTGAAAGATTGGCAAATAATGTTTACAGATATGGATCTATCATCATTGGTCCTAACCCAACTCTCAAGTTCAAAGGTGATATTACAACTCAAAATGTTCAATTCATGAATAGGCTCAATATCATTGTGGGGGTCCACTTCAGCCATCGGTGGATCAGACTTATTAAGTTCATTATTTCGCTCTAGAATTACATTGGGTTTAGGTGCATATTGGTGAACAACATCAATATGTTTTTCTATGATAAGCTCATCTTCTTCTGGAATGGCTCCCCATTCATAGTCATTTGATTCCTCATCTATGCCTCTAGGAAATATGAGAACATGTGTAAAGTCAGGATGGATACCCCAAGAAGGGTTACCCTTAGATTCTTTGTTTGTTTGATTGCCTTTGAGATTAGCTGGATCTTGTGGTGCAACTGTCTCTTGTTCTATAGTAGGTTCTTGTGTTTCTACTACATTGATTCTTTTTACTGGATCATCTTCAGCTTCAAGGAGGTCTTTTATTTCTTTAGGCAAACGTTCATGAGGAATGAGCTCATCAGTGGTGTCTAAATCATCATTGTCAGATTGTTCAGTTGTTTCTTCCTTTAGTTGATTTGTTATGGATGGCACAATCTTTTCTAAGACATGTGGGGAGTTCTTGCTAAGATAAAAAGGCTTCTTCTTATATCCTAGACCTATTGTATTCTTTTTGGTTTGACCATGGTCATCAAGAGGTGATAGAAGACCCTTACCTTGTAGTCCTAGAGGTCCTTTTCTAGTATATCCCATTTTTGTGATCAATTTGTCCCCTGGTTCGTATGACTTCTAAGGAATTTTTCTTGAAGTGGAGTCACATTTCTGGACTCATTGGGATTGAGGCTCATCCTTGTATAACCATGAAATCATGGCTTCTTCTTCCTCAAACTTGTGTTTAGATACTTGTTCTGTGACAAAGATTCAATTGAATATGACCTGGGATTCTTTAGCTGTAGGTTTCACTTTGTCAGAAGGTTTTCCATAAGATTTAGGGGACAATGGGAGAGATGTGAGAGATAAAATAGGTTCCATTGTGTATTCTCCCATACCATTGTCTTTGATTTTGACTTCTTTAGCAATGTCTTCCATTTTGGATGTTGAAGCAATGTCTATCTGCTTAGTGGAAGATTCTCTATTATTAGGAACAAGTTTATCAACACTTTCTTTCAATGCATTGCAAGTTATGTATAGGTCCGCTAGAATCGTCACCTCTACTCCTTCATAAGGAAATTTCACACATTAACGGTATGTGGAAGGAATAGCTCTTATTTCGTGTATCCAGGGTCTTCCTACAAGGATGTTATAAGCCAAAGGTAGATCAAGAACTTGACATATGGTGTCTCTGATAACGGGTCCTGTTTTGATAGGTAAGACAATAGTTCCCTTGGAAGATCTTTCTTTCTCATCATATGCTTTGATAGTTATCTTCTTCTTAGGATCAATGGTAGTTTCAAAGAATCCCAATTGTGTGATCAAGCTGTAAGAACAAATGTTGAGACCAATGCCTCCATCTATTAACACGCATTTGATACGATGGTTTTGGATCAAGACTTCAATGTGCAAGGGCTGGTAATGCGGATGACTCAAGGAATTATCATCTTCCTCTAAAAAGGAGATATACTATGGAGACATGAGATGACCAACCATAGTCTTGAATTTGTCTAAATCAAAGTTGTCAAGAACATTGGATCCGAGCAGAGCTTTGTCTAGAATGGCTCTATGAGCTGGATATATTCGAAACAACTCAAACATGGAGATTTTTGCATTTGTATGCTGGAGTTTTTGGACAATATTGTATGATGTTGGCCTCGTGTCTTTAGGATTTGATGATTTAGAGGCAGCCTTCTATTTAGAAGTAGTTGAAAGATTGAAAGGTATCTTAGGGACATTGGATGAATCTGGGATTTGTGCTTGTAGATGTGCCTGAGCTTGTGATTGAGTAATTGCATTTGTTGATTGATTTTATCTATCATTTCTTACAATTGTGATGACATTGCAATGCTCAGATAGGCATGGTTCAACCATATTAATGACAACATTGTTTCCAGAGTAGGCATAATTGACTTTAGCACCCACATTAGGCTGAGAAGATGAATCTCCTTGACCATGTTTTAGAAATGGCTCCGTGAATGTTGTATGATCATTATTTCTTTAATGATTATGAATTAAAATTTCTCCATTATCAATTTTGTATTGTATGATGTATTTCAAGTGTATGCAGTTATTAGTCTTATGACCCTTATTGTAATGGAAGTCACATAAATCATTCTCTCTCCACCATTTTGGTTTAGGTTCAGGATCAAATACCTTTATCTTAAGCAAGGAGATGATGTTGTTGGCCAACAGAGTCTTCATGGTGGATTCCAAGGATTCTCCAAGAGGAGTAAACTTACATTTAGGATCTATAGCCCAAGGTTTATAGTCAGATGGCTTCTTGTTAGATTATGTTGCTTTAGCTTGGGAAGCTTTGATGGCTTGGGTGCCAATAGTGAGATTGAAAGCAGGTCCCTTAGATGGGGCATAGATAGTATCAACAACGCCATCTGTGACAATGCCCTTATTCTTGTTCTAGTTTTTGCCTTCATCTTTGGAACTAGATCCAGATTCATACTTGTTTTTTTGAAGTGATATGTCTCCTTTTTGTACAAGTACTTTCTCAATTTTGATTGCATTTTCTACCATTTTATCAAAGGATGTATGATCTTGCATTTGCAAATGGTAGTTGATCTCTGGAATAAGGTTGTTGATGAAAATTTCCAGCTTCTCAATTTCTGGAATAGGCCTAGCATATAGAGAAAACTATTTCCTCCATCTTTTGAGGAACGTCAAGAATGGTTCTCCTAAGTTCTATTTCAAATTACAGATATTGATCATGGTGACCGGTTGTTGGATGTTGTAGGAGTATTGTTGATAGAACAGTTTGACTAACTCCTCAAAATTTTTGATTGTTGGAGGCATTTTTGAGAACCAATGAATAGCTGACCCTCCCAGAGATCAAGGGAAAAGATGCATTAGGTAGGTTGGTTCATGCATGAACTCCATAGATTGAGTATAGAATTCTCTGACATGATCTTGAGGATCAGAGTTTCCATCATACTTATCAAATTTAGGCATCTCCACTCTTTTAGGGAATGGTGGCATGTACAAGTCTTTATCAAAAGGAAAAGGCCATAGAGCCTCCATGGAGAACTCCTTATGTTCCTTTTCTTTCTCAAGTTTATTGAGCTTGACTTGCATGACATGCATTTGTTTCATCATGGTTGTGATAGGATTTTCTTCCTCATGTGTGATGATATCTTCGACATTAAAGTTTGGAGGAAGTTTAGCTCCTTGTTGAGCTAACTCTAGGAAGTATGCCTCTTTGTCTTCTTTTAAGAAATGCCTCATCATTTTCTTGAAGTTATCATCATTTTGATATCGAGCAATTTCAAAAGGTGTGGGTTCTTGATCCGTACCATGTTTTGATTGATGTCCTTAGGAACCATGGTTTGTCCCTCCTTGAGACATGTTAGGAGTTTTAGGACTCCCTGGGATAGATTGATGTGGAGTTTGTTGATCACCTCTGTGGGTTGATGGAGGGGGGGTATGTAACCTATTTTTAATCAAAGATTATCGAGACCTTCATCTTCATAAAGACCTAAATTTTAGATTTGCTCAAAGGTTGGACCCACGTGAGTAGACAAAGCTAAGGTATTGGGTGCTTCTCTAGATTTCTTGTGTCAGGAAGCTCTAGTTTCAACCATTAACCTTGGATGAAGCAAAAGAGAAAGATGAAGACTGTGAAGAATGACTTGATTCAAGAAGATCGAATGACACAACCTTGTCAAGATTAGATTGATTGAAGATTAGATTGGATGTAAATGAAGTATATTGTGCCCTAGTAGTATGGGTAGACACCCAAAAGATGGTGGACACTAGCTCACAACACTTAGCCATTTTGTATGAAGACTGAATTTGAAGATAATTTTGACAAGGTTTTGACACAAGATGAAAAAGACTCAAATCGATAAATCAGAAGGCTAAATCAGACTCAAGAGACCACTTTTAGGCAAATAGATTGGATTTCTCTTATTGTTCTACTCTATTCCTGACACAGTGAATATTTTGACAGAATCTAGAAGTTGGCTGCAAAAATTGGATTCCTAAAAAATTTTGAAGGCTTTTGGCAACTTTGACTTTAGCTTTGATACAAGTTTTGAAATTTTAGGATGACTTTTGACATCAGAAAGGATTTTTGCTTCAAATTTGCAATTTTTTCAATTTTCAGTTTCAGATTGTTTGTAAGATATCCTCTGTTCAAGTTTGCAGATCTGTGTAATAGTTCAGGATTATTCATTTCCAAAGGACCAAATAGATAGAAAACACGTAGAACAACAAGCAAAGGGAAGCAAGCAATCACCTCAAAATAATGAACAAGGGAAAAAGCAACCTTGCATGTGAACAAGCAATAGTGACTTATTGTTCTAATCCCTAGGAATGCTAATTGTGTATGTTCTCAAAAGTTTTTCAATAATGCACATAGTCCTAGAAAATGAAAAATTGGCCTCACTAAGGTTTGTAGTAATGGTATGACTCTGCAAATTTTATGATCTCAAGAGGGAGAACTCCAATCTAGGTGCACCAAAGTTTTGACACAATCTAAGAATTTAATCAATCAGGATCTACTAGGGAGATCTGATAGCCCAACAAGAAACCACACCTGTGAAGATTTCCTCCACAAGGACATTTATATAGTGGTTGTTGCTACCATAGTGAAAATGGCTATTACCACTTGAGGTTCCATCCATGTGGTTGACCAAATAAAGGGAATATCCACTATGGTTAACCCTCTCTAAAGGTGACTCACAAAAGATACCACATGGGGAGTTGGTCCAGATCCAAGGATTTGAGTTTTTGATACTACCCAAAAAGGGAGTAGAGCATAATCCTCTAGCCTTATCACTTTTACCCAAATATAGTAGATAAATTAATCTGACATGCTAAGACTAAATTATCTCACCAAGATTTGTGATGTCAACAACTATGTCTATCGATCGCTCTGGAGAGAGAATGTATCGATCAAAAGCTGAGGACCAAACCCAGTAGAATGTGAGACAATCACAGTATCCTCCCTACCTACAAGGGGATCTATTGTCAAGAAGAGCTTTAGATGCATGAAAAAGTGAATGAAGCCCAATCTCTCAAGATCATCCACAAATAATGTTCATAAGGCCTATTTAATATGTGTAACAGATATGCAAAAAGAAAATCTATGTTCATTTTATAGCCCAAAATTGAAGTGTGAATTATGAAAGCTATAAAGGCACTCAAGCTTGACAGAAGAGAGTTCATTTTATATCCAAATAAAAGTGTTATCAGATTGAACAGAATACCTAAGTTTCTCACAATGCGCTTAGTAGATTTTTACCTATTTTAGCAATTTCTGAGCATTTGTCTTCTATCTTTTGTACCCAAGGGATGTACCTGTACCTGCAAACCACTGTTATGAAAAACTTACCTATTCTTGTACATGAAACCCACTGTTATAAAAATCCATCAAAAAAGAAACACAACTTTTCAACCCCACGTGGCAAAAAATCAATTTAGTCAAAGATAATATGTCATTTGATAATCGAAAAACCTGTTGTCATAAAAAATCAGATTCTGACTAGTCTGAACTAAATCAATCATAACTTTTGCAAATCAAGAAAAAATTAATTTTAAAAAATTTAAAATGAAAGCTAACTAAAATACCTTTCCAAAAATATAAATTTAGGATCTCTATCATGTCATATGTGCATGTACCAATAAAAACATCAGTCAGATTTCATAAAATCAGGTTCTGACCAGTCTGCACTAAAATGATCATAACTTTTGCAAATCAAGACAAAATTAATCCAAACCAATGGAAAATGATAGCTAACTCAAATAAATTTCTAGAAATATAAATTTTAGATCTTTATCATGTCATATGTGCATGTACCAATAAAAACATCAATCAGATTTTATAAAATCAGGTTCTGACCAGTCTATACTAAAATGATCATAACTTTTTCAAATCAAAATGAAATTAATCCAAAACAATGGAAAATGAAAGCTAACTTAAATACCTTTCTAGAAATATAAATTTTGGATCTGTATCATGTCATATGTACATGTACCAATAAAAATACCAGTCAAATTTTTGGAAAAATAGCCCAGAAATTTATCACAAAATTCATAAAAATTAACCTTGTGGTTGTGGGTTCAAGAAAAATGATAGAAATTTGATAGAATAGAATAGAATGGAAACCTATTTCAGGGCCCAATGGTGGGTGCCAAAAATGTGTGTGTGAAAATTGTACCTAGCTATGGACACAACACTTCAGTAAAACATTAGAGGTTAGCAAAATCAAAATCTGCAAATAAATGAAACTAAGCTAACCAGGTGGTTTACTACCCTCTAGTAGGTGTGAGTATGGTATTCTCATATTAGACCAAGACTAGTGACAATGCAACACCTAAATGAAGGATTTAAAATGATGAAAGCAATGAAATATGAATGCAAATTAATCTTCTTCTTTTTTATGCAATAAAATGAAAAACTTGATATGAAACTAATCTAGAATGAATTGAAATGATATGCAATTAATCTAACAATGCTATGAAGATGAATCCAAAAGTATGCAAAAGCTATGAAAAACTATGGAATGATGTCACAAAATTGTTTGTCGCAAAAGCTTTGTTCTTCAGTTGTAAATTCACCAGAGTAATTGTGTAAATTCGAGGGATATTAGATGAAGAGTTGAGCCTTGTTTTTATAGAAATCCAAGGTTTGAGGATGCATTAGGAAAAAGCCATAAATCACTCTTGATAAACTCAGGTTGATTTTTGAGTCAACAAGAAATTAGAAATAGATTAACTCACAAAATCATGCAAAAATAGCTTTTAACTCAAAATAGAGTTTTAGATCAATTTCCAACTCACAATCACATGTTGAGTTTAAATTTAAAATTGGTTGTTAATTTCTAGTTGCCTGCTTTTCTGATTATGCATGATTTAATTTGAATTAATTTAAAAATAAAGTGATTTATTCTCAACTTAACTGATTTTAAATTTAAAATAACTGATTTATGGGTTAATCAATTATTTTAATCAAACTTTTATTCAAAACTATATTATTAAATATTGACAACTTGGATTTAATCAATTAAATAAATATTTAATCAATTATTCGTAGGAGATTTGATTTATTGTCAAAATTAAATAATATAATTAGGAATAAATAGAATTAAATCTAATTAAATAAAGTGGCAAAATCAAATTTAATTAATTAAATATTTATCATATTCAATTAATCACATTTAGGATAAATATGATTTATCGCCAAATAATATTTAAAATATGTTTAAAATAATTGATTTATGGGTTAATCAATTATTTTAATCAAATTTTATTCCAAAACTATATTATTAAATTTGACAATTAAATTTAATCAATTAAATAAAATTCAACTAATTATTTTTAGCAAATTTGATTTATTGTCAAATAAAATAATATTAATTAGGAATAAATAGAATTAAATCTAATTAAATAATTAAGTGGCAGAATTAAATTAATTAATTAAATATTCATGATATTTAATTAATCAACTTTAGGATAAATAATGACATTTATCACCAAATAATATTCAATTAAAGATAATTATGATAAATTAGGAATATTCAAGGAATATTCTCTAATGCAGAATTAAGATAAAATAAATTGAGATTTCAATGTGCAAATGTGCCTCAGGTTAGGACTTTGATGTCGATTTCGATAGAATTGTTGATGTAAGAGCTTAATGAACCTATAGCCTTAGGGTATTACAATCAGCACAAGTGAGATCACTCCAGACAACTATGTCTTGGAGGAGGTAGACTTGGGGGAGCCCACCAAGGAAGGAAGCAAAACCTTGGCCACTTTAGGATTGAATCATGCTCTTGGCTTCATGGATAAAGATGAAGAAAGGATAAAGGCTATGGTGGAGCAGAATGAAGCTATGAAGAGATCCATTTTGAAGATAGTAGGTCCAATTGACCTAGATAACCCTGAGGCCTCATTACAGGCAATTTTGGAGAAGAGGGGGGAAATAAATACAGATGTTCCACATTCTTTTGTATAGGCTTGTGTTGATTGGAAGTTAGATTTTGAGCAGTTTGCTAGTCTATCTCTCAGAAGGATCCTAAGACCCTTTCAAAGCATTTTGGTGGGAATAACTTCCTTAATGGAAATCATGAGTGAGAAAAATGGTGTAGAAGAAACGATCCTGAATTGGCAAAAGGTATTGGACGAGCTAACAATAATAAGGAAACAATGATTCCAAGTCTTGGTGAAGATATATGAGGGCTCAGAATTGGATAGTTTTGAAGAATGAATTTAGGAGATAGCAGCGACATTGGTTGTATTTGAAAAGGTTCTCAAAAGATTAAATAAGAGAAGAGACAACAACACACTTTTTGCGAAAGAGTTGCAAGATTTCTTTGAGGGTCTCGACCTGGATCTGTTAGATGAAGAAGATGAGAAAACTATGTATTTAGTGAATGATATCATAAATCAATACCTAGGGACATTTAGAGGGGTGAAGACTAAGGAAGACCTCCAGCATATGTTTTATCAGAAGGAGGAGATTCAAAAAATCCTATCTCGCGAAGAAGAGATAAAAGCTTTTGCAAAAGAACTGACTGACTTCCAAGATAGGCATCAAGAGATCCTTCAAGGGATCAAGATATCACAATTTGATGAAGTGCTGGAAATAGTGGATAGATTCAAGATCCAGAAGTGTCCCCTAGCCAGTGAGCATTTAGTCCTAGTCCAGCCAAATTTTGTGTACAGAAAAAATAGTTTTGACACAGCCATTTTTGCAAAGCCTGATTTTCAGCATTTCGGCCATATGGATTTTTCAGCCTCTGACAAGTCCAAAAGTCCAAAATTTTGGAGATGGAGGACTTAGTACTTAGTCAATTTTTGGGTCTTGAGTTTTTTGGACCAACTATCGTGATTTGGGTGTTTTTTGGCACATCTGAAAGTTAACTCTAGTTATCTTAGAGTTCATTTTCCAATCATTTGGGCTTTCTTTTTGGGATTGTTTGTGCATGATTTTGGGATCTCTTCCAATTGGGTCCATGTGGAGGAGCCGGAGCTAAGGATCAAGGGCGGAAACATGAAGATTATCAAGTGCATACACGAGTTCCAACTCTATTTTGAGTTATCTAATGCATAATTTATTCAAAGATTTGTAATGCATGAGGTTTAATTTCATGCTAGGATAGTTTAGCTAAGCTTTAGAAGTAGTTTCTTTAATGCAATCTCTAGTTTAGATTTACTTTCAAGTTTTAGTTACAGCCAAACCCTAGCTGTGAAAATAAGAGCCCAGCTCTATAAATTGTAATAAAATGATGTAATGAGGGTCAACTTGAGGATTAATACAATAGATACAATTGGTGCTTCATTCATGGTGTGATTTATCTTCTATCTATGCTAAATTTATGAATGTGTGAATTGCTCATTCTTTATTTCAAAGAGCCAATTGGTTGTTTAATGATTTTAAGTCTGCGATCTTTTAGTTCGGTGTTTGCTAATATTGCATTGTTGTGTTGTGAGGAATTTTTGAGAAGATTATTCTTTGGTGCTTGAAGATTAACTTGTCTTGCGTGTGCACACATCCAGGGTGGCTTCGTGATCTGATGAGTTTTGGCTTATCATACGTCTACATTTGTTCAATTCTGTTGATGATTGCATCCATTCAGCTGAAGATTATGACATGATCTGATCTTTGTTTTGTGGGTTTCTTCATCTTCTTGGCTATTTAATTCACATGGTGGTGTGATGCTAGCATATGTCCATTAGGTTTCTTTTCAGCAATTTCATTCAAAGCTCTTATTACCCTATATCTTCTAACCTTCCTTGCAAGTTATTTTCAGTAGATTAATTAAATTAGCATTGCTTTCATTCTTAAATCTGAAAATCGTACCAAAAAAAGAGAGAGCTTTTGGTTTCCTAAAGTTTGTTTTACATTTTCCCTTGAGAGAAGAACCAACAAAGGCCTCCTTGTTAACAAATTCACATTTGTGTTCCGTTGAGCTATCCAAGTGGTTGAGTCCCAGCTAGAAGGAACCTTGAGATTGATTCCATCAGTCTTCCAAGAGGGGAAGTTGCTCACGCAAATTCCTAGCCGTTGTCTTTGTATAAAAACAACGCTCAATAGTTTGGAACTCAACTCCACTCACAACCTTGTTTCCATCAATTCCTTAATTTCTCCAATTACAGTTCTGGACTCAACTCTATTTTCTATTTTGTTTCTGTTAATCCCCTTAACTCAAAATTGATTGATTCTTTTTATTTTATTTATTTCAATTTGAATGTGCAACTTAATTGCATTAAATTAAATTAAATTAAATAACATTTAGTCTACTATTATTTTTCACATGTTATTTAATTTTTCAATTAATAAATACCTTTTATTCAAAAATTTAAATTTATAAATAATTAAATCTTAAGTGAATCTATTTAATAAATCTTCATTAATTAAATAACTTTATCTCCATAATAAACATTTTAATTAAATCATTAAATTTAATAAATGTATTTAATTAATTTCTATTAATTAAATGCTCCCACATTTAAATAGCTAAAAATAGAAAGATCTAAATTATTTAAATTACATAGATAATCTAAATAAATTATCTAATTATAGAAATCATATCCATCAACCAAAAATCAACTAAACTTTAAGAAACATAACCATGCTCAAGGAAGGGACTATAAACCCATGTCACCTAGACAAATTTAGGAAGGGTAAATATCAGAATCTTGTCCACTATTTCAAAACAATAGAATGGCTTAGGTTGGGATTTGGATTTGAATATTATTTCCCCTCTTTTACCATTGAAACTTGAGATATGGCACTCTCATCTTGACAATTTGGGGAAGTTGATGCCCGGTACTTGCAAACCTACATAAAAGACTAGCACGTACATACATATATATAAAACAAGCAATGGTGGGGATCGAGACATCACGTGGATCCTGAAAGTAGGTAACTATGACTCCGTCCCTCAACCATATCAAACACATGAAATAGGAAAGTAAAAGCATACATGATAACCATAACCATGACCATGACCATGACCATGACCATAACCATAACCATAACCATAACCATAACCATCATTTAAAACATGCAAATCATCATCATTAAAATAACTAACATCATCTAACTACATAAATATAATATCCATAATTATTCAATCATCAAAATCACCATGTAATGTCATACATCCAAAACCACATAATAATTGAAAGATGAAAGCACACATAAAAGTGGTCTAAAAGAGTTTGGCAATATAAAATTGAAAAAGAAAACTGTGGGTGGGTACTACATGTATTGCTTGACTTATGGACTTAATGCTTGGCATGAAAATTACTTGGAAGGTAAATAGTATTTATGGGTGGATAGGAATTGTATGGAGGCCTTTTGGATGAGTATATAGTTCTCAAAGATGCTATTCTTTGCTAACTTGCATCTAGGAAAGGGTAAGTGGATTGTGAATTAGTGGATGGAGGAATATATGGACCTAAGATATATGGAAGGAATGAGAGGGAAGGCATATGATTGGGTTTATATGGGGGAATGTTGGATGTAGATCGGATATCAACATCTTGATGATGAGCTATATAGCCAAGGTGTTGATAATATGGATTTTATTTGATATCAAGGGGTTCTAATATACCTTGTTCATTGAGGCCTAAACCCTTTCCTTGATAATGTATTTTATGACAAATATTCTTAGTAATTGGATACTAATTATTTTTGAAACAAGATGCAAGTCCATTTTGAGGTGAAGGAGGCACATATGGAATAATAGGACTACAAAGTAGACCGGACTAAATGAACGTGAATGACCAAGTTGATATGTAATAGGCTCAGTATTAACATGGATAGAGTTGATGGGATCTTGAGGTGGAAATGGAGATGGAGGGATGATGGGATCTTGTGATGGGTAAGGAAAATTATGAGATGGAGATGGAGGGACAGTGGGATCTTGTGGTGGATGGGGAGGATTATGACATGGAGATGGAGGGATGATGAGATCTTGTGGTTGACATGGAGGATTAATTTGACCTTGAAATGTAAGAGAATCATTGGATGTAGTATAAGGGACATCATGGTCTTTCTTAGGAGGTGGATTATGAATGGGACGTAGAGGAATTATTTTCTCTTGGGATAGAAGGAGATCATGTTGGATAGGAAACAAATGGATAAGGGAATCATTATGAGATTCTAGGAATATGGGATCTTGTTCAACTGATTAGACATTCCTGGTATCTTGATTTTACCAATTTTAGGACTTTTTTCTTCATACTTTAGATTATCCTCTTGACATGGGGTATAAGTTTGGATATGGTGGGTTCTTGAAAGGGCTCAATGCTTGGGCATAATGGAGATAGACTTTTACTAGGACTTAATGGAGTAGCTTTGCTTGGGAGTTAAGTATATGGTGGTATCAGATCTAAGACTATTGAATTGTAGAAGGGACTTGTACTAAAGGATGGACTAGCTTGGATTTGTATTATGGATATCCCTTGTGGAACAACTAGAAAGGTGCCAACATTTTATGTATTGTATGATGGAGAAGGTGTGGATGAAGGAATGGTGGGAGATATGGATATTGCTTGTTGTACATTTCTAGACATAGGTATATGATTTTGATGATGTTTAGGAATTGTAACTTGACATATGTCGTACTTAATCCTCAGTGATTTAAAATGTTTTGAAAGAAACATATGAATATAATTTGGATAAATGTGAGAGTCCATCTGAGGTACTGAGACATGCTGAGGCATTGGGACATGCCGAGGTGCTTGGACTTGCTGAGGTGTTGGGACATGCTAAGGTGTTGGAATATGTTGAGGTACTAGAATATGTTGGGGTGCTTGGACTTGCTAGGGTGTTTGGACATATTGAGATGTTAGGACATACTAAGGTGATGGGATATGCTAAGGTGGTGTCATATGATGGGAAGTGTTATACCTATTTGTCATCAATTAATGGAGGAGGTTCATAATCATTGAATACTTGTGATTTTATGGAGGTGTCCCTTGGCTGATTTGGGGTTGCTCTGAATTATAAGGGACACCTGGTTAAAGAACACTAGGATGCTATTTTCAAGGTGCCCCCAGTAGGAGTGGTCCTTGATTGGGCTGGTCCATGGATCATGTGAATGACATGTGCTAGAATGAAAATACAAGACTAAGATATATGAAAGAAAACTAGGATATCTATATAAGGACACTATTTTTTGTTTGGATTTTTTACTTTGGAAATTCAAAGATAATAAGGGAAACTAGTTTTTTTGAAATTTTTATATTTTGGGATGCTAATGAAAACTAGGAATGATTAATTGGAATGATGTCTAAGGTGTACGTACTCTACCCTAAGAGAGATTCTATAAAATTTGAAGGTAAACCCTCTAGGGAAAGACCCAAATGATATTGAGAACTATCTTGACTCCAAAAAGGTAGGAAAAAGGTGATAAATTTTGGCAATAATGTATGTCTAAGATAAATGTTAACCAAAATGATAAGGTTCCTATGCTGAGACAAGTAGATAAAGATGATGTTGACAAAGTGAAGATAACATGCAAGACCGCTATAGGAGTTTCCTAAGAAATCATGCCCTCTAATTAGAAAAATGACTCTAGGAAGTGCAATACTTTAACCCTAAAATATGCAAGCTATGGTTTTGTAATTTTTTGGATTTTAGTACTAAGAATGATGATGATGCAAAAAAGAAAGTTTCTAATATATGCCTATCTAGGTATGTTGATCACAAGGGACCATGATGAAATCTTAGTGTAGTGTTTGTAGGACTCATGTTTGTAGAACAAATGTTTATAGGACCAATGATGTAGGACAAATGTTGTAGGACCAATGTTGTAGGAAAAATGTTGTAGGATCAATTTTGTAGGACAAATGTTGTAGGATCAATATTTTAAGACAAATGTTTTTAGGACCAATATAGTAAGACAAATTCTATAGCACCAATGTTTGTAGGATGAATGTTGTAGGACCAATGTTGTAGGATAAATGTTGTAGGACTAATTTTGTAGGACAAATATTTGTAGGACCAATGTTGTTGGACAAATACTATAGGGCCAATGTTGTAGGGAAAATATTTGTAGGACAAATGTTGTAGGACCAATGTTTGTAGGACAAATTTTTATCGGACAAATATTATGGGATAAATGTTGTAGAACCAATCTCAACAAGCTACCCAGGGATACTTCACCCGATTCAAAATATCATCAACATACCTCGCCTGAGCTTGAGGAGATAAAACCAAAGTTTTCTCAGAGTCTTATTTATATATCGACCAGATGAATTTTCCATTTTGAGGTTGTCTTTTGTAATGGGTTAAGTGAACCCTCCGGACATGCCTCTCTAAAATAAAAATAGTTTCTCATCTAACAGATTGTGCAAGTGCACCAAGAACTCCAAACACCAAGTTAATCTTATTAAGCACCAATACTCAAATGTGAACTGAGATATCATCCATACAAGAAAATGAGTTTAATTTTAAGCCCAAATAAGATGAGATTTTCCTTGTTTAATTTTAGATGCACCAATCTCAAAAATTCTTTGCCTTGTTCAATTATTTAAACCATGATAATTTTTAGCACCAAAATGAGATGTGGAAAGTGATGTTTGAGCATGTGAATTGTTCATTTTAAAGAACCAAACCAAATGGATGAGTTTTTAGAATAAAAGGATAACCCTGGTTCCAAGCCACACACTAAAGGAAAAGTTAGTACTGAAAAGACCTAGCAATTAATTTTGATAATCATAATTAGTACTCATATCAACATGTAGATTATTGTTTTTATCTGATAGTTTGATCAACTAGTCCATGTACACATTAAGAGCCCTTCATATTTGAATTCTACTTCCAATCGATTAAGGGCACCTATGCAAGTTGGTTCTTTTTTTTTCTTCTATTTTCCTCTCTCTTCTTCATTGTTCAATAGGTAGCTAGACCTTGACCTTCTTGTGCTTAGGAGGACCACTGCAATTTTTTATTATAGTCAAGTGCATATTTTCAACAATGAAAATGTGTCATTTTACAATAGAGAATGATATTTTAGACAGAAGAGAAGCAAATGTCATTTGTAGTTTTGAAACAATGTTTTTGATAAAACAATTATCACATGCACTTACACACAAAAAGAAAAGTTTTCAAAGAAATATATATATATATATATATATATATATATATATATATATATATATATATATATATATATATATATATATATATATATATATATATATATATATATATATATATATATATATATATATATATATATATATATATATATATATATATATATATATATATATATATATATATATCATCAATATTAAAATCACAAAGAGAAGACCCCATGTATAATTTCAAGACCTTTTCAAAATGTAATTTAAAAAAAAAAATTTGATTTGTGCCGAGAAATAATTTTTTATGAAAAATCATTAAAAATTTAAAAAAAAATCTTAAATTTGGAAAATAGCTTCCTTATGTCAAAAAAAATCCACAAAAAAATTTACAACATAATTCCTTATTTTGTTCCTTGGGGACCCATTTTATCATAACTGACCAGTTTAAATGATCTGTTTCTTTTTGCAAATATTTTTTAACAAAATTAAGATCACAGAGAATATACCCCCTTTATAATTTCAATCGCTTTCCAAAAATGTAAATTTTTCAAAGACACTGATTTGGACCCAAAATTGGTTTTTTATGAAATATCATGAAAAAACTATTAAAAAATCCAAAAATTCTAAATTTTGGACTGTATCCTCCTTATGTCAATGCAAACCTCAAAAAAATTCATAAAAAAAATTCCAAGCGGTTTGAAAGATATGACCAAATTTCACGTCGGTTCACCATTTGTAATTGGGTAATAGGGATCAATAGAAAACCTACAATAACATAAGAGATCTCAATCACAAAGAGATTTATTAGTGCAATTAGTATTCCCAATCATCAAGAAAGAATGCAAGATAAACAATAAGCATAAACATCATACATAATGAAATCAATTTAAGAACATGAATATGCAAACCCTATGAAATATTTCCTTGTTGTTCTCCTTCTCATGCAATGTGAGCTCTTAGAATTGAGATCAAGATTATGCTAGCATAAGAATTCAAAGTGTGTTTGGTTCTTTAAAATATGAGAAACTGCTCTCTATTTATAAGATTTTAGGGGTTTCAATGAAGAATCCATGATTGAAGGGTTGATTGACTTTGATTGAGGAGTTGAGCTCAGAGTGAGTGGGAATTCAACTCTGCTTGACTACCGTGATTGGGGGTTTGAATAGATTGGAGAGATTACTTGAATGGACTGGTGAGATAATATAATAGACTGGTGAGTTAACCAATTGCATGGATGAGTTAACTGATTGCATGGATTAGAAGACTAAATTGACTAAAGACTTAACTAATTGTTGAGGGAGGAACTAACAATGTGGATTGAATAGTTAGGAGACAGAATTGTGTAGTGAACTAAAAGTTGGTGTGAGTTAGCTTTGGATGAATAAACCATGATTAAATAAATAAAATAATTATTTACTTCACATGTGACAATTTATAAATAAATAATTAATATTTATTTATGAGAGAAGAATAATTAATGCAATTAAATAAATATAATTTATTTAATTGGAATAGGGATTTGATTTAATTACTATATAAATGTAATAATTAGAAAGAGGGAATATTAATTAAATTTTATTGTTTAATTAATTCTAATGAGATAGGGTATAATTAAATAATGTTAATTATTTAATTATATTATAGATGAATACTTGATGAAATATTGATTGGATGATTAATAACTAAGTTAATTAATTAAAATTACTTAATTATAGAATTAAGGAGAAATGATGATTTTGACTTTAGAATATGGTAGAATGACACGATTTATTGAATAATAAAGATTATTAAATAAATTAAAGAGGAATGTTAGTAATGTCATTGTGTTAGAGCAACAGGCCATTTTTAAGTGTCTACAATTACGCGGTAGTATCTCCTAGTAGATGACTGCAGTGTTTGAAATTAGTTGTCTTAATGCTTCTTTATTATTTATATTTGACTGGTATCGATGCGCAAGTGTGATAGCTATGAATCTTCTTTTCCAAAGATATCAGAATCTAGATGTTGTTCATGAAGGTTTGTGCTTCATGGATTACTTTGGAGATGTGTCCCATTCTTAGTTTATCAAGCTCCCTAAGTTTCTTAAACCTCCTATTAGCCTTGTCAGTCGGTTCCTATTGGTGTTGATGCTAATCATGTAGGTTTTCAATGTTGAGCTGGAGTGGTCTCGTTGAGGTCTTGCATAACATCTACTATGAATAGCTTTGAGAGATCTATATTTCCAACTACTCCATCTTTTCCTTCATTGGTTTGAGTATGTTGGACCACTGTAAGAAATATAGATATAGCTCATTGATCTCATTAGTAGTTTTCTTGGTGGTCGCCAACTATGTCTCTAGGGTAGTTTTGGTAATGGCACATTTGTACTTGACCTCATATTTCTTTGTCTTCTCATAATCTTGTTGCACCTCTTTTTGAGAAGTATCTTTTTGCATTCCCAAGCCTTTTAGAAGTTCATCGATCACTAACTAGAGATGATCCAATGTTGGCTATGAAGGGTCCCATTTGAGCTATGGAAACTTTTATTGGATGAATTTTATAATCTCCTCTATCTTATTTGTTACTTCAACATGTTCCTTTATCACATCTTCCCTTTTTGTTTGTTATATTATATCACCCTATTATAAATTTTGGAGCATTGTGTGTGGTAAAAGAAACTGGTGGGTGATGAGCACTCACTAGGATGGATGGAAAAATTAGGAAGTGTTAGAAAGTAAAGTCCACCAAGATAACTGAGAGTGGGGGGGGGATGAATCAGTTATCAGTTAAATATAACTTTTATCACCATTAACATATTTCAACCATGTAATCAATGTAAGCAACAACCATACAAAGATAAACATACGCAATGACACAATAACACAAGATATGTTAACTAGGGAACCTCTTGATCAAAGAGTAAACCCCAGTGGTAATGATGCCCACAAAAGATGTACTAATATGAAAATTCCTTGTGAGAGGATGGACTCTGTTAGGAGTCTTATGAAATACATTTAGTACATATGAGTCCCTGTTAGGAGACTTTGAATCCCTGTTAAAAGATTATAACCTGGTTAAGAGTTATGGAAGACAGAAGGACCCACTATCCAAATAGCTTCAAGGGAAAGATCACTGAACACTCTATCCAATTAATCTCTATATTACTCAATAGAATAATACCAAATAATTACCGATCTCAACAACTTATCCTTGCTCCTATGCCTGTGCCAAATCGCACCAACTACTTCACCAGATCTCAACAATTCGCATATCCTCTTACAATATCATCACTCTTTTTCATGTATTACAATTAAGAAAACAATCCTTCCTCTATACCACACTCAACTAATTACAAATGAATTGGCATACATGGCTTAACCAATTACAAAATATAAACCTTTACATGTTACATTACATAAAAATTGTCGGCTTCTAAATACAATAAATATTCACACGTGCGACCTCTGACCATGTTGTCTCATCCAGGTCACCACCAAAGTGTCTTTATCAATTGTACAACTTTGCATGCCTATATTCTATCCTAATTAGGAGATATCATCCAGTTACCATAAGCCGCTTCTTAGGAACACTACCTGAATACTACTTCCACTGAATTACACATAACTATCATGAATAATTAAATTTCCATACACACTCTTGACCATGATCTCAGGACACAATATAGAGTAATTCCTCAACTCCGCATATCTTGATCTGCAATACTCCATGTGCGTTAATTCAAACATTGTCTTCTTCTCTGCTAATCTCTAGTAGATCACTGTGTTGACATCAATGACAATCACAGTCATGAATACAACTGCAACTACTACAGAATGGCTCTAAATACTCCCCCATAGGATATATTTAGAATTCATTCCTAATAGTATCCCCCATTGGCATTGATGGCAACATAGATGAAAAAGCATCCAAGTTCCATAAATACCAACTTGCAACACTATTGTTCTGAAATGTTTTCAATTCCTCTTCATCAATAAAATCTTGCTTCATTTTCCTATTCAATTATTCTCATCCCAATCAATGGATATTTTTAATGTATTCTTCTCCCCCATTGACATCAATGACAGTAAAGCATCAATATGTCAATCTGATTCAAATACCTCTCAATGTCAAAAGACACTAATTCAGAAATTAAATTCACAAGAGTCCTTTATAACTCAACTCAAACACACATACTCACCCATAGAGGAAGTACCAGCATACAGTCCAAAAAAGATAGAGCTCTTATACCAATGGACTGATTCAACCATCTGCATCATTCTTCAAGAGTAGGTTGGGGCATGACCCCAAGCATACCTCTTAAATACTCAAATGTATCTTTAGGTAAGGGCTTTGTAAATATATCTGCAATCTTCTCTTTTGTACTTATATACTCAAGTCTAACTTCTTTTTTTGCAACTTTCTCTCTTACTACATGATACTTAATTTATATATACTTTGTCTTTGAATGCAATATAGGATTCTTTGACATAATTACTATACTAGTATTATCATAGTGTATGATAATAGGCTCATCAAACTTGATTCCAATATCCTTCAACATCTGTTTCATCCATATTATCTGATTACAATTGTTTTCTACTGCTACATATTCTGCTTCTATTGTGCTCTGTGAAATACAATTATGTTTCTTACTTAGCCAAGAAACCAATCTTCCTCCAAGGTAAAATGTTCCACCACTTGTACTCTTTTTTTCATCAATGTTGCCTCCCCAATCTACATCAGTATATGCACATAGGGTAAAGTCATCAGATTGTTCATATCATAATCCATGTTCACTTGTACCTTTTAAGTACCACAGTATTCTTTTTACTGCTACATAATGTGATTCTTTAGGATCATCTTGGAATCTTGTAACAATTCCAACTACATGTGATATATCTGGTCTTGTATGAGTTAAGTACAATAATCCTCCAATCATAGATCTGTACTTTTTTTGTTCAACTACACGAGTTTCAACTATGCTAGATAACTTATGTCTAGTTATCATAGGTGTGCCAACCAACTTACAATTCTCCATTCCAAATATTTTCAATAAGTCATTCAAATACTTTGTTTGACATAGAAAAATACCATCATTGTTATGTGTTATCTAGAACTCTAAAAAATATTTCATTTCACCAATCATGCTCATCTCAAATCCCATCTTCATTTCATCTACAAATTTATCACTAGCTTCATCTTCTACTCCAAAGATAATATCATCAACAAAAATAACTACAACCAAAAAACCATTCTCAATTTATTTTAGATATAAATTACTATCTATTGTCCCTTTAGAAAATCCCAATTTTATCAAATACTTATCTATTCTTGCATACCATGTTCTAGGTGCTTGTTTTAGTCCATATAAAGCTTTGTTTAATTTACATACAATGTCTCCTTTATGAGTCAAGGGAAAACCTTCAGGATGCTCAATGTAGACTTCTTCTTCTAATTCTCCATTTAGAAATGTTGACTTCACATCCATCTGATATACTTTGAATTTCTTGTAAGCTACATAAGCCAAAAAAATTCTTACTACTTCAATTCTTGAAACAATTGCAAAAGTCTCTTCATAATCAATTCCTTCTTGCTATGAGTATCCTTTACATACCAATCTTGCTTTATTCCTTACAACTTCTCCTTGTTCATTCATCTTGTTCCTGAAAACCCATTTGGTTCCTATAACATTCCTATTTTTAGGTCTAGGGACCAAAGTCCAAGTCTTGTTCTTTTTAATTTGATCTAGTTATTCCTTCATTGCTTTAATCCAATTTTCATCCTTAAAAGCTTCATCAGTAGTTTTAGGTTCAACTTGAGAAATCAAATAAACTTCTTCTTGTACCTTATTCCATGTGAGAACTCCTTTTTCTATGCACCCAATAATCTAATCAATAGGGTGATTTCTTGCTAGATTCATGTTAGGTGTCACTGTCTCAATCCTTTGTTCTTCTCTAGGCTCTTCTCTGATTTCCTTAGTATGACTTTCATTCTACAAATCACTATCAGTTTCATAGAATAATTCAACATTTTCTAGATTAAATTTTGGACAAACTTCATCATATTCATAATCAAGTATTCTTTCCTGAATTTTGAATTTCTCATCAACTTTAACATTTGCGCTCTCAACAATAGTTTTAGTTCTCTTATTGAAACATCTATAAGCTTTTATTTTCAATGAATAACCAAGAAATATAACTTCATCACTTCTAGGGTCAAACTTTCCAATGTCATCATCTCTTTTAATATAACACTTACTTCCAAAAATTCTAAAATACTTAATTGATGGTGCATGTCCAAACCATAATTCATAAGATGTCTTATTTGTATATGCTCTAATTTGTACTCTGTTAATTGTATATACTATTGTGTTCACTGCTTCTCTCCAGAATGTCTTCACCAAGTCATTTTCAAATAGCATAGCTCTTGCTACTTAAGTTACTGATCTGTTCCTTTTTTCTACAATACCATTTTGTTCAAGTGTTCTAGGGGATGAAAGATGCCTCTTAATACCATTCACTTCACAAAAAGTGTTAAATTCATTTGAAGTAAATTCTCCACCTCTATCAGACCTTAAACATTTAATCTTCATTCCAGATTCATTCTCAACTTTGTTCTTAATCAACTTGAATTTATCAAATGCTTCAAACTTTTCTTTAAGAAATGCAATCCACATCATTCTTGTAAAATCATCAACAAGAATCATAAAATACCTTTCACCATAGAATCCTCTAGTCCTTGTGGGACTACTCAAATCTGTATGAACAATTTCCAACTTTTCTGTTGATGTAAACTTCTTGCTTGGAAATGAACTTCTCTATTGTTTAGCCATCACACATTCCTTGCAAATCATGTTAGTAGGTTTCATAATCTTAGGCAGATCTCTTACTACAAATGTAGTACTTACTTTTTATATCATCTTAAAATGGAAGCACTTCCATGTTAAGAGAATTTATCCCTCTGAGTAAGTGGTCTGGGGTCATGTCAAGTGCCTTGATTGGGTCTTTGCATGGATCTGGCTATTTCCCCCATGTTCTTCTTCTCTCTCCCTATTTCCAACCTCATTTCTAGTAACTTTCTCTGAGAATTTGGAGTTTTCTACTTCCTGGGTTAAGCAAGACCTAGAGGGTCAAGGATGACCTAGTCCCTGACCTAGGTTAGGGATGACCTCAACCCTGACCTAGGGAAGAGACTACCTCATCCCTAACCCCAGTCCAAATTTTAGATTCTAGAAGTTTCAGGATGTCAGGTTTCAAAAAATTTTATTTTCCCACTTTCGGGTCAGCTGTTTTGGGTTTCAAAATGGTAAACTCTTAAATTGCATTTAAACTAGGTCTATTTCTAGGGGTTAATGCTAATTGGGATTTAATTCTCCAATGTCAGCCTTCTCTAGGAGTTTGTGCCCTAGAATCACTATAAAAGGAAGCCTTCCTCTCTCATTTTCTCCATCATGAAATCAAGTAATCAAGTCTTCATATCTATTTTGACAATCAAGCATTTCATCAAGTATTTTCAAGGAAGCATTCAAGTCCTCTTCTCCATTCAAGTTCTCCATTGAAGATCAAGGATTCAAGCATTCAAGATTCATCATTCAAACCCTAGATCTATCCATCATGGTGGTGTGATCTTCCTTCAAGATCCTTTGTTCATCTTCAAGATCCATTCATTCTTCCCTCATGGTGGATTCCAAGCATACAATCATGGAGGTTTTGATTTACATTTGCTAATGTTATGTTCAAGCTTTCATATCAATATACTTGTTTACATTTGAAATACAATTGCATATCTATTGAATATCATAGCTTCCTTATTAGATCTATTTCTACTACTTGCTAGCATTATCCATTTCAATTTCATTATTAAGGTTGATTCCAAATAGGGGTTTGACCAAGGAAAACCCCTCATCTAAACAACAAAACCATTTTTCTTGTAGGTATAGGTACAGGACAGAAAATTGAAGTATAGATCTGGATACCCTTTTCGGTGAACATCTGAGATCTGCAAACAAAATTTTCATTAGAGCTGTGAGGGGTAGGATCCTGCCCTAGGGTAAGACCTTGCCCCACTATCTGGGTCAAAGATGACCTAACCTTAGAAGGACAAAATTTTTCTGGGTTTCCTCTATCTCAGCATTTCCAATCTGGAACAAGTTTCAAAATCTCCTGAAACTGAACGTAGACATCAAAAAATAGAGATTTTCGCATCAGCCTCTTTTCAAGATAAGTATTGCTATTTTATTAAGTTTGCATGTCCATAACATTTTCCATCATTTATTCATACTTAGTTATCATATTCTTTTCATATAAAAATATAAGGTTTTCTCCCTCATTCATATTTTCCATGGATTGATTCTTTTTTGCATTACCCTTGTGGTTGATCAATTTAGATCTCTCCTTTGGGAATTTGGATTTTTGGATAGATCTTATATTCCACACCCACACACTTCCATATAGATATAAAAATATATCTAAGATATATTTTTATATTTTACACTTTCACAATGTTATCAAAGTTTATATGACAAAATCTTTTATGCCATAACCAACTATCATAAATTTTAGTAATCAAACATGTCATCTCAATAGGATTCAACTGAAATACATTACCTTTGGTTCTTGATCCAGTTCCAATTAGATTTCCATCCTTATCTTTGATCACACAAGTTTTCTCAGTAAACCAAACTTTATATCCCTTATCAATTAACTGTCCAACACTCAAAATATTATGTTTCAATCCATCCACAAAATAAACATCATCAGTGTTAGTCTTTCCATCAAGAGTTATAGATCCTATACCTTTTATCAAACAAGGTGCATTATTTCCAACTCTAACAACTCCTCCATCATAATTAGTAAACTTTATAAATTTCTTCATGTCTCAAGTCATATGATGTGAACAACCATTGTCTATAATTGAATCAATTTTATTTTCTACTTGGGAAACTAAGGCTTTCTCTTCCTTAACTTCAGTTTTAGATTTTTCTTCTTTTATAGCTACAAATCCTATCTCATCATTCTCATTATCACTTTCACTTAAGAATTTCTCAACACTAGCCTCAAGTTCTTCATCATTAGCATAGTAACATTCTTTGGATCTTCTAGGTTTAAATTTCTTATATTTATTTACTCTTTTAGGACATTTAGATGCAAAATGACCATATTCTTGACAAGTCCAACATTTAAAGATTTTCTTACCTTCTGGTTCTCTCTTCACAAGAAAGGAAATTCCTTCCTCAATCTTTCTATCTTCTTCGATCTTAGATCTGTTGCAACTAGCATAGTCTCCACTGACACTAGTACTTCTTGACAGAGTAGGGTGAACACTAAGTGTACTGAATGCTGTCTCAATTCTAGGTGTAGATCTCCAGACTGTCTCAAGCCTATCTCTGTTGATTCTAATCTTCCAAGAAGAGTTTCTCTGGTAAAATTCTTAGTACAAGGTATAACTTTCTCAATCATTTGTGTTGTCTTCTTGAATCCAGGATTCAATGTTTTTAGAATCTTCCTATCACTTCATCCTTAGTATTGTTTCCTTCACAAGCTTTGATACCTGCAACAATCTTTGATATCCTACCAATATAACTTCTAACATATTCATCTTCCATCATCTTTGCATCTTGAAATAAACATATCCAATTCTGTAATCTAATTCTCTTAGCATGTACATCACCTTCAAATGTAGATTGTAAAGCTAACCAAATTTTATGAGATATCCATAGAATTTTTAACTGACTGTATTCATTCTCTGGAAGTGTTGACAAGGGTGCTTCTCTAGAAAGTATGTTACACATGAATAGATCTCTCTCTGTATCGGTACATTATTCAATTTTGTCTTCTTCAATGATAGTCTTCTAATTCTTTGTAATCAACCAATATCCTAGTCCTAGACATAGAAAATGTGTCTTCATCTTTTCTTTCCATCTATCATAGTTTATTCCATCAAATTTAGGGCTTTCTTTCCTAAAATGAGTCACCATAGATCTCCTTAAGTTGTTAAACTTTTCCTTCAAGGACTTGATGCTCTAATACCAATTGTTAGAAAGTAAAGTCCACCAAGATAACTAAGAGGGGGGGTGAATCAGTTATCAGATAAATACAAATTTTATCACCATTAACATATTTCAACCATGTAATCAATGTAAGCAACAACCATATAAAGATAAACATACACAATGACACAATAACACAAGATATGTTAATTAGGAAACCTATTGATCAGAGAGTAAACCCTGGTGGGAATGATGCCCACAAAAGATGTACTAATATGAAAATTCCTTGTGAGAGGATGGACTCTATTAGGAGTATTATGAATACATTCAGTACATATGAGTCCATGTTAGGAGACTTTGAATCCATGTTAAAAGATTCTAACCCGGTTAAGAGTTATGGAAGACAAGGACCCCCTATCCAAACAACTTCAAGGGAAAGATCACTGAACACACTGTCAAAATGATCTCTGTATTACTCAACAAATAATACCAAATAATTATTGATCTCAGCAACTTATCCTTGCTCCTCTTCCTATGCCAAACTACACCAACTGCTTCACCAGATCTCAATACCAGATCTCTACAATTCACATATCCTCTTACAATATCATCACTCTTTTTCATGTATTATAATTAAGAAAATAATCCTTCCTTTATACCACACTCAAGTAATTACAAATGAGTCAGTATACATGACTTAACCAATTACAAAATATGAACCTTTACATGTTACATTACATGAGAAATGTCAGCTTCTAAATACAATAAATCTTCACATGTGCAACCTCTGACCATGTTGTCTCAACTAGGTCACCACCAAAGTGTCTTCATCAATTGTACAAATTTTCATGCCTAGATTATAGCCTGATTAGGAGATATCATCTAGTTACCAGAAGTTGCTTCTCAGGAACACTGCCTAAATACTGCTTCCACTGAATTACACATAACTATCCTAAATAATGGAATTTTTGTAAGTGCTCTTGACCATGATCTCAGGACACAATATAGAGTAAGTCCTTAACTCCACATAGCTTGATCTGCAATACTTCACATGCGCTAATTCAAACATTGTCTGCTTCTCTGCTAATCTCTAGTAGATCACTGTGTTGACATCAATGACAATCACAATCATAAATGCAAGTCCAACTGCTACAAAATGGCTCTAAATACTCCCCCATAGGATATATTCAACATTCATTCCTAATAGGAAGATCACACCCAGTTTCTCTCACAAATTAGAAAGAAAGTTGTTCCACTAGGCTCAAGGAGGTTCAAGCTCTTAGAGGATGCAAGGATTCCTTCTCTACAAAGTTTAAATTGACTATGTGAGTAGAAATGTAAGAATGTAAGACAAGAATGGAAAAAGAGGTATGTAGATAGATTAAAGACTGCAAACCTAATTCCAATTCTAGATTTGGAAATTTGAAACAATGACTAACCTTTGATCCATATTTTAGTCTAGAATGGTAGGAACATGGTAACCTAGAGGGTACGAGGTGACCAGACTTTTCTAAGGCCTTGGGAGGTGTCTAAGACCTAGATAATTATATTGAACTTTTTCCACATGTAACTCTTTATTAGATATGGTTGTATATTCTTCCACAACTACATCACTTATCACCTACACACCAAAAATGGGAAAATTATTTGGGAAAAGGGGTTTTCCTTGGTTATGTTGTGAATACAGATTTTTTTTTTATCATTATTGTCAAACTTGTTGGAAGGATTAAGCTTTGATGATGCGTTGGAAGAATGATTGGTGATTTATTTTCTGATACCTTTTTTATATGATTATACTATTGTTGATGGTCTAGATGTATTCAAACTAGTCAGTTCTGTATGGATTTCATGAATTGTGGTGAATGTTATATTTATGGATATGATTCAGAATACTTGTAGTTCACCTAGTTTTTTTTCCTTTGATGATGACATTGTTAAGTTCCTTGTCCATTTTTATAGTTATATGGTACAATTTAGTGCTTCTAGTTTGTATGTAGTTTTGGCTTGATAATAATGTTTCATATATATGGAATCTATATACAAATGCTTCTTGAGAATATTTAATGTGGATCAGTTGGTTTTATACTACTACTCATAATACTATATTTGGAATCTTGTGTTGAGTTTGTTGCAGGTTTGGCATTATTACAGTTACTGATAGACTACAACTGATTGAACATCTTAAGGAAGAAATTGACAACTGATTGGATACTAAAAAGACAATGATCAATTATCACCGAGCTACAAAGGTATATGTGACATATTAAATCAGTTATTGTATTGTCATTGATGTCAACTAGTTTTGACTGCACTTATCATAATAGTTACAAACATCTTAAGAAGGAAACAATGGTGAAGGAATGAGATATTAACATGAAGATGAGATGTATGAGAAAGATATGGATATGATATTCATTGGGTAACTTATTGATGAGTCTATGACATTATGTTAGTGATTTGATTTTATTACATAATTCTATTATGGATTGAAGATCAAGAATGTACAAGTTTATGTGGTTGGTATGAAGAACTTAGTATACACCAAGTTGAAAACAATGTACACCAAGCAAGTGTAGTGTATACCGAGTATAGTGTTAATCGAGTTAGAAGTCACCAACACATCATGGTATTGACCAAGTGAAAGAAATAAATGGAACATATGACTTTTGACTAAAGATGATGAGCTAGACAAATATGAATGATTCTGAGGTTAAAGATAAATTTTGTTATGATGATCAAATGGCTGACAAAATTCAAGGATGATCGAATGAAGGAGAATGAAACGTGTATGTGACACAAATGCCAAGGAAGGTTAAAGTGACAAAATCAATGGTGAAGATTAAGAGGCAAAATCTATGGTTGGAAAGAAAATGGTTTAACATGTCTATAAAAGAATACAAGAGATTCATTATGAATTATGGAATGTGCATGAGGAGATTGCATTCATGCAAATCTAGTCAAAGAGGTTGAAGACAAAACCAAGCAAATTTGTAGACATCACTGAGTGTCAGAGAAAGGAATTAAATTGAGTATATTAGATAGAGGTATTTTGAGCTTAGCATAGATCTAAAAATATGAAAAGAAAGTTGTATTTGAATCAGATCATTTATTGTTGCATTCTAACCATTTTTATAGATAAATCTCTTAGCCAAGTGGGACTTAACAATCTTTATATTTCATTATGGCATTCAATGAATGTTGATTATTTTTTATGTTGACCCCATAGTGAATGTTTGGTCACAGAGAACTGTTAGTGATAAAACCTCTAACCAGGTCACACCTTAAAATGTGTTATTTTAACCTTTAACAAGGTTGGCTCTTAACTGAGCTCACTTCAGAAGAGTGAAAATATTTTGGGTTATGGGTCCCAAGTGGTTTTTCCCCTAGTAGGGTTTCCATGTTAAAAATCAAAGTGTTATATGTTATGGATGTGATGAATTTTTATTTTTCTTTACACATTAAAAATAATGGTTTGATCAGTATATTCACTAGTTAGTTGACTGGTATTCAATAGATGAATAGAAAGGTACAGTTAAAGTTTTACCAAGTTGATTAATTGATTTGAAAGATTTGTTTTATTCATTAGAAAGTGTTATCTAACAATTGATATCAAAGAAAGAGTACTTGAAGGAAAAGTTTGAAGGACTTAAGTTAAAGATCACAAGATGTATAAGAGAGAGGTGTCAAAGCTGAACAAAGATAACTTCTCAACATGGCAAAGCAGGATGAAGCTATACCTATCTGGAATTGGTGATTCTGCAACATACTACTTGGAAAATGAGTTTATCTTACCCACTGGTCCTTTGACTATTGATCTGATGAGAGAAAGACATGAACACAATGCTATGATGATTGAGATTGCTTCTTCTTTATCAGATGTTGAATTTGAAGATATCAAGACATGTAAAACTTCAAAACAGATGTGGAATAAGCTTGCACTAGTCCATGGAGGAGATGTGAATGTGCTAAGGGCTAAAGTTGAAAGTCTTAGATGTAATTTTGATGACATGAAAATGAAATAAGGTGAGAACATCACTCAATACAAAAACTGAGTCAAGGAGTTTGTGAATATTATCTGAGGAGCAAGTGGAACTATTGATGAAGACACTCTTGTAAGTAAAATTATTAGAACCTTGTTACCTACCTATGATATTAGAGTCTATGCAATTCATGAAATGAGAGTAGCTCCTGCTAATAACATTTCACTTGATAGTCTAATTGGTAGATTGACTATATTTGAGTTGAATAACTATGAAAATAGTATTGTACCTATAGTAGAATCTACATTTATGTCATCTCTAAAAATTGGAAAGTCAAGAAGGAGACATGAGATAAGAAATGAAAGTGAAAGTGAAAGTGAAGAGGATGAACTTGATGAGCTTGAAGCATTAATGGTTAGAAGACTACAAAAAGGAAAATGAAGATATAGAGGTAAACTACCCTTGGTTTTTTTTAGATGCAAAGAGATTGTTCATATTTCTATAAGATGTCCTGATAGGAAGGAAGATGAGAAAACAAATGAAAGATCAAATGAAAAGAAAAATGATAGAAGAGATTACCAAGATCACAGAGGTAATCGACAGTATGGAAATAGAGATAACCAAGACTACAGAGATAAAGGCAAGAAGGCATGCTACATAGTTAAAGATGAAGATGAGGATATCAACACCAAGACTGATGAAGACATAGAAGTGGTATTTGTGGCATTGAAAGAGGACTTCGAAGAAGAAGAAAGGTATGTTGAAACAACACTTATTTATAAAGTTAGCAATAATTATACTTGGATTATTGATAGTGGTTGTACACATCATATGACTGGTGATGAAGAAAATTTTGAATACCTTGAATATTATAATGGAGGATCTATGAAAATGAGAAATGATACACCTTGTCTAGTAAAAGGTAAATGATCTATATTGTTGAATAATAAGATTAGATGTGAGAATGCATATTGGGTGAAAGGACTTAATTATAATATGTTGAGTGTAGCACAACTGAATAATATAGATCACTGAGTTGCATTTTAGAATAGAAAGGTGAAGATGTATGATGGAACTGAAAAATTGATCGATATTGGTGAACAATCAAAAGGTAACTTGTTATATCTTGAAAATGATGAAACTTCTTGTTTATTGGCTAAAAATAAAAATGTATGGTCATGACACAAGAGGTTATGTCATGTAAACTTTGACAACATGGTTAAGTTCAGTAAGAAAAGGAGAGTTAGAGCTTTACCAAGCTTATCTAAACCTTACCATATAATGTGCAAACAATGTCAAATGGGAAAGATGTCAAAGTCTAGTTTTAAGAGCAAAACATATTCATCTAATGCTATCTTGGAGTTAGTTCATATTGACTTGTGTGGTCCAATGAGAACTCATAGTTATTATGGAGACATATATTTTATCTTGTTTTTTGATGATTTCTCTAGGATGATGATTTTCATGTTCTTAAAATAAAAATATGAAGATTTTAAAAATTTTAAATGGTATAAAGAAAAAGTGGAAAAATAAATTGGTAAGGAACTAAAATGCTTGAGATCGGATAGAGGTGGTGAATTTATTTTTGATGAGTTCACACATTTTTTTAATGAGTGTGGAATTAAGAGACAAGTATCTGCATTGAGGGAACCCTAGCATAATGGTATTGCTGAAAGGAGGAATACGTCAATTGTGGATTTTGCTAGAACACCGATGATTGAAAAAGATGTTGCACAAATAAACTGGACAGAATTTTTTAGTACTATTGTATACACATTGAACTGAGTTCAACTGAAGAAAAAATCAAATAAGACACCTTATGAATTATGGTATGGTTACACACCTAATGTGAGTTATTTCATAATATTTGGAAGTAGATGTTACATTCTAAAAGATGATAGAAATGGAAAATTTGATTCAAAAGGTGATGAAGGGATACTTCTAAGATATTCTACTAAAAGCAAGGCTCCCAAATGTTTGAACAAGGCTACTAACAAAATGATTGAAAGTGCAAATGTGAGAGTTGATGAGTTTATAAAAAAGAATGATGAAGAAAACAAAAAGGAACCAAAAGACTATGGTAGATTTGTTTACATTAAAGAACCTGAAACTCTACTAGAGAAATAGTTTGGCATTATCGAGAAACAAGGTAATGCTACCGACCAACAATCTTTAAAGACTGAGAATCAACAAACTATTACCGATGAAGATATTAATCATGCACCGAGTGGAGAACACATTGAAGAAAAAATATATGAACCTGTACTTGAAAGATTTGTAAGAAGACGTCATCTGCAAGATCATATAATTGGAGATAAAAGAGCAGGCATGATGACATGAAGTAAGTTGAGAAATAACACATGTATAGTCTGTGAATTTGAGCCTAAAACTATTAGAGATGCATTGGAAAATGATGACTGGACTAAGGCAATGAATGAAGAGATTGAGAAAATATAGAAAAATAAAACATGGACATTGATACCAAGACCAAAAGAGAAAAATGTGATTGGAACCAAATGGATATTTAGAAACAAATTGAATGAGAATGAAGATGTCACAAGGAACAAAGCAAGACTAGTTTGTAAAGGTTATGCACAAGAAGAAGGAATTGTCTATGGAGAAACTTTTGCACTAGTTGCGAGACTTGAAGGAGTATGAATATTGCTTGCATATGCTACTTACAAAGCATTTAAGGTTTATCAGATGGATGTTAAAACTACATTTCTGAATGGGATACTTGAGAAAGAGGTATACATTGAACAACCTGAAGGTTTTGTTGATCCTAATCAGGGGAACATGGTATGTAAAATGCACAAAGCACTATATGGACTGAAATAAGCACTGAGAGCATGGTATGAAAGACTACATTCCTATCTCATTAGTATTGGATTTGTTAGAACAAGTGACAACAAAAATTTGTATTTGAAATATGAAATTGATGATAAGATTCTTATTGCTGAAATATTTGTTGATGATATCATATTTGGAGGACATGATAAACTATGCAAATCTTTTTCTGATGAAATGAGGAAAGAATTTGAAATGTTGATGTTTGGTGAGATCAATTTTTTTCTTGGCTTGCAAATATTACAATAGAAGGAAGGCATAGACATCACACAATCCAAATACATCAAAGAAGTATTGAAGACATTCGGTATGGAAGATTCAAAACTAGTCGGTACACCTATGGTCACTGGATGCAAATTGACAAAGGATGACAAGTCAACTGAGGTAAATCAAACCTTGTATAGATCTATAATTGGAAAAATGATGTATGTTGTGCATAGTAGACTAGATATTGACATTTAGTTGGGATTGTAGCTAGATTCTTTTCTAATCCTAAAGAATCATACATGATTTTGTGAAAAGAATTTTGAGATACTTGAAGAACACTGAAAACTATGGTTTATGGTATAAGAAAGAAGACAATTTTGAATTGAAGGTTTATATTGATGTTGATTGGGCTAGAAACATTAATGATAGAAAAAGAACTACTGGTGGAGCATTCTTTTTGGGAGAAAGATTGGTTACTTGGATAAGTAAGAAACAAGGATGCATTTCTTATTCCACTGCAGAAGCAAAATATGTTGTTTTTGTTGCTAATTGTTCAAATATTGCATAGATAAAATAACTTTTGAAAGGTATGAATGGGGAGATAATTGATCAAGTGATAATCTATTGTGATAAAATAAGTGCAATTAATATTTCAAAGAATCTAGTGATGCATGCAAAGACAAAGCATATATATATTAAGTATCACTACTTGAGGGAGAAATTTCAAGAAAATAAAGTAAGATTGGAGTATGTGAAATCATGAGAGAAACTTGCTGATATATTTACTAAACCTTTACCGAAGGACACATTTGAATACTTGAGTAGACTAGGGGTCCATCCCTTGTCTAAAAGTCACTAAGGTGATATGAGGTTGCATCAATCAGTACTTTATTAGAAGATCTAATGATGTTGATGCATGATGTTCACACTTTGGGATTCCTAAGGTTGTGAAAGTTGGAAGACAAGTTGAAACTGCATATCAATACATGCAAGGTACTAGAATATGAACCGAACAACAGAGATGCTGATTTAGCTACTGAAGAGTTGATTATTTTATTTTTTGGGGGATTACTGTGAAAGGGAGAGATGATTACATGAAATATTCAGATAAGGAAAAATCTAAAGGGAGAGAGATGATTGAAGAAAGGGAGAGAATGATTCAAATGAAATATCTATCCACATGGAGAGAATGAGAGAGACACCAATGTTGTGTAGTGATTAAACATATTAAGTGCATAAGCTAGGGAGATCCTTTTGAGTCACAACATATACATATAGAGTTGTAGACAGATGTTTGGTATTCTATGGAATATTTCATATTATGTTTCCATCAATGCCAAAGGGAGAGATTAATAGACTACAACTGATTGAATATCTTAAGGAAGATATTGACAACTGATTGTATACTACAAAGATAGTGATTGATGATCACCGAGCTACAAAGATATATGTCACACATTAAATCAATTATTATATTGTCATTGATGTCAACTAGTTTTGACTTTACTTATCATGATAGTTACAAACATCGTAAGAAGGAAATAATGGTGAAGGAATGAGATATTAACATGAAGATGAGATGTATGAGAAAGATATGGATATGGTATTCATTAGGTAAATTATTGATGAGACTTTGACATTATGTTAGTGATTTGATTGTATTACATAATTCTATTATGGATTGAAGATCAAGAATGTACAAGTTTATGTGGTTAATAAATGAAGAACTTAGTATACACCAAGTTGAAAACAATGTACACCAAGAAAGTGTAGTGTATACTGAGTATGGTGTTAACTGAGTTATAAGTCACTGACACATCATGATATTGACCAAGTGAAACAAATAAATGGAACATATGACTGTCGACTAAAGATGATGAGCCAAACAAATATGAATTATTTTGAGGTTAAAGATAAATTTTTTTATGATGATCAAATGACTGAAAAAATTCAAGGATGATCAGATGAAGGAGAATGAAACATGTATGTGACACAAATGGTGAGGAAGGTTAAAGCGACAAAATCAACAGTGAAGATTAAGAGGCAAAATCTATGGATGGAAAGAAAATGGTTTAACATGTCTATACAATGAGACAAGAGATTCATTATGAACTATGGAATGTGCATGAGGAGATTGCATTCATGTGAAGCTGGTCAAATAGGTTGAAGATGTAACCGAGAAAATCTACAGACAACACCGAGCGTCAGAGAAAGGAATTAATCGAGCATAAAAAATTTGGAGGATACAAAGGAATTGAATTGAGTATATTGGACAAAGGTATTTTGAGCTTAGCATAGATCTGATAATATGAAAAGAAAGTTGCATTTGAATCAGATCATTTATTTTTGCATTCTAGCCATTTCTACAGATAAATCTCTTAACCAAGTGGGACTTAACAGTCTTTATGTTTCATTATGACATTCAATGAATGTTGATTGTTTTCATGTTGACCCCATAGTGAATGTTTGGTCATGGAGAACTGTTAATGATAAACCCTCTAACCAGATCACACCTTACAGTGTGGTATTGTAACCATTAACAAGGTTGGCTCTTAACCAAGCTCACTTGATAAGAGTGAAAATATTTTGGGTTACCGGTTCTAGGTGGGTTTTCCCCTAACAGGGTTTCCACGTTAAAAATCAAAGTGTTATATGTGTATGGATGTGATGAATTGTTATTTTTCTTTACACATTACAATTACTGGTTTGATCGATATATTCACTAGTTAATTACTGGTATTCAGTAGATGAATAGAAAGGCACAATTAAAGTTTTATTGAGTTCATTAATTGGTTTGAAAGATTTGTTTTATACATCAAAAAAAATTTGGGACTATAGGATAACTGGACTTAACTGATTCACCCTCCCTCTTAGTTATCTAACAGTTACTTGGAGGTTGCAAATTGATGTTCAAATATTGATACTATCTATGATGTTTCTTGTAGATGAAGCTAAGTTTAATACTCTAGTATTGTTGCTATTCTATGATAGAAAAGGATTATGTCAAAATCCTCTGAATATGTTGGAAATTGTGTTGTTGTATGATGATTGTAATCATATCTAGTTGTATTGTATGTTTTTTGGTGATATTTATGTTATGCAAGTAAGATATGATGATCTATATTAGATGTTTTCAAATATGTTATGGTATTATGTGTTTGTATGTTCTATCTTATTTTGGACCATTATTTTGGTTCATATACACTTTACATATAAAGTTGAATGTTAATTTGGGTCTCACCTTGGTGTGTGGAGATCCATATGGTTCAAGTTTCTTTGGAAGTTGTTCTTTTAGTCAACTATTCTCAAAGCTTCATTTCCTATATATATATTACATCTGGTAGATGACTTTGGTTGATGTGTTAATAGTTGGATCTATCTTATAAGAATGTGTTGGGGTATATTTGGGTCCCCTCTCTCTCTCTCTTCAAGTGGATCACCTTGTTCATTTTAGGTCTAGATGGCATGTCTTATGTATTAATGATTTATTTAGGTTGTGGTCAACCTTCATTAGAGATTTTGATGGAATATCTCTTATTTAAGGAGTACATTTAAATTTAGTTAAGTGTGAGAAAAATAATGAAAGTGTGGAAAGAACATGTGGTGTGAAAGAAAGAAAAGAACGAAGAAAAGTATGCAAGTGCAGAAGACAAAACTTGAAGGAAATACATTCAGAAATAGTGTGTGGAGACAATGATAGATGTATGTCATGAATTTGGATGCTTTATGTTTAAGGATAGATTAATTCTTAGAAGACTCCTCTCATATCAATCCTAAGATTCATGTTGTTGTTAGCTGACAGTGAGTCTACTAGCAACCTTTTGTATCTTGTTTTCAAATGGTGAGTTTTGTTAGCCTTCCCAAATTTTGGATGTAATTGATGTCATATTATGGAATTATCAATATGAGTATAATCCTCTCAGTATCAATATTATGTTTGTGTCTTGGTGCTTGAGTCACAGATAACATTCACCAATAGTTATGATTTGTGGCTTTATCGACAATTTTGGAGGATTGACTTGTTACATGACACACTTACCCAGATCCATTTTGTGTTCACCCGACAATAGATCTATAGAAAAGATAAAATTTCTTATTTTAAAAGAAATGATTTTATATCTATGGATGGTATATAGTCATATGGAGTGTATATTCTTACTATGAGATGTGTGATCTATGTATTATGATGTCTTATATATGCAAACTGTTGAAAAGAAAATTATGTATGTAATATTGTATTGATGAAAAGAATAATTATACTAGACTATGAACTATATTTGTGCATATATTGATCTGTGTACACCAATTCAATGGTTGTATATCTAGTCATCAATTCTATATTTTGTATTCAGATAGAGAGTCCAAACGACAATGAGCCACCCTATGTATTAATTATATAAGCGATTGTATAATACTTGAGAGCTATCCCTCTCATGTGGTTTTTCCAATTTTGGGTTTCCATGAAACAAAATTATTGTGTTATGTGTTGCAGTATTTATCTTTATGTTGTTTCCTATCAAGAAAAGTAAAAATATTTTATATGATAAATTAGTCAAATTCTTTCATTTTTTCAAGGGTATACTGATTCACCCCTCCCCTCTCAATATATTGGGTGTTCAACAATTAGTATCAAAACCAGTGCTTTTGGAAGAGACTAACTGCTCGAAGGAGATCCAGGAGTTTGAGCCCTTGGTACCTACATCTACCATGGATGAGAATGAGTTCTTATCAGTTTATGAAGATCTAGAATTGGTTGAAGATGAAAACAAAGCTCTAGCTAAAAACCTTCAAATGGAAAATGACTATATTGAAAAATTGAAGGAGGAGATCCAAAATTTTAAATCCAGACACAAATAAGTAAGTAACGAGCTCAAAACTACAAATGAGACTATCATCAATCTAAAATATAAGCTCGAGGAAAGTGATCAAGACAAGAATCTTTTGAACAATTTAATCAAGATAAAATATGATGAAAACCAAAATCTTGAACAAAAACTTGTCTCTCTCAAATCAAATTAGGATAAAATCAAAACAAGTGAAGAAAAGATGAAAACCAGCTCAAAGAAATTATATGAGATCTTGAGTTTCCAAGGATCATCGTGTTGACTTCTGATTTAACAGTTTTTAAATAACCAAGAGAGAAAAAACAAAGTACACCTAGGGGTCAACTATTTCTCATATTTATCATACTTTATTTGACCTTGGGCCAACTAACAAGCTAACAATTCCTTCTACACTTCTGGCTCTATAGAACCAAGGTGGGTACACTTGGGATTTGACACTTTTTCTTCACAATTCCTCATTTATAATCCCTTTAAAGAAGATTTGGTCACATAAAACTTCTTTTACTGAATGATACTAAATAGATCTAAGATCGACCAACAATGAATCTATTAGATCATAGTATTAAGAGAAGACCATCCTTTAGACCCTTTTTTTTCGAAGTGATGATTGAATTGGATTTTGATATTTATTTTAACCATGAACAACATAAGAACATTTACCTGACTGCTTAAAAGCTAACCAGTTCCTTATCCATTGTTATTATCACTGAGTCATAGAACACAATGAAGACTATGATCTATTTATTCACTTTGTAAATAAATGTATCAATTGTTATCATAAAACCCCATTCTTATAATATCCTTTATTATATTTTAGTGATTTTATCAAATCATATAAGCATTTACTCAATTCCTTGAACCAATAGAAATAATGAGAAGATATACAACTTAAAATAGTTGCAAATGGAATTTAAGACTTGCTCAAATATTCATAAAATCAACAAAAACATAATAAGAGGAGACAAGATTTAGACACAAATGTCCCTGCAATGCTTTTGTATTAATCTCCTTGAGAAAATCACATTCACTATTTTTCTACAATAACTTTGAAAAAATAACTCAAAAAATAAGAACTATTAGCTTTCTTGATTAAAACTTGAATGAAAACATTCTACAACTATACAATCTCTGGACCGGCCATCTATGACACAAAAATTGCTATCACAAAAAGAAATTTGGACCCTTCTTCCCAATCTCAAAAACCCTTTATAGACATAGGGTTGCAACAAGCTTCAAAACTATGAAGGTAACACATGTCACATTGTAATAGGATACAACAATTTTTGTTACAATATGACAAAAAGGTCACCATAAAAAAATTTCACCAACAGAAAGCAAGGAAGTCGACGAAAAAGGAAAATCATCTTTGTCTTGGTTCTAGCACCATCTGGACACCTATCACCCCTGAATGAACCTTGATGCCCACTCATTGAACATAACATCATTAGGCCACTTGAACTGCAAAAATTTATGTTCTCCCTCAATCAAGTGTTTCCACTTGGCCTTCAACTATTTGACCCTTTTCCCAAAAGAATCAAAATAAAATCTGGCACATACAATCTCTTCAATAGCCCTTCTAAACAAATAATTGTCATCATTAATTACAAATCTATTTATCCTTAAATTAAGGGTAGCATAAAACTCTTCCATTAAATCCTCATAGGTTTTAAGCTCTTTCAAACCTTTTATAATACAACGGAAAAGATAAAAAATTCTACTAGAATATTCCAAAAGGAGAGACCTAGACTCTCTCTACACAGAATCCCTAGTAATAGAAAACTCCAACAGACTTGTTGTGTGATCATATGTCTATTCAATTGTTGAATTTGTCTTTGTTTTCTCCTTGGCCACTGAGTATATCTCTTCCATCTTATTTTCCTAGCCAATTCATTTATTCAAGATATGTTCCAAATTTGTCTTGTCCTCTTTAAAAGAATTTAAAATATCAAAAATCTTTGCAACCCTATAATAAATAATTTTTGTATCAAGAGAACTAAGATGATGTAGAATTGTAGCACTGATTTTCTCTTCATATCTCTTTACAACCTCTACCTCTAAGGCCTTAAGATTTTCCTTCTCATCCTGCAATTCTTCCTCAAACTAAGCATCAGGAGATATAGGAGATGGGGGGATATCAATTATAGGGGTTGAGGTAGGTAGTTGTGTAGGGGATGATGCAATTAGTCTTGTAGAAGACTCACCTACTTCAAATTGTAAGGCTGATTTATCTCCAAACCTAACAAGTCTTCCCATCAGTTCACTATTTATTCTTCTTTCACCATCATAAGATTCCATGAGCTTCTCACATTTGAGCCTAAGCTCTTCCATAATATGTTTATCCTTCAGTGTTGTGGCCTTAGAAAAAATTTCTGCTTGGACAGTTATGTCAGGCTTCCACTACAGAAGTTTCACTCACCCTCTTGACCATCAAGCCACCCACCAAATTTGTGCTAGATCTTTCACCCCTTTTAGTCTTATCCTAATTTTTTAATGACCAAATTGCAAGAGAAGCATGGTCATCACTGAAGACAACTTTCTTTGATATTGTAATGGCCTCTTCCTCTATATTGTATGCAGTGTCAATCCTCTTTCTGATAGCATCATAAACCACCACATCAATAATATCCCACTCTGGAAAAGAGCAAAACCACTACATCCATGATCATTTTCCTCCCCTCTTCATGGGTAACTATGTTGAATTCATCAAACATTTATTTGTTTATTTCTTCCTTGATAATATAGTCCTCTTTATTAGGTTGTTCTGCTTGTCTCTTTTCACATCTTCTCTCAAAATTGGAGATGCTCACTCTCCAAGAAAATTGAACAAAGGCCTTAGATCTTACAAAACTATTATCAGATGAAAACCTATTGCAAGACTCCCTGATAATAGGGTCAAGCTCTTTACCTTTTAATTCTTCTATTGTAAGTTCCATGGGAGGGGTAGCTGGCTCCTCTGGCATTCCTTCCTGCAATTCTTATTCTATCAAAACAAGATCTCCTGCACTATGAAGCTGAACCAACTGCTCTGCAGCTTCTTGTTCATTCACAAAATGTAGGGGGATTGGGAATGTGAGCATGCTTCCCTACTTGGATGGGTAACTTCCTCCACCCTTTGCCTCTTTTTTGATGAGATAATAAGAGATTCAAATGTAGGCCTCTTATATGGTACATGCACATGAGGTGGTGATGGCCACTCCTCAATTATTTTTCCCTTATCATATGTACCTTGTTTGGGATTTATCACACTATACCATGCCCTTTTTGTAACATATAAGCTCCTAAGGCAATTGTGGGTATAGGTGCAATTCTTTTTAGCACAAGACTAGCTTGATTAGGATTGGTCTCAATCACTCTGCCCTTCTTCTCATTTAAGACACCCACGATCTCTTCAAAATGTGTCATTAATTTATCTATATTTTCACCAAAAGGCCTAATATCCCCTAGAGGGTTATATCTACTATCAAAATGGTTAACAAAATCAAGGATTCTCTTATAAACCAACCACTTCTCTTTTCTTACCTCCTCCTCTTGGAGAGAGAACTCATTCCTTATAATATCTTCTGGGAAATGGAATTCTTGATCCATATCCCCTACCTTTACTCTCATTCTAAATATTTGGAATAATCCATCAAGATCATAAAACTGCTCAACAAATGTCCTCATTCCATAGGGTTTCAAAACTTTTCTTAAATGAACCCAACCCCATTTGGCAATTATAAAATGGTGGGCCACAGTGTAGGCTAAAAAAATTGTGCCTCTTCCCCTCCCTGTCAACTCCCTCTCTTGTAGACAACCACTTTATGACAAAACATCTATAAGGCCAACCTTTATAGGGACTTTGTAGGCAAAAATGTGAGGGGTGCCCCTGAAACCATAAACTTTGTATACAATAGAAACAGGGTATAGAATAAAATCACCTCAATTATGTACTATCTTCAACTCAAGAGAAAACTCCTTGGGCCTAATGAAATCTAGGAGAACCTTTGGGATTCTAGGGTTCTCATGCAAGAAGAGTGACCTCATCCCAGAGGCAAAGACCTTGTCAAATCTAAGGAAACTGACATCATCTCTATCCTAGGAATAATCCATGCTCCATAACTGTACTGACAATTCCTCACTATCCTTATGCTTCACTAGAGCCATATCCTTCTCAAAGAATGACTCCCCCTTGAATGAGAACATGTAAATAAGCATGGAATACCATCCAAAGGGTTGATCAACCTTAGCCTTCTCAATGCCAATCAAACCATTATGTATGCATTCAACAATATAAGGAGAAAAATCAAAATTAACTCCTACAACAAGATGCATGATTTGAATCATCATAAACATGAAATGGATAGGCATTGGATCAGTCTCATCCTCACCAAAAATATTGCACAAAGATATGTACACTCCTAGGGCATGGGGGTTGAAATAATTATTCAAGAAATGCTTTGGGGTACTAGCTCCAACTAACATCAAACCCCCAACTATTACAAAATGCTCCCTTAGTGGGCCACTTCTGATGAAAACTCACTGATCTTCATAAGTTTCCTTCAATTTATCAAAGTCAATAGGCTCATAGTATTCAATAGGTGTGCTTAGCCTAAAGACTAAAAAAATTTCATTAGTGGTAATAGATAAAAGAGGTGTCCCAAATTTATTCCTAACAACCCTAGCTACCAGGTCATAGCATTTTGCAACAAGCATCAGCAAATCTACATCCATAAAAACCCCTAGAAAAACCAATTTTCCCATGTCTAGATCCTATGCATTACAATGCAGAGTATATGAATTCCTCTGGGTAAACCATACCTTAAAAATATTAAGACCACTGACACTTGTGTGTGCATCTCTTAGCCAATTACTTTTGTCATATAATCCTTCATCAATTTTCAGACGGGGTGCACTAGGGATGAGTTTCTTTCATGTCACCACATCATTTGTGGAATGATCCAATTGAACTAGGAAAACATCATATACAGCCCTATCTTTGTACTCAATTTTACTAGTGAAATCCCTTCGTGGTGTCATCTCTTAAAAACTAGGGTTTATGTTCTTAGATATATCACACAATTTCACAAAACCCTTACAACTATAGATTCGTAAAATGGACTTACTTGTTTTACACTTTGAAATCTATAATTCTAAAAACCATGAAAGCTTCTTCCATTTGCAAATTCTTGACTGTGTTGTTCTCATAAAATAATTCTTCTTTGCGTATGTTGAAAACTTTATGAAATGACACTATAAGAAAATAACTATTTACCCAACAGCTTCAATGGTCACACACTTCTCATTAAGTTTTACAAGAATAGAATTGAATGATGCCAGTGGTCGAAATGTTCCCTTTGACAAAATTTGAATTTTGGTCGTCGATGAAGTTTCATGCAAATAGATCCTATGACTCAGATCAAGTTATTAAAATTTGGGTCCACCTTGAAATCCAACTCGGTAAGTCGACCAATGAGAAAACATGATATAATTACCACCTGGCAAGAAAACATCACCACAATTTTACTTTTCTACCTTGGACACGTGACACTTTGTCATGAAGTCATGTTGATAAAATATCTTGCAACTTCCTTTCACAGGTTCATGATAGTTTTCAGATCTCATATAAATTTACCCACATCTTACTTACACTTCACAACTTACCAGGGCTACATGGTGATCAGCCATGAAGCCATGATGAATAAAGGTCTTACAAATTTTTATTGCGGGTTCACAAAAATTGTTAGATCAACTAGATCCTTTATCTATTTAACTGCTCCTTAAATGGAGCAACATGTCATCACTAAGGACATGCGACACTTATTCATGAAGCCACAATGAATAAAAGTCTTACAACTTCCATTCACGGGCTTGTGACAACTATTGGATTAACTTGATCTTACCTTTGATTTAAGTTTATTCAAACCACGTTGTGATGTCACCAGGACACCTATCACAAAGTCATGATGTTGTGAAGAATAAATTTTGAGCATCTTTTCATTACAGAAATGAGTTAGTCGTTAGATTGACTTTGATCTAACTAACATCTATCACTTGTTTTGAGGTTCGACCAGGGTTCACCATCTACCAAGTGTCACACAGTTGTGATGTCATGAAGGATAAACACTTTGCATCTTTTCATTGTTAGATCACGCACACTGTAGGATTAAAAAAGGATCAGACTAGGCCTACCTTATGCCAAGACTTAGGTAAAATTTTAATTAATCAGGAACTATAGACTTAGGGAAATATTTTAGAGGGCTAGCTAGGAAGAATAACCTTTTAAACAACTTGGCCCCGCTCGATCACGTAAAACACATGATAAAAATGGCTTAAGTGAAACAAAAAGTAATGAAGAAATAGAATAAGGTAGGTTTTTTTGGACTTAAACAAATTTATTTTGAAACCCTATGCGAATGATAAACCCTATTTATTCAACCTAGGCAATTTTCAACAAAATTTTCACTGTGATATGAAAATTGACTAACACACCAAAAGACAAAAAGGGACTTGGATGTGAAATCAGAAAATGTTCTCATAATAAAGTTTAGCAAGATGATAGGAAGGAACTAATAGGTCAAAATGAGACCGTTTCTGAAAATATGGACAAAGGTAAGGCTCCTAAATGTCACCAGGGAAGTATTCACCATTACTCTTTTAATGGTCATTTTTTCAAATGTAATAAGTTAGAACATAAAGAATCTAACTGTAGAAGTAGAATTAATGTATCCTTTATCAACAGATGTTTTAATTATAATACTTTTGGAAATAGAGCAAGTGAATGTAGAAAACCAAGTAATAGAAAAATGTTTACTAGATATTATTATACATGTTTTCTCTATGGTCATAGTCTAACCAATGCAGGTCAAAACAAAAGAGATAGGAAAATTGGTCCTACAATTGCAACAAAATTGGACACATTACAAACTATTGTAGATCTCAAAATGTGGAAAGGACAAAACTGACAAAAATTGTTGAAAAGGAACAAGTAAGAGAAGAAATGAATAATATTTGGGTTAGGAAGATATTGGTAGGGCAAGTACCGATGGAAAAGTTCTTACCAAGAATTGAATATCCTCATGACTGTGAGTTAGGGGGGAAAATCATTTTTATTTGTCTCCTATCTTGAAAAGTGGAAAGATTTGAAAAATCTAATCTTATGCGAGGTATCGGTAAATGAAATAAGAAAGGAATATACCTTATGGTATAAAGTAGAATTAGTGAGCATACAATGCATTTAATGTCGCATTACCTCAAGATTATATGATAAATAAGGATTGATTATGAGTCATTTCCAACACTGCAAAAATTAGTTTTGAAGAGCTAGAGTGTGAAGGAAGAGGCCAGTTGAGATTATCAAAAGGGTTTGGCGAGTTATCTCTCTGTGAAATTGAAATGGATTTGGCAGGAGAATTTACCCATGTTTTGGTTGATGAAATGCAAGAACCACATCCCATTTAAGTTTTTCCCTAGCATCTCTACTAATTAAGAATGATATGTTAGGATGCCTATCACAAATACCTCACAGTGTCATTCCCATATAAGATGTTCAAGTTCACCTAAAATGCAAGCTAGAGGAATTCGGTCACTGCAAAATTTTAGAGTTATGGGAAAAAGAGCTATGTCTTGATGACGATAATGTAAAACCTGAGTATAAGGTTTTGGTTGAAAAGAAGATATATGTATTCAATAACTTACCAAATTTTTGTGGATATGATGTGTGGGTGAGAATGGCTATCAGTTGTTTTCATGACAACCTTTGTTGGCTTGAAGACAACTTCTACTTAATTACAAAGGATATAATGAGAAGGGTCGTTGGTCTAAGTGATATCGGTTAAGTACCAAAAATTAAGAGCTTCAAGACTAAAGAAGCAAAGATTTTGATGGGTGCTACATTTGATGAAAGGTCTCTAAACATTATCACTATCACCAACATTGCAGTCAGATTTGCGGTAGAGGTTATTGGCTACAAAGTGTTCTACACCAACTGCAAAATCTATGTTAGCCATTGCAATATGTGTTTCTTATCATATGGTGAAAGGTAAAAATTATTACCTCTTCAGCCTAATTAAAGATCAATTTCATGAAAACCTAAGAGAAATTAAGACCAATAAGAAGAATGTAAGTTTTCATTTCGGTTTGTTGGCAATTTTCTTGATTCTATATTTTTCAAATTATTTCCCCAGGGAGGGATAAGTAATTTGGGCTCAAGATACCTCCCTAGCTCATCAAATTGATAAAATACTATTAAACAAAGAAGAGATTAGGGATATCGAAGATAGGTTTATTGAGTTCTTTTTAGTTCTACAAAGAAGAATGCATCAAAGAGATAGAATTTTTCCCTCTTTGATAGAAAAGTTGAAGACAATGCAAAAGTATTATTAGGTAGTCCTATAGATGTTATGAAAGAAAGATTTGGCACTGTAGAGCAAAAGAATATGGAAATTTACAAAAAATAGTCAAAGAATGAAGCTAAGAAGAAAGTAGAAAATATTCGAAGGAAGGTCATAGAAGAGAAAGGAATTACAAAAAAACAACAAGATCATATTTTTTGGAGAACCACTTGTAGTTCTTTGTTAACCCTTCCGGTGTGACAATTGCATCATTTATGGCAACTAAGGATGAAGGAGGAAGCTCCTCGAGGAAGATTAAAAATACTAAGTCTATTATTGTTTCTATGAAGAAGGATAAAGAAAAAATTGAGAGTGAAGCAATTATTAATTCTGGTAATGATTCATTAGATGTTCTCTCAGATAGTGATAGGTAGTAGTTTTATATTAAGGTAAATAAAAAGGGAAAATAGCTAGAGGAGAGTTCAGACTTTGAACTTTGTTCAAATCCTTTGGATACAAGTATTCTCCTTAATTACTTATCTACATGTGAAATAAAGAGTTTCGGTACATTGTATGAACTGGAATCTGATGATGGAAAGAAGGCCATCATTGATGCATTTCTACAGTATAATGACAATCACAGTGCTAAATTAGAGGACTACAAGAATGATATTCCTTGTTCTCTCTAGAACAAATTGAATGAGATAATAATACAAGTGAGAAAAATAAATAAAAATCTTTTCAACATTTTTGTGATGGAGGTATGTAAATATGTTATTGGAGAATAATATGTTGATTCATTTACTATTTCTAAGGTTCATGCCCTTAAATCTAAAAGGAGGATATTGTCTCTTATGGAAGATAAGTTAGGCGTCATGCAGATGAAACAAGACATTATGAAATATTTAACTTATCTTTCTAGTGAATTGAACATTTTGGGGAAGAATGAATCTACAGTTCCATCCTCTTCCAAATATTCCCCTAGTAAAGCCAAATTTATCTCTGATTTCACTGAGAGTGAAGTATACAATCTAGATTAGATTCCTCCCAAGTTTGAGCTACTTATTGTTGCTCCAATAGGATATTTTGTGCTGAAAAATGAAGGCATTGATCATGAGAAAGATACATCAATGGATAAATATTATATAGTTGTAGAGGAAATAAGTTCAAAAGAAACTGTCAAATATTCTAATAGTGCTAAAACTAGCAGATTCAACTATACCAGTGGACTATGTTGTGATTGTAGACAATAAAGACAACAAAGAAGAAAATGTGATTCTTGAGAAATAAATTGAGATAGAAATTCATTATTATGATGAAGATATGAATGAAGAAAGAGAGAAAGAAGAGGTTGAGAAGACCAAAGATAGTGGTAAATAGGTTACTGATGGCGGAGGAGATAAGAAGATTGGAGAAGTTTATGTGTCAGTTTCCACAAACACCTTTGAACCTGAAATCAAATTCATTAAGTGAAGGCTAGATATTGGGTTGAGTTCTCATAGATTTTTAAGAAACTCCATACCTTCACCTCTCACCATTCGACCGGTCACTACTTTTTATATTGATTTCAATAAGGTAACACCAAAGCAAAAACTTTGGTTGGGATAGACTATCACATTTTTGGCACAAGAAGAGTTTCTAAAAGAATTAGAAGAAAAAGATAAAGTAATTGAAGAAATGGTTCCATCCCTTCATGCTCTTTTACCCACTTTCTTTGTTTACTCCTCGTGATCTATAAGAGAAAAGTGTAAATTGCATGTTGATGCTATCAGTTGATAAGCGTATTCAGTCAAAACAAGAAGAAACCAAGGATTCTTTCTTGCAATAACTTTGAGAAAAATATCATGCATCACTTTCTAAGTTGAAGGGGATACTTCTTGGAAGATAATAATTACTTGAGGATAGTAACAAATTGTATTGTTATATATGCTACAATGGCCAATAGCCATAGAGAAAATCAAGCAGTAAATGGACTCCATAGAACTTGAAATTAGAAATGCCTACATCTCTTACAAGGTCATTTATGATCTTGATGGATGTATTCATACTCAGATGGATTTGATGAAAAATAAACTATTCTAACTTCAACATCAATATGAAAAAATCATCATTTCTCTTGACACCTTGCAATATTTTTGTGCTCCTTGTATTTCACAATTAAGTCGTGGAATTTTAAGTGCACAAAGTTATTCAGAGGAGGAACCTACAACCTTTTTTGAAGTTGAAGAGATGCTTACCATAGTGCATGTGCACATCTCTTGGTTAATAAAGGTCATTGATGAGTGGAATGTAATAAGGATACTTGGATTAAGGCACTTCAAAGCCTAAAGTAGACTATAGAGTCAGTCTAGTAAGGTGATTCAAGTCTGTGAATTTTTATCTTTGTTTTCCAATTTATCAGTTTTGTTGGTGCCCCTTTCTCATTTATGGAAAAAGGCAGAGAGAAAAATACAAAAAATATAGAACTTTTTCTGAGAGATTTGTCAGAAATTAGTTTGTCCCTCTCAGGGGGAGCTTTTGTGAATTTTTTTGGCTTACAAAGTTTTCAACTTGACAGTCAAAATTTTTGGTATTCCAATTTTTGGTTACATATTTTTTGGTTTTCCATCAATGATAAAGGGGGATATTGTTATCCTTCCAAAATTTTGGTTGTCATTGATGTCATATTCTAGAGTTACCAGTATTGTTATGATCTTGTCAGTATCAGTATTATGATTGTGTCCTTGGGTATTATTTCTTGAGTCACTGACCACATTCACCGATGACCTTCACAAATAGTTATGCTTTGTGAGATTACCAATAGTTTTGGAGGATCCACTTGTTACACGAAACATGTACCCAAATCCATTTTGTGTTAAACCAATAGTAGATCTAGAGAAAAGATAAAAGTTCTTAGCCAACAAGAAAGGAGTTTATATCTATGGATGGTATATAAATATATGGATTGTATGTGCTTACTATGAGATGTGCGATCTATGTATTATGATGCTTTGTATATGCAAACTGTTGAAAAAAAATTTGTGTATGTAATATTGTATCAGTGAAAAGAAGAATTATACTACATTGTGAACTGTATATGTGCATATGATGATGCATGTATTCCAGTTCAATTATTGTATATCTAATCATCAACACATTATCTTTTGTAACTAGACAGTGAGTCCAAACAACAATGAGCCTATGTATTATATAACTGGTTGTGTAACACTTGAGATTTATCTTTCTCACGTCACTTTTCCCATGTTGGGTTTCCATGAAAAAAAATATTATGTTATGTGTTGTAGTATTTATCTTTCTATTGTTTCTTTTCAAGAAAAGATAAAATCTTTCATATTATAAATTAGTCAGGTTCTTTAATTTTTTCAAGGGTATACTGATTCACCCCTCCCCTCTCAGTATATTGGGTGTTCAACAAGCTTTAGTTTTGAAAGTCCTTTGTATATTATCCTAAGGAAATGATCCCTAGTTGTGAAATTCATTTAGGTATTGTTTCTCCTTGGAATTGAGCCTAAAACATTGTAATTCATATTATTCATATTATGAGTTTTAATTATCATTGTGGCTTTTCCTAATTTTGGGTTTTCCATGTAAATATGATGTTCTTGTGTTGATTGTAATTTTTTTTTGTGGTTTCATTAAAGTAAGTTTCTTGTAGCGATTTGAAGTATACTAAGATTTGAATTGAAGTTATTAGTGTGGTTCATATTTATTCACCTCCCCCTCTCATTCCTACTATGTGTTCAATGAGTCAAACCCTTGTTCAAGAATTAACCTTAAAATTGAATTAAAATTGCACAAAAACTAAATTGTGTTGTTGGTAGTAGAGGCTTGATAAGATATTATACCTTCACTAGTGTCAAATATCTCATGAATATTCTTGCAAGAGTTGTAAATATTTTTTTGGCCTTGGATCTAGTATAGGAATATCATGGATGCCTTCACAAATGCTTGGATGCAGACTTCACTCCTTGTCTTCCATGATTGAATATCAATGTTAATATATTGACTTGATATCTTGATTGAATTCATTTCACATGAGTTTCTTGATTGAATGAATGGATTCTTGGATTTATTGATTGATCTCTTACCTAAAATGAGGAAGGTATTATTTCATTCATACCTTTCTAAGCCATAACAGGGCTCAAAACTTGAAGGGGTCGATGTGGTTTTGGATATTCTACTAAAAACCCAAGACCTTTCTCTAATTTAAATTTGGGCCACATTTATGTAGAATGGGGCACCTCCTAAGGCATGGGGAGACCTATATCACCTTGTACCTTATGGACCACCCATTTCTAACCAATCAAGGTTCAAAACTCAATCAAGAATCAAAGAGGGTATGATGATACCTAATATGCACACAGAATAAGAGGGTCATCTGCTTGCATATATCTAATTTGTATCTCCATATGTATATATATGTATCTCTTCTTGGTGATGCAGGATTGTAGGTACCGGGTATCATCTCCACCTGGCTTCACAGGTCTGAGCGATCCCTCAAAATCCTTGATCGTTGTTGTTGTTACGGAGGTATCACCAGGTCCACAGGAAGAAACTTCACCTTTGATCCTTTTATCCTTGGGTGGGAAGTGTTGAGTCAGTCCCTTGTGTGAATGTCTTATGTGGTTTTGTAGTTGATGGAATTGTGGATCTTGTAGCTAGTTCTTGCCTTCGTGATATGTTCAATTCTGTTAGTAGATCATGGATGTAGATTATTGTTCATTTGAGGGTATGATTTAGTAGCATATCTCATTAGGAGCGATTTGGAGTGCAATTAAACCATGTGGTTTTAATACCTATGATAAGGATTAATTTTATGGTATTTTAATGTCTAAGGAAATATTAATAATAAAAGGTTTTAAATAATAGTGGTAAAATTCTAACCTATGTTAGTGGCTACTTAATATATACATATATATTTTAGAAATGGGGATTAAGGTATGAATAAACAATATATTTTATAATAATGTTATTCTAATGTTTAACATTAATAATAATGTACCTTATTTATGGTATTATTTTATAATACTAATAACGACAAAGAGTCTATAGCAATAAAAATAATAATATGTTTTATAATAATAATATTATGCTTGTAATAATATTTATAATAATAATAATATATGTACACGTAGGCATATGGGTGCACACATATGCATATGCATACATATATTTATATATAATTATTACCATGTAATTATTTATTATATTAATAAATAAAGAGATCAATTAGCGGTATGGTAAATAGGATTATCCTATTACCATAGTTAAATAATTTAATAAATTGTTTTAAGATTATAATATTTATTTTAATATCCTTAAATTTAGGGACTTAGATTATAGTTATTTATCCCTTTTCGGGAATGAGTTTTCAAAACCATCTCATTAACGGATGGATAGTTGAGATGGTTGCACCGGTTGGATTACCTGTGCAACCACCTCCTCCATTCTATTTACAGGAAAGATTTCCTGTGTAAAAGGAGTTGGGAGAGAAGAGTTGATTTCGAGAAGGGGATTATTATTATTATTGTAGAAAATTTATATTTTCAAAGAGAGAAGTCCCGTATTCTGTGAGTTTGGCATTTGGATTGTTACGGGTAGAGGCTGGAAGATTGCAAGCAAAGGGATTCAAAGGAGTGTTGGAAACATTGGAGAGGATTTGATCTTCCTTCTTCTCCAACTGGTCTTCGTAGGACTCCAGGTTGGAATCCATCCTGAGAAGTAGATTTATTTTGTAGAATGAATGTAAAATTTAGATTTCTTGAAAAGTTTCTGTATATTGTACTATGGTTGCAAAATATATATATATGCATTATTGTAGTATTATTATCTTGGGTAATAGTATTGCAAAATTTTTGTGTGTGAATTAATATTATTATTTTGTGTAATATTATTGCAGAGTGTTTGTGTGTGCATTAAATTTATTATTTTGTGTAATATTATTGCAAAATGTCTGTGTGTGCATTAATGTATTATTATTATATTATGTATTACTTTTACGAAATGTTAATACACTAATATACCATGTAATAACGTATTAAGGTATTATGTAATAATGTATTATTACAAAATATTGATACAATATTGCATCATTGTTGGTTATATATATATTATTGCTGGTCATATACATATATATTAATGTGCAATGCCAGCCATTCAATGTTCATGTTGTGGGCTTGTTTTCTATTTTCATTTGTACAAATTACAAGTTGCAAAATGTTTATGCAGATAGGCCATTAAAGTTTAGGACATATATTATTGTTGTATTCTCCAGCCATCTTTGTCGTTTATAGAAAGCCAGCCATTTATAATACACTGTCATTTCAATATAAATAAGATAACATTCCGTGAGGCCAGCCAGGCTATTGTAGAAGTTTATCAGGAATGAATATCTCTGTCATTTGGTCGAATAATATTTTCTTCCTATGTTGTTTACACACGTTTAGTTGCTGCGTGTATATTAGGGTTAGGGTGGAAGAATTTTAATATTTAAACTGAAGTAAAATTTGTAGACCAACTAGCACAATAATTATACTTTCACTTTATACAAGTATAACATTTAAGTATAAGTTTACGTTACTTTCTTATACTTTAAGTTATACTTGCATAAAGGGATTAGGTAACCTTTGAATCCATTGGAATAGGTTTCAGGTTCCTAGGAGTTAAGTTGTAACTTTTAAATTTTAGATTTTTAATTAAATCAGACTTAGTCAATTTTCAGGATTAGCCAAGTTTTAGGTTTAGAAAGAAATTTTGTATAAACCTGAAGATTGTTCATTCCTTTTTTAGTGGAGATTATGTTTAGTACATTTAGATGCCTTTATTGAGATAGAATGTTTGTAAGGAGCAGTTTAGGGTTTAGAGTCTTCTAAGAGGATCAAGACATTCTAAACATTCTTAAATGTACCTAATTTCTCTAAACATACATAACTATCCTATTATTTTCAATTCTTTGTAGTAGTTCTCAAATGCGTTTATAATATGCTTTTACTATGTGTATGATGTGATTGCGATATGTGGTTTGAGGGTAGAAAACCTAACGACACCTAGTGAGTGGCTCTCAGTGCGGGGCCGGGCCCTAAGTGGCTAGAACCAGGATAACCGACTGAAGAGTTATTTAACAAGTGAAAACCTAATTAAACTTATGGGAATGGGTTAAAACATTAAAAAGATTAAATATGCCTCACCCATTCCATTAGCGCTAGTAAAGGCTATGGATGGGAGTGGGAGAAGGTACCTATGCGTAGGTACAATTGAATGATGCTTGTCAGTATGAAAGGCATTCGATCTCGCATGTGCCTACTTGGGGGCCGGGGCCCACAGTGGCTAGTACCAGGACAACCCAAGGGGTGAGGGCTATGCGATGACACTCACTTAGGTTGTTGCTTAGAGTTTCTACCAAGCCTTAGAACCTTTTGGGAAAGATCTATACTTTGACTCTCTTTTCATTTGCTATTTTGGGAAAGATTACCCAACTCTAGGTTTGGCCTAGCTATTCCTTCTTTGTGGACCTTGGTGTTTATCTCCTAGCACGGGGGAGTGGGCCTTATAGGTATCCACGTGGTTGGGTGGTAAAAAATTTTATCGAGGTATCTTTTGCAGATAGAGTGCTTGAAGATTCATGCTTGCTTATGTACCAGTTTTGAAGAATGAAGGCCTTGTGATTATATTTCATGATGTAAAATCTTATTACCTCTCATGAGGAGTTGAATGCAATGTAATTAGTAATGTATTTCAAAATGATGTATTTGGAATGGGTAGACTTAGGGAAAAAGGGAAATGTAAACTTTATGTTTAAGATGTATGTTAGGAAAGAAAAAAAAAAGATTTTGAAAAATTCCAAGTTATGTAGTATGTTTTCATTATTGTTGTTTAAGTGAAGCTTTTGAAAAATAAAATGTAGTATTTTTGTAATGTATCAAATGAGTTAGATAAATTCTATTTGATCTAAAAGTTATGATGTTCATAAAAGATTCTTAGGAATATAGATGGTGTTAAGAAGGGAAAAAAATTGAAATGAAAGTACTTTGTATTTCATAAAGAATCTTCTAATGATATGATGTAATTTTCTTGAGAAGTTATCTTGTTGTTAGTTTAATTATGGACTTAAATGAATCATGGATTTAATAAGAAGGGAACCTAGGAGGAATCTAAGTTTAAGTTCTAATAACATAACTCTTTTCAAAGTTCAAAATTTTTCATAAATTTTTACTTAGGTTTTCTTTTGTTAAGAGAATCTTTGTTCTCTTCCCTGGTTCCCTTGTGGGGCATGACATCTTTGGTATCAGAGCACTAAGTTGCTACACTGGGGCTCAGGGAATTTGGCCCATGCTTCTTGAAACTTATTATTCATCTTAGGAAAACTTAAAACTAAAATCAAACTAGGACCCATAAACCTATCCTTCTTCTTACTCATGGCAGGATGCCTCCTGTAACCCGTGGTAGAAGAGGAGGTGCCCAAAACACCCCTCCTAGATCTCAACATGAAATTTCTCAAGAAGAAGAACAATATGAGGGAAGAGGAGATCAATCTAATAATCAATCAGGAGCTTTTCAAGGGGCTCAAGTAACAAAATTATTACAACAGATTCTTCAAAGGTTAGAGGTAGGGCAGGATAGAGGCCACCATGGGGAGAATAACACTCACCGTGAGGAGAGGGAAAGGAGTCCTAGGAGGAGGGATCAGGAATTGGAAGAAGATGCTTTGTGTGCTTCTCACATGCGAGACCTCCTTAGGACTAAGACTAACCCATTTAAGGGAACTCAAGGTGGATCTACTGCGCAAACTTGGTTGCTAGAACTAGAAAGGCTTTTCTCCATGCACTCTTATAGCAGCAATACTAAGGCTCAGTTTGCAGTCATTCACCTTAGAGATTTTGCATCCACTTGGTGGGACACAGAGAGAGAGAAACTTCACATAGACATTACCACTCTTTCATGGGAACTATTCCTAGAACTCTTTCGAGCCAAATTTCTATCTAACCACTGGAGACGGGAAAGAGCCGAAGAGTTTCACAACCTAAGGCAACTAACTATGTCATTGGATGACTATGAGAGAAGTTCTTGGAACTCAAGCCATATTCAGGATATAAGGATGATGAACCCATGTTGACTCAACACTTCCTTAGAGGACTCAATGGTCGCTTGGCTGGTAGTGTATGAATGTTTGAACCTTAGACAGTTAATGATGCAGTCATCAAAGCTCACCTTGAGGAACAAAATATAGCCTTGGGGTTAGGAGGTCAGATAGGTGGCCAAGGGGGTAATGCCTTCCAAGTCGGGTCAAGTTTCAAAGAAAATCAATCTCAAGGTGCACCTGGACCTAAAAACTATCCTCCTAAAGGAAGTTAGAACCACCAGAAAAGGAAGTTTTTCAACAACAGCAACAACAACAATTACAATGGAAACAATAATAAAAGTGGGGGTTCTCAATCCAAAAATCCTCGCAACTGGCAGCATGCAAAGTGATACCCAAACCCTCAACCAGCGCAGAGTATGCCTTAGAATTCTAGTCGGGGTAGCTATCAACAGTCTAGCGCACCTTCTGCAGGAAGGAATTTTGTCAAGAATAATGGATGTTACTCTTGTGGCCAACATGGGCACATTGCAGTTAATTACCCTCAGAAATCTACTCCAGCAACTAGCTATAGGCAGGCCTCTTTAGAACCAACAGTAGGCAATGTAGGCAGAACTCACCGAGTATTTGCCACTTTAGACCATGGACAAGCCAATCATCAAGGAACAATCATCGAAACCCCAGGTTTGTTAAGGGGTATCTCTACCACCATATTATTTGATTCAGGAGCAATAGATTCTTTCATTTCACCCTCTTTAGTAGAGAAATGTGGGCTAAAGGCAGTAAGGCAGGAAGATAGGTGGCAGGTCGAGCTAGCCTCCAGGGCAAGAATAACCTCTGACTCTTGTGTCCATAGTTGTAATCTAGAACTTGGACCATTTTCCACCTTAGTAAATCTCTGAGTAATCCCTTTAGGCTCGTATGGGGTAGTTTTGGGTATGGATTGGTTGGATGCTCACAAAGCCACTTTGGATTGTAGAAACAAAAGCATTCAATGTTCAAATGACTTAGGAGAACCTAAGGAGATTGTTGGGGTGCAATGACCCATCTCTCTCCGCATGATTTCCGCAATGCAGCTCAAGAGGTGCATGCAAAAAGGATGCCAATTATTTGCAGTATCTGTAGAGGACTTGGACCAAGGAGAAAGTGGGGAGGTATCACTAGATCATCCCCTATTACAGGAGTACTTGGATTTTTTTCCCAAAGAAATTCCAGGAATGCCACCCAAAAGGGACATAGACTTCTGAATTGAGTTGGTTCCAGGAGCATAACCAATCTCCAAAGCTCCGTACCGTATGACCACACAGGAACTTGAGGAACTCAAGATGCAACTGGAAGGGCTCTTGGAAAAAGGATTTATCAGGCCTAGTGTATCACCATGGGGTGCACCAGTAATATTTGTGAAGAAGAAAGATGGATCTCTTCGATTGTGCATTGATTATCATCAACTCAACAAAGTCACGATCAAGAATCAATATCCTTTACCCCGTATCAAAGATCTATTTGATCAAATGAAAGGTGCAAAAATATTTTCAAAAATTGACCTCAAGTCAAGATATCATCAACTTAGAATTCAGGAAGCCGATATTCATCGAACAACATTCCATACCAGATATGGTCACTATGAGTTCACTGTGGTACCATTTGGGCTAATGAATGCTCCTTCTATATTCATGAGCTTAATGAATGGAGTTTTCAGAACCTACTTGGATAAATTTGTGATAGTATTCCTAGATGATATCTTAGTGTTCTCTAAAACTCTTGAAGAACATGAGGTTCATCTTCGCCAAGTATTGTAGTGCCTTAGGGAAAATCAACTTTATGCCAATGTAGAAAAGTGTGAATTCTTTCAGACAAAAGTTAAGTATCTTGGACACGTCATATCAGGGAATGGCATCGCTTTTGATCCAGCCAAAATTCAAGCCATAGTGGAGTGGCCAACTTTGACTAATGTCCCTGAAGTTCACAGCTTTATGGGACTAGCTGGGTATTACAGAAGATTTGTCAGAGATTTCTCTCGAATAGCACATCCCATTACTTCCTTGCAAAGGAAAGGCAAAAAGTTTGTTTGGTCAGAAAAATGTGAAGCCGCTTTCCAATGTTTGAAGGAAAGATTAACTAGTGCTCCAATCTTGGTGGTTCTTGAACCATCAGGAAACTTCATAGTTTGCACAGATGCCTCACTAGAAGGGATTGGGGCAGTTCTTATGCAAGAAGGACAAGTTGTGGCTTATGAGTCAAGGAAGCTTAAAGATCATGAGCTCAACTACCCCACCCATGACCTAGAACTTGTAGCAGTAGTTCACGCCTTAGTAAAGTGGAGACACTTTCTGTTGGGTCACAAGTTTGAACTCCAAACCGATCATCAGAGCCTTCAGTACATCTTCTCTCAACCCAACCTAAATGCCAGACAACATAGGTGGATGGAATTCCTATGTGAATATGATTTTGAGGTGAAGTACATCCAAGGAAAGACAAATGTGGTGGCAGATGCTTTAAGTAGGCGCAGACATGTTTTATCAGTAGTATCCCTTAGCACAGATTTGGAGAAAAGATTCAGGGAAGCTCTCACTTCTGACTCTTGGTTTCAGGAGGTTAAGATAGAAATAGAGTCAGGAAGACCTTTGGAAGGTCGCTTCTCAGGATATTCCTTAGACACCCTTGGGTTGCTATGACAACAAAATAGAATCTATGTGCCCATGGAAGGAGACCTTCGTGCGCTTATCCTCTTAGAAAGCCACAAGGCTCCTTATTCGGCACATCCCGGGGTGAAGAAAATGTATGCAGACTTATGTTAGTTGTACTATTGGTCAGGAATGAAGAGAGATATTGCAGACTATGTGGCTAGATGTTTGGAATGTCAAAGAGTAAAAGCAGAACATCAACACCCTGCTGGTCTATTGCAACCTCACTTAGTGCCAGAATGGAAATGGGACATTATTTCCATGGATTTTATTGTGGGACTTCTAGTTACTCCTAGGAGACATGATGCTATCATGGTAACAGTTGACAGACTCACCAAGGTAGCCCATTTTTCTCCTATGCAGTCCTCATACTCAGCAGCTTCTGTAGCTAGAGTGTTTATGAAGGATATTGTAAGACTCCACAGAATTCCTAGGAGAATCATATCTGATCATGATCCTGTATTTACATTAGCTCTTTGGACTTCACTTCAGCATACTTTAGGGACTCAACTCAACTTCAGTTCCACTTATCATCCTGAGACAGATGGGCAGATGGAGCGAGTTAATCAGATTCTTGAGGACATGCTCAGAATGTATGTTATGGATAGACAGACCCACTGGGAAGAGTATCTATATTTGGTAGAGTTTGCTTATAATAATGGTTATCACAGTTCCTTAGGTATGTTCCCTTTTCAAGCTTTATATGGTCGTCCATGCCGCACTCCTTTAAGTTGGGATAGATTGGAGGACAGGGTACTTGTAGGCCCTGAGATGTTACAGGATATGGAACAGCAGATCAAGCGCATTAGAGAGCATATTTTGACAGCCCAGGATTGGCAGAAGAAGTATGCTGATGCTCATAAGACTGATATACACTTCTCTCTTGGTGATAGAGTCTTTTTGAGGGTGCGCCCATGAAAGAGTCCAATCCGTTACAGAAAAGGCTCTAAGTTGGCACCCCAATTTGTTGGCCCTTTTGAGGTCCTAGAGAGGATAGGACCAGTAGCTTATCAGCTTGCCTTGCCACCCAACCTTGCTCATATTCATGATGTGTTTCATGTTTTAGTACTTAGGAAGTATATTCCTGATGTGACTCATGTGTTGGATTGGAATGCTTTACAGGTAGCAGACGGGCAACTGGCTTTAGAGCCGGTACGCATTTTGGAGCAGCGGACACTGACCCTCAGGGGTCGCACCATAGAGCAGGCAAGGGTCCAATGGGACCCCAATGATGAATCTTCCGCTACATGGGAAGATGCTGATAGACTTAGAGACACTTATCCATATTTGTTTGTAGGCTTCCAGGAGTAAGCCTAACTCTAGGGGGGGAGGATGTAATACCTCTCCTATGGTGATACTTAGACTTTTCTGATTTGGACATTTTATTATTATTATGGTCAAGACTATACATTTACATTTATGTTTTGTGGATGATGACATGATGAATATGCTCATTTATGGTTAGTAATTACATGTTTATGAGATTAGAAAATTATCTATTTTTATATGTTTATGGATCTAACCCAATTATTTGAATCTAACCACTATCATGATGTTTTATGTTTCATGGATGTGTCTAATGTGTTTTTCATGACTCCAGGATGAAGTCGTAGTTACTCCCTTAGTTGAGGTCCACACGATGTATCGATCTTGGTCATCTGCCTGCATATATCTGATTTGTATCTCCATATGTATATATATGTATCTCTTCTTGGTGATGCAGGATTGCAAGTACCGGGTATCGTCTCCACCTGGCTTCACAGGTTTGAGCGATCCCTCAAAATCCTCGATCGTTGTTGTTGTTACGGAGGTATCACCAGGTCCACAGGAAGAAACTTCACCTTTGATCCTTTTATCCTTGGGTGGGAAGTGTCGAGTCAGTCCCTTGTGTGAATGTCTTATGTGGTTTTGTAGTTGATGGAATTGTGGATCTTGTAGCTAGTTCTTGCCTTCGTGATATGTTCAATTATGTTAGTAGATCATGGATGTAGATTATTGTTCATTTGAGGGTGTGATTTAGTAGCATATCTCATTAGGAGTGATTTGGAGTGCAATTAAACCATGTGGTTTTAATACCTATGATAAGGATTAATTTTATGGTATTTTAATGTCTAAGGAAATATTAATAATAAAAGGTTTTAAATAATAGTGGTAAAATTCTAACCTATGTTAGTGGCTACTTAATATATACATATATATTTTAGAAATGGGGATTAAGGTATGAATAAACAATATATTTTATAATAATGTTATTCTAATGTTTAACATTAATAATAATGTACCTTATTTATGGTATTATTTTATAATACTAATAACGACAAAGAGTCTATAGCAATAAAAATAATAATATGTTTTATAATAATAATATTATGCTTGTAATAATATTTATAATAATAATAATATATGTACACGTAGGCATATGGGTGCACACATATGCATATGCATACATATATTTATATATAATTATTACCATGTAATTATTTATTATGTTAATAAATAAAGAGATCAATTAGCGGTATGGTAAATAGGATTATCCTATTACCATAGTTAAATAATTTAATAAATTGTTTTAAGATTATAATATTTATTTTAATATCCTTAAATTTAGGGACTTAGATTATAGTTATTTATCCCTTTTCGGGAATGAGTTTTCAAAACCATCTCATTAACGGATGGATAGTTGAGATGGTTGCACCGGTTGGATTACCTGTGCAACCACCTCCTCCATTCTATTTACAGGAAAGATTTCCTGTGTAAAAGGAGTTGGAAGAGAAGAGTTGATTTCGAGAAGGGGATATATATATATATATGCATTATTGTAGTATTATTATCTTGGGTAATAGTATTGCAGAATGTTTGTGTGTGAATTAATATTATTATTTTGTGTAATATTATTGCAGAGTGTTTGTGTGTGCATTAAATTTATTATTTTGTGTAATATTATTGCAAAATGTCTGTGTGTGCATTAATGTATTATTATTATATTGTGTATTACTTTTACGGAATGTTAATACACTAATATACCATGTAATAACGTATTAAGGTATTCTGTAATAATGTATTATTACAGAATATTGATACAATATTGCATCAATGTTGGTTATATATATATTATTGCTGGTCGTATACATATATATTAATGTGCAATGCTAGCCATTCAATCTTCATGCTGTGGGATTGTTTTCTGTTTCCGTTTGTACAAATTACAAGTTGCAAAACATTTATGCAGATAGGCCATTAAAGTTTAGGACATATATTATTGTTGTATTCTCCAGCCATCTCTGTCATTTATAGAAAGCCAGCCATTTATAATACACTGTCATTTCAATATAAACATGATAACATTCCATGAGGCCAGCCAGGCTATTGTAGAAGTTTATCAGGAATGAATATCTCTGTCGTTTGGCCGAATAATATTTTCTTCCTACATTTTTTACGCGCATTTAGTTGCTGCGTGTATATTAGGGTTAGGGTGGAAGAATTTTAATATTTAAACCGAAGTAAAATTTGTAGACCAACTAGCACAATAATTATACTTTCGCTTTATACAAGTATAACATTTAAGTATAAGTTTACGTTACTTTCTTATACTTTAAGTTATACTTGTATAAAGGGATTAGGTACCCTTTGAATCCATTGGAATAGGTTTCAGGTTCCTAGGAGTTAAGTTGTAACTTTTAAATTTTAGATTTTTAATTAAATCAGACTTAGTCAATTTTCAGGATTAGCCAAGTTTTAGGTTTAGAAAGAAATTTTGTATAAACCTAAAGATTGTTCATTCCTTTTTTAGTGGAGATTATGTTCAGTACATTTAGATGCCTTTATTGAGATAGAATGTTTGTAAGGAGTAGTTTAGGGTTTAGAGTCTTCTAAGAGGATCAAGACATTCTAAACATTCTTAAACGTACCTAATTTCTCTAAACATACATAACTATCCTATTATTTTCAATTCTTTGTAGTAGTTCTCAAATTCATTTATAATATGCTTTTACTATGTGTATGATGTGATTGCGATATGTGGTTTGAGGGTAGAAAACCTAACGACACCTAGTGAGTGGCTCTCAGTGCGGGGCCGAGGCCCTAAGTGGCTAGAACCAGGATAACCGACTGAAGAGTTATTTAACAAGTGAAAACCTAATTAAACTTATGGGAATGGGTTAAAACATTAAAAAGATTAAATATGCCTCACCCATTCCATTAGCGCTAGTAAAGGCTATGGATGGGAGTGGGAGAAGGTACCTATGCGTAGGTACGATCGAATGACGCTTGTCAGTACGAAAGGCATTCGATCCCGCATGTGCCTACTTGGGGGTCGGGGCCCACAGTGGCTAGTACCAGGACAAGCCAAGGGGTGAGGGCTATGTGATGACACTCACTTAGGTTGTTGCTTAGAGTTTCTACCAAGACTTAGAACCTTTTTGGAAAGATCTATACTTTGACTCTCTTTTCATTTGCTATTTTGGGAAAGATTACCCAACCCTAGGTTTGGGCTAGCTATTCCTTCTTTGTGGACCTTGGTGTTTATCTCCTAGCACAGGGGAGTGGGCCTTATAGGTATCCACGTGGTTGGGTGGTAAACATTTTTATCGAGGTATCTTTTGGAGATAGAGTGCTTGAAGATTCATGCTTGCTTATGTACCAGTTTTGAAGAATGAAGGCCTTGTGATTATATTTCATGATGTAAAATCTTGTTACCTCTCATGAGGAGTTGAATGCAATGTAATCAGTAATGTATTTCAAAATGATGTATTTGGAATGGGTAGACTTAGGGAAAAAGGGAAATGTAAAATTTATGTTTAAGATCATGTATGTTGGGAAAGAAAAAAAAAAGATTTTGAAAAATTCCAAGTTATTTAGTATGTTTTCATTATTGTTGTTTAAGTGAAGCTTTTGAAAAATAAAATGTAGTATATTTGTAATGTATCAAATGAGTTAGATAAATTCTATTTGATCTAAAAGTTATGATGTTCATAAAAGATTCTTAGGAATATAGATGGTGTTAAGAAGGGAAAAAAATTGAAATGAAAGTACTTTGTATTTCATAAAGAATCTTCTAATGATATGATGTAATTTTCTTGAGAAGTTATCTTGTTGTTAGTTTAATTATGGACTTAAATGAATCATGGATTTAATAAGAAGGGAACCTAGGAGGAATCTAAGTTTAAGTTCTGATTACATAACTCTTTTCAAAGTTCAAAATGTTTCATAAATTTTTACTTAGGTTTTCTTTTGTTAAGAGAATCTTTGTTCTCTTCCCTGGTTCCCTTGTGGGGCATGACAGCACCTCCTAAGGCATGGGGAGACCTATATCACCTTGTACCTTATGGACCACACATTTCCAACCAATCAAGGTTCAAAACTCAATCAAGAATCAAAGAGGGTATGATGATACCTAATATGCACACGGAATTGAGGTTTGAATTTTGAATAAATAAAAAAGGTTGTAGATAATGGAATAGTGCCTATGTTTGCAAGAGGTGATTAATGCATCAAATAATTAAATGGGGCACACCTAAAATTAAGGTCCCTCATGTAAATTAAGTTAATAAAGAGAAAATATTTAAATATTTATTAATTAAATACAAGGAAAAAATATAAATAATGCATGTAAGCCTTGGACACTAAAATGGGGTCTAGCTAAGGACCAAAATTGTACATGCTTATAATTTAGGACACAACAATGTGATGCTCCCTATGTCTACTTTTTTTTAATCACCAAAATTTTCAAAAGTTGAGATATCATCTCTAATTGTTCTTGGCTGTGCGTTTAGATCTACCAAGTTTGTGCCATGGTGGAGGTTTCTTTAGATGCTAAAGATATGTCACTGTCAGGCAGGGGGGGTGCCATGAATGGCTCTTTCAACTTATATGTTTTCTCTATTGTGCATAACTCCTCGTATTCTTTTTTGGCTACCTCTAAAATCTCCATTTGTACTTTTTGGATTTCCTCTAACTTATCTAACATCATCTTGTGTAACGTCTACTTGTTCTGAAGTTTTATGGTCAATTGCTACCTTAACTTCTACTAATGTGGTGGCAGATTATATGCTTGGAATTTGTAACCTTTCATACGTTCTCAAATTATTCATTTAGGTTCTCTTTATCTCCATCATTTTATCCTTCTTTTTCTTCTACTCCTCTTTTGTTGTGGCCTTCTCCTAAGCTAGGGAGTCAAATAACTCTTTAGCTGGATCATTCCCAATTTATTTTATTTCCTTTAATGTAAGGCCTCACCTCAACCCATCATAGCACTATTGATACATTCACATTTTGATACTTTATGATTTGATACTTTGATACACTTGCTAATCATTCTGACAGAGACTCATGATATTATGTTTTATGATCATGATTATATTGTGTGGATTACATTTTGATGTGGATTAGGACCTAGAACATATTGTTGATTTTGGTTATACATGCTTAGATATGTGATTTGATGAGAAAGAATTAATCATGATTAGATGTGATTATTTCATGGATTATGCTCTAAGTTAGGAAATAGCATGGATAATATGTCATGATGATTTATGAAGATACTATGTTTAAGCATTATTGAATGAAATTTTTAATTAAGAATTGAATTCTGCATATTGATTAATGTTTCTAATTATGAGTTGTATATATATATTTACATGTTATTTTATTACCTTGGACTACTGATGCTCGAGTTTAGTGTGCAAAAAAAAAACCATGGAATTATTCAGAGAATCGGGGCTAAACACATGTGAATTGAGTAAGCCAAGGTTTAATCTAATGAAGAGAATGAAACATTGTTGTAATGTGATTTCTATTTGTAAACGTAATTTGTATGCATGTTAAAAGTTTAAATTCATCTTATTAATTGGACATGTCATTTGTGAATGTGATGTGTATTTTATGGTGTCACTTGACACTTGTATTGTCCATGTGGATGATGACATGTCAATTAGGGTTTGGGCAAGAATCACCTAATCTTATAGGGTATTATATTTATCCCACTTGCATGTACATGTCTTGTAGGGATCACATCAAGTTGGAACTTGGATTTGAACTTTAGAGGGGTCAAAAGTGACCCCAGAGTGAATTTTTGGTCAAAATTAGCTAACCCTAGGGGGGTACCTTGAGTTGGAGGCTAGTTTTTACCTATGGGAATTATAGATCACCATAATGGCCCTCCAAAAAGGATACTCTTCAAAAGTGGCTAAAGTGGAGATGGCCACATGAATTTGACTTGTCCCACACTCCTTGCTAAACTCACCATTAAGAGGGGGGACAAGAGGTAAGGCCAAAGGACTAGAGGGCATGTCTCAATAATTGCTAGATCTTGAGTACATTTTTAGAGGTCTTTTTAGAGGGCTTGGAGAGACTTAGGGGGTGTTCACCCACTCTCTAATTTTAGAGACATTTAGGGTTGGAGAAAGGAAAAAGAAAAGGGAAAAGTATAAAGGCTCTCCTCAACAACTTTCTTGGCATTTGCTTTGGACCAAGGTTGGTGATTATTTCTATGAAGGAATTCTCATTGCATTGTATTTTTGACATTTTGTAGTGTAGAATGAATATGTGAAATCTTACATACAATGTTATTGTGAATCTTGTTATTGTTGTGTTTGGTTGGGATACATTTGGATTTTGAATCATTCTTACTCTTTTGGCTTTGGGTGTGTTGTTCATGGGAGTTGAAGGCATCACTCACCCTTGGGAAGGGAAGTAGTGGCCTTGGGTGAAGGGGTTAGTTGGGCTCTCCATTGCAGTGAGAGTCTCTTCTCTTGGAGAAGAGGGAAATTTTTATGGAGTATGAGCTCCATGAAGCCATATTGTAATCTTGCATCTTGAGGATGATAATGATGAAAATTGTGTATGAAAGTTTTGATATGGTAGCCTTTGGAAGGCATGAAGACTCCTATTGAAAAATGTATAATGTAATGGCATTCTCCTCCTTGGAAAATCCCACCTTCACCCTACTTCAATGGGTTTAGAAAACCCATTTGTCAAGCCATGGTTGGGAGTTTAATGTAGTGTTGTCCATTTATGTGTTTGTGAGCATTTTTTTGTATATACCTATTTAGCCCCTTGATTCTCCAAGCTTGGGGGTGGTCTCCTTGAGACCTTGGATGAGAGGTGAGCTCTCCATGGTTTTCTCTCTCATTTGTATGTTTTTGGAGACTATGCTCATGTGGATAGCTTTGGGAAGAATCCTCCATTGTGTTGTTATTGTGAAAATGAACCTTAGTGTTACATTTGTGAAACCCTTGCAATGGGAAAAGCTCTCCATTGTAGAAATGCATACTTGTAGTATTGTAAAATGATACTCTCTCTTCATTTAGTTATTGTGAAGTTGTATATATATTGAAAGATGTAATGGAGAGAATCTTGTTCATTCTTCTTGTAACTCATATTTGTGGAATGCTACAAATTTATATTTCATTATTGTAATAATGCGAGTTGGAAATCAATGAAAGGAATAGATTCATCGTTGAAGTGAAAACAATGTATTTTAGTTCTTAAAATGTAAAGTTTCATGTTGAAATTTCATATTGGAAAAATAATGATGTTGCAATCTTGTTTGTCATTGTATTGCATGCTATATTAAGACTCATTAGAACATTCTCTTGATATTTTAAGTGATAGTGTTCTTGTTGAAAACAAAGGACTAAAATGGAGATTGATAACTTAGTTACGTGAATAGTTGGTAAGATTTATCTTAAGATCATTTGATCATACTCTTAGAGGTTATTGTAGTATGCATATAAACAATAAGGATTTAATTTTCCATTGTCTATAGCACAAAAAAAAATCAAGTGAAGAAAACTCTAGTGAAAACAAAAAAAATCTAAGTATTAGAGCCAATTTTTGAACAAAAGAGACCTACAGGTCTCTAGAAAATGTAATCACAGTGATTAAAATAATCAATTTAATCACCACTTGCCTCTGATAAACAAAATATAATATAAAACCTATAAGTAAACCTAACCCTTGGAATACAACAGGAGGTGGGACCCACCTGGGTCGCCACCCCAAAAAGGCCTCTTAAAGGCCTTCTCAAAAATTAGTTATAAAAAAAATATTAAATTATTTAACATTTATAAAAAAAATTACCCAAAAACAAAAGAAAACTATACATTTTTCGTATGGGTCTTAATTTTAATTAAGTTTTTAAAAAAGTATTGTTTAAGTTGGGGGGGGGGGGGGGGAAGTGGCCCCCATGCCACCCACTGCCCTACTCATGGTAGGCAGTAACCCTATCGAGGCAGGGTACTGTACTGTCGCGACAGTGCAGCCTGCCACGACAGGTGTTGCACTGTCATGACGGTGTGGCCCCACCTTCCCCGCCACTTGTCCCATGGGGACTTTGTTTTAAAAAAATTGATTTTTTTTATTTGATTCTTTTTATTATTTATTATTTTTAATTTATTTATTTTAAAACTAAGTTACTTGTAATTTTTGCATTTTATTAATGTTTTAATTTCGTAATTAATATATATTCAGTTATATTAATTTTGTTAATTAAATTTTTCTCTCCATTAATAATTTGATTAATCTGTATAAGTAACAATGATTATAACGTAGAGTTTATTTAAAATGTAAACTAAAATTTATAATTCTTAAAATAGTATGTACTTAATGTTTTTAAGTAGTGTCACTTAAATTTACTCAAGAATGACAATTAAATTGCCTATTAGTAGAAACCATTAGATTAAGTTGGTTTATGAAATAATTATAATATTGAATGGACCTAAAATATGAATTTATAAGAGAAGTTATTTCTATTGAAATTAATATATACACAGATTCAAGATATGTATTAATGGGGATTTAATTCATTTATTAAAAATTGTTACTAGTCGTAATTCGATAATCTTCTATCGTGCGTATATGGGCTAACGTATCTGTACATTTAGATATAAGGCCTTAATGCACCCTCCTTGTCTAGCAAGCTAGTTCATTTTTCCTGGATGGAGACCACTTGTATAACTCTTTTGGACTGCAGTGATTTCCTTAGAGAAAGAGAAATAAAGGGGTGTCCTCATCTTACATAATAATCGAGACAACTTGATGTGGACCATTTTTGGTAAAGCAAAATGATGTTGAGCTTAGCATCCTTGGGTAGACCCTTTGAAATGTCTTGCATATGCTATAGAACTATTCCCTAATCTCTCCCTAAGCTTATGCTTCATTGACGTCATCGATCACCTTGTTCAACTCGTATCACTTAGGGATAAGTCAACCCTATCCTTGTTGCGAAGGGAGGTTGGCCAACTTTGGACAAGTGTGTGGGATCACCACATGACCTCGTTGGCCATGATACCCATTGTGTGTACAACTCTAATGTCCTAAATTGTTGTTCTTCGTATTGTGTGATCTTTAGGTGTGTTTTAATTTATTTTTTAAAATGTTGTGTTTTGCGTGTTATATTTTGGGCATGACATTTAAGAGGTTAAGTAGGCTTTGAGCATAAGCATCTACTTCATCTCATATGAAAAACATGGAATCCATAATGTGTGAGGTTCTACAACATCTATGATGATGAAGTCCTTTTTCATGTAGAACATGATGGTATCAATGTATTTTTGAATAATTTGTTGGGAGATTCAAAGTCTCTCCTAAATCTTCTTCTAGAATCTTAATAATAAGCCCCCAAATTTACTTTGATGTATTTGTGGGGTTCCAAAAATACCTTAACATAATCCAAGATCTGTGTTGCTACTAATTTTTGCCAGGTCTATTTCTTAAGGCTAAACTCGGTAAGTTATCAAAGAAAGTAGAATTCTATGAAAATCACTAGAGTGCCATAATGAAATGGGTAAAAGTATTTATTTTTTCTAGGTTTCATTCTCCAATAATTCTTGGCACAACACTTTACATAAGTTAAATTATTTTCCTTCTACAACTATATGATATATGATATGTATTGCTACTATTCTCGCTAATCCTTCCTAATTTGTGAAGAAAACATTGTAAGCACTTACTTTTGTAGAATAGAGGATCCCAAGGTCAGTGATACTATTGATTTTCAGGTTATATCCATCAGTCTTTCATTTGGTTATCTTGTCCATCTTAATATTCCCCATACCCTTCTTAAGAGGTAGGGCTCCTTCTCCCATCAGCCAAATAACTACTTGAATTTCTTCCTTGGTGATCAAGTATGGTTTATCCAAGTAGAGGAAGTCATGATGCAGTTGGATTCAATCCATATAAACACATTTGTGCTCTTGTGTAAATTTTGTAAACGCTTTAAAAATATTGATCTTCTTCTCTACAATTCTAGCATACTCCAATTTATAGTCATTTTTGTGCTTTAGGAGCTAACTCTAGATTGTTTCAAAGGTAGTGTTATTTATTTCCTCTAATGGTGTGTGGATATTCTTTTGGATGTCTTCAGTGTAAATTACATCTCTTACAACATTTGAGAATGTTCTAATTAGTTCTATCAACATGACTTTATTAGGGAATTTTGTGATGATCGAGCATGACATAGTAAAATAATTGGTCAAGGTGGGGGTTGCAAATATGACCATTGTGATGTTATGGGGCTTAAGAATGGTAAAAAATATGTGTTAGGGTTTTAGTTTATGTTTGTAGAGCTTTAGAGTGAAAGTATAACTCTATGACAAGATTTTTGCAAGATTAGAGAGAGAAAGTAAGGTGTTTAGGAGGATAGTTTATACATGTATAGATATTTTGTTATAGTTAGCAAGAGTGTAGTTGTTACCTCTTATATTTTGTCATCTTTTTTGTGTTAGCCTCTACAACTAGTTTTTTTTTACTGTTAGTATTTACTTTCTACCTATAATTAATATTAAGCTATGTTAAAAAAAGTGATAAGTTGGTATATTCCATCATCCTATTCACTAATGCCATGGTGAGCCTTTTTGGGGTTTCACTCCATTCCAAAGTTTAGAGTTTCTCAATCTATTTTTTTACTTTTTTATTTTTTGTGTCATGTATGCTCTAAGGTGTACTTCAGTAGTGATTCAAACCTTCCATGGTCTAGTTTGTTTATACCTTGCTAGCTAAAAGTTTCATTTCTATGTGTTTCTATTCCTTTTTATTTTATTAATTTATTTTTATTTGTTGTAGATAGAGAAAACCCTTTGGGAACCATATAATCTCCTCAATGTGATTTGAGGTTCATCTTGCATCCATACCCCCTATATTTCATCATTGTTTTTACTACCAAATTCACTTTTTAGTTCCAATTTTGCTTTAGTGTTTATATTTTATTCTTCTTGCACATATAGAATACTAGAGATTTTATATAAGCTATTGAAATCTTCCCTAGTTTGTTCTTAGGTAATTTCTTCAATGTATGAAGTATCATCTAAGTTGGCTAAAGGGATTTTGATATCTAGATGCTATTAGAGACTGATATTTCTTCTTTTTGGGAATCTATACCACCATTTTCATTAACAAGCCACCTAAGTCCAAGTAAATCCCAAAAAGTGTTAAAAGGTTCTTTCATCTGGACCAACTCAAAATCAACATATTGTTTTATGACTTTCATACATACTTCTATATTTTTCCAAGTTCACATTGTTCTCATCCTAGATCCATTTTCTAGGGATATGTTCATACATGTTTTAACTAGTTTGTGTCTACCAAGTTTCTCCCATGTGGTGGAGAGTACTATATTCAATATTCTCTAAGATCTTCCATTGTATATTTCACCTAGCGGTCATTAGTTGGACATTAGTCACTAGAGGCCCATTTTTCTAATTTGGTCTTCTAAGAGGTGATTTAATCATGGCCTTTTATTCTAATGTTTCCCTAATTATTTCAACTTAATAGACAAGACATTGCTTCTTGATACATTTATCATTTCCTTCAGTGTTTGCATCTCTTGTTTTGTAAAAAATGCCACTTCTTCTAACAAATGTTGCTTAATTTATTTTTTGAATTGTTTGACAATTATATCATGTTTTCTCTTATCTAGTTTCAATAACTAAGGTTCCTCTTCTTCTATTTCTTCATTTTCCTCTGAAAATAAATAGTCCTAAAATCCTTCCTCTATCGTTGATTCTTTTTTTTTCCTATTATTTGTATCATGTTTGGTAACCACTTGCTCTCTATTTTTGTTTATTGGTTTCAATGTTTTTCTCCTCCTTTCTACTTGTATCATCTTAAAATGGAAGCACTTCCATGATAAGAGCATTTAGCCCTCTGAGCAGGTGTTTTTGGATCATGTCAAGCACCTTGAATGGGTCCTTGGCTTTGATCTAGATTTTTCCCCATTTTCCACTTCTCTTCTATACTTATTTTCTTCGTTCTAGGTGAAATTAGGGTTAGGATCTTGAGGATTCTCCTTAATTTCCCTCTTCCATGGCTCTATTTTCTAGGTAGGACTTAGAAATAGGTCCTCTTAGACTTCATCATAGTCATCATAAGATTTATGCCTCTCCCTGGCATTCTATCCCATTCTGACATCATTTCTAGGTCTTCGAGCATCCCAAGGACCTCCTGTCCTGATTCTGGTTGGATCTGGGCCCACAGGGTCAAAGTCGAGGTTGATCCTGACTAGGTCAGAATTGACCTCGATCCTGACTAGGTCAAGATTGAGCTCAATCCTGACTAGGTTAGGATTGAGGTTGTCTTTGACCTCCTCTAGAATCTATGCCCCTTTTTCATATTTGGTCCCGGCGGGCCCCGAAATCAATGTTGGGCCCTCAGATCTAAGTGCAGAAAGGTTTTAATTCAAATTTCATTTAATTTTTTTCCCTCCTTAGTTAGTTATTGTGATTGGACCATAATTCAAGGTGAAATTTGAATTATGGGCCCATTTCTAGGGGTTAAGGTTAATTCGGATTTAATTCCTCAATGTTGACCTTCTCTAGAGGTTTGTACCCTAGATCACTATAAAAGGAGGCCTTCCTCTCTCATTTTCTCCATCTTATTCCATCATGTTCAAGCACTCTCAAGTAAGGTGATCAAGCAAGTGTCCATTCAAGCAAGTAAGCCATTCAAGCATTCAAGTCCTCTTCTCCATCCAAGTTCTCCATCAAAAATCAAGGATTCAAGCATTCAAGCCATTGAAGGGATTGGTTCAAGCATTCAAGATTCATCATTCAAACCCTAGATCTAGCCATCATGATGGTGTGATCTTCCTTCAAGATCCTTTTTGTATCTTCTAGATCCATTAATTCTTCCCTCAAGGTGGATTCCAAGCATACAATCATGGAGGTTTGATTTACATTTATTGATGTTATGTTCAAGTTTTCATATTAACATACTTGATTAGATTTCAAATACAATTTGCATATCTATTGAATATCATAGCTTCATTGTTAGATCTACTTCTACTACTTGCTAGCATTCTCCATTTCAATTTCAATATTAAGGTTGATTCCAAACCGTGGTTTGACCAAGGAAACCCCCCTCCCCCCCCTCCCCCCCCCCCAAAACAAACAAAACCCCCTTTTTCTTGCAGGTACAGGCACAAAATTTCAGATCTGAGAGCATATTTGGATACCCTTTTCGACAAACTTTCGGGATCTATGAACAAAGTTAGAATCGACCTTTAGAATAAAAATGTAGCCTTTGACCTTTTATGAGGGTCAAAGATGACCTCCCTTAAAATTGGAAAAGATTTTTGGGTTTTGTAGATCTCGCAGTTTTGGTTCAAGCTCGCAAAAATCAACAGTTTCTGAGACTGTTTGACAGGGTTTTTAGTAGGTTCTTTTTCGAAGGTAAGTACCTTTATCTCTTCATTTCAACATTAGTCATTTACATTTACTTTCCATATCAATACAATTCAAATGTAAGTGTAAAATATTAGTTTTGGGGTCTCTTTTATGTGTAAACCATTGTCCTAGGACCCCATCCATATTTTATCCTTTACACTACTACAAGGTCTTCTCTAGAATTTCCTCCTTGTGAGGTGTCTGAGGTCCATATGTCATAATGATGGTAACTTCTTATTCTTTTTGATTGGACTCTTTGGATTACCTAAGCTCCTCTATGAAATTCATCAATCTAGGAAGATATGTTAATCTCTTTCTAAAATTCCATAGGTTTCCCACAAGTGAAGACAATATGGTTCTCTCCTCCATAGAATTTGTGCATTTGTTTTTCTTCTCTACCTAATATTTAGTTTCATCCACAACCAATGAAAGTAGACTCTTCTCTTCTCCTATTTCCCTCTTAGCCTACTCTAAAATTAGAGTTCCCATTATCATCCTAATATCCTTTTTTATTTTGTATTGTGCAAGCATTTTGGTTATCCTAAAAAGAGAGAATTTTGTATCCTACCTCATCTTGTCCTTCTTGATTGTAATTATTTGGACAAGATCTATTTCATTTTCTCCAAACTACAGGTTTATTTCTAGGATAGTCCTCATCAAGATTAGGTCTCATTTTTCACAGTAGCCACCATACATTGAATTAATATTTATTATTTTGGTAGCTGCAATTGTTTTCTCCATTTAACTATCAGGACAATCATTTCAAAGATGCCCTTCATTATTGCAATATGTGCACCATATCCGCTGAGGCTCAAATGACCTTATTTCCCATTGGATAGCCAATATTCTTACTTATTATTGTAGGATTTCCAATAACTCCATGTTTATGTTTTTTTGCATATTCCTCCAAGTCTACACCTCTATCTAGTAGGCCAATTGAATCAAGTCTATGTATTTATAAAAATCTCTTCCATCTAATTTAACTTGAGTATCCCAGTTTAGTTTGGAAATGAACAATTATATATTTTGTTTTTATAAAAAAGGTTCCTCTAGTTTTGGACATACTTCCTTAAATATTTTACCATATTCTTTGATGGATATTATGCCTTGGGTTAGATGTAACACTTTTGAGGATAATTTTGATCTTCAAAAGTTCAATATCAACTAATATTTTTCTCCATTCCATGTACCTTGGTGTTGTGGGTAATTTATCACATACCACTTCAAATCACCATCCCTCACTGATCCTATGATATCCATTAATATGTATTTATCAGTGACTCTGTGGACTCTCTCCCAAATAGATTCCAAGATAAAATGGTGTTGTTTGAAATTAATAGTTGTACAATAAGAAAAATAAAAAGAAGGAGAATGAGATATGGGGGTTCATTGATTAATCTTCAATTCCTATTGCACATTAGGAAGGGGAGATAACCCAATAGGATTAGAAGGGTCCAAATGTTGAATAGGTATCTAGGTTCCTTCACTAATACTAAAAAATGTTGGAGGAAACAAATGACTTACTATGTACATAGATTGATATAAAGTTGACAACTTTGTGCAGGTATCAAAAACAACAACCAAAAGATGTCACTAACATGTGGTTTTAATTTGATGCATATCTAAAGGGAAGAGGTCACTTGGGGCATCCTGTTATTGACACTTCTAACTAATTCAAATTACAGGTTGTTTGTCAAGTCTTGTACTTTTCAGATTTGAGTTGGTGTGAATCCCACTTGTACTTTCACACAAAAAAATAATAAAATTATTGTGTAAAGGGGGGTTTGCCTTGGTCAAAACCTGAATTGAATCGACCTTGAAATGAAATAAATGAAAGCATGTCATCATATAGAAGAGGCTAGATCTAAAAAAATGAAGTGTATTATACCCTGGTAATGTAAATGACTCTTTAAATGTTATTGAATATGTTGATGCAATACCTTTGACTTCACGCAAAAACCCAAAAGTAAATCAGGGAAGAAAAAAGCTTGTGTAATGGATGTTGTAGTTTTCCATGGTGCTTGATTGGAGAAAGATGACTTGAATGCTTAAAGGATTATGGATGCTTTAATATATGTAGATGGATGCTTCCACTATGATCTTCTTCCTTAACGGTGAACTCCTTTGGATTTTAATGAAGTAAAGAAGCCTGATCCATGGATAGGATTTCCTTGAAAACACCTTAGAATGATTCAAATCTTTCTTGAGAATTCTTTAGATGCAAAATTATAGGAAATCTCTTGAATCTTGATTGTGTTATTTTTATTTCAAAATTAAGAGAGAGAGATTTCTTTTATACCTCTCAAAATATTTTGGAACTCAAAGCTCAAATGAAGCTGATGGGAATCTCTAAATATTGCTTAACCAATGAGATGAGCCACCTATTTGAATTTTAGGGAAAAAATTTAGGGAAGAGGTTGTGGTGTAGAGGCACCCATGAAATACTTTTCATTTCCTAACATTAGTCTAAAATTATGCAAAAATGTAAAACATCAAAAAAAATCTGTAATGATATGCCAAAGTGGCTATTTTGTAACTGATTCAAGAAGTCAAAGAGTCATTGTAACCGCCCAAAATAATTATAAAGAGGGACAAAAATGTAATCATGAGGATGGTTGAGAGAGAGTTGAGAGAGAGTAAATTATGGTAGTGAGTGCAAAAGAGTGGTAAAAGAATCGGGCTCTCTGGTTGACATCCAAAGAGCCATTTATATTGTGTATGTTTTGGAGTTTTAATGTAATTTGTTTTCAATCATATGGCTTTTGCAAATTTTATTTGATTTCTCTCTTTACCAATAGAATTGTTATCTCTTAAGATTGACTACAGCATTCTTCTTGGCTGTAGTTTATGATAAAAGAATTCTAGAGTGAATCGGGTTTGGAGTTATTGGAAAATGCTATTAAATAGGTTGTTTTGAGTTATTGATAAGCGATATGTAATGGCCCGCTCATTTATGTTTTGGGTTCTTAACAGTCTCGATTTGGGGATGTTATGATAGAGTGAAATGCAAATCGGTTTATGATCAGTCTCGTTGAGACATTGGGAGTCATTTCTATTTGGCAAAGTATTGATTTAGAAGCCATTTGTTAATCCTTGAGTTGAACATAAACAATATTTTATTAGACTATTTTGTTTATATTTTAGTTTATGGATCGTTGTATCTGACTGAGGATCGGTTTAAGAAAATCAAATGCTAAATTCTTGAATGTATTAGAAAATGGTTTAAAGAACCGTTATACAATTTTTGTGTCAAATCATGCAATGGTTATCGAGAGGTTGGTAAGTTGGGTATGCAACGTAGAGGAAACCAAGAGATGGAGTATCGACAGTCATGTTAGAAGGTGCCTGCAAGTGACTTGGTTGCATAGACATTTGTGTTCGAGATTGGAGGAGGACGTGAGTACACTGGTGTCAAGTTACATCAATGATACAGTCATGGATGAAGTGGCTGCAAACGAAGATGAATTCCCTCATCAAATTTTCTATGAAGAAGATGATGATGTATATGATTATGAATATTCTACTAGTGACAATGAATATGTAAGATGAAAAGGAATGTTTTGATGATCTCCCTATCAATCATTGTTTATTAAAAAAGAAACCATAACATTCACCATGAGAAAATGGCTTGAGACTCTTCCAAATTGGCTATTGAGCAGTGAGATATGCAAATTTAAGAAAAATAATGAAGAATTTGCAGGTTAGAAAGGAAGCATCCATTTCCTCTGCATCAAGTGCTATTAGAGCCAGAAAAAGATCTGGACGGAGCAGTGGATTGGGTATTTGATTGCACCAATAAGGATGTGGTTGCAGGTGTATGTCTGCAAGCTGCAGAAAGGTAGACAGGCGGTCTATCATGGGGGCCATTGGAGATGGTCCACGGGCCTGAGCAGAAGGTCCAAGGTAGCCAACAGATCTGGGGAGAGAGGCAGTGAGATGACTCCTGGGTGAGGTAGAGTTATTTGTGAGTTTTAGCAGCATTGCTAGGTGGACTAGAAGTAGCACCTTGGAGGCAACCCATTTGTACTCCAGCGATGGGAGTCAGTTGTAGTATCAGAGCGAGCAACAGAAGCATGGCCAAGAAGTTTTGTTCCAAATTTATCCTCAGTATTTCTATGGGACATGGAAATCTTTGAAGTCTGGAAGTATGGTGTAGAGGCACTCACGAAATGTTTTTCATTTCCTAGCATTAGTCTAAAATTATGCAAAAATGTAAAACGTCAAAAAAAATCTGCAATGATATACCAAAGTGGCTATTTTGTAACCGATTCAAGAAGTCAAAGATGTTAATCCCTAAATTTTTGTTGTCTATTAGTGTACAACACTTAGTCATTTTCTAGGAAATGTTGGCTGGTCATCACTGCGACCAAGTAATCATATATAGGCCAAGTCATGTATAATGTATATTTACCGAGCAATAGTCACTACAGAGTAAAACAGTGGTCACTGAGTACCTTTGTATTAGCCCAGTTAGCTTTTGCCAAGTTATATAAAGAAGACAATGACAAGCACCAGAACATAAATAAAAGTGAATGTTGAGTGCTAGAGATATCTAATGCCAAGCAAGCCATAATCGATATATGTGTTTGTTATGGCACAAACACTTAGGTAAACCATTTTGGCTGCCATTTACATTTCATTTGTTGTTTGTTGAGGAAATCACAGAGGTGATTACGCTCTTGTATTGTAATCATTAATCCCTATGTACCACATGGAACCAATCAAAATTAAGGAAAGGTTAAGTGGCAAAAAGAGATAATCTAGATCGTAGATCTTAGATCTTGGAGAAATTTAATTGTCTATATAAGATGAGATCTGAACCCTAAAATGATGTAAGAGTGTGACAAAGAGAATATCTTTAGTACATAGAAGTATTCTGATAGAGTTCAGTGACCACATAGAATAGAGCAAAGTAGTGAAGGAAAGAATAGAGACATATTTGATAGATGAGATCAAATCTATACTAGAAGGAGAAGATCTCTAATCAGCATCACAGTGCAAACTGAAGGATCAAGTACTGAGACATTTTAACAGGTGTATCGGGGTAAATCTTTTAACACATTAGTTTTGACAGACTTTCATAAATCTCTTAATCGAGTGCTTACTTAGTTGTAAGTCTTAAATCCTTTTGCAAGGTAGACTGTATAAGTCTTAAGCTCTTAACAGGGCAGACCCCTCATAGAGTAGATCATATGTTGTGATCAAATTTGTAGCCCTAATAGACAAACTTTATACTACAGTAGTGAAGATTTGTGGGTGTCATCCCCACTCCAGTTTTACCTTTCAAGGGTTTTTGGGTAACGAAAAATCATTATGTTATGTTTATTTTCATGGGTGATGTTTAGCTTATTCGATCTATTATACTATTGAGTTTTATTCTTATGATGTGCAAGTTTCATTTATGTTAAATTGGATAACTCGATGATATCTAATTCACCCCCCCCCCCACCACCTCAGTATCACATTTTCCCAATAGATATTCAACAATTGGTATTAGAGCTGCTGGTCTCCTATAAAAGTCTAACCACTTGTGAGATAAAGATCTTGAGATGGAGGTTTATAAGTTGGGAAAAATCATAGAGAATCAGAAGATTAAAATTTAGCTTGCATTGCAACAACTTGAAACAGCTAGAGGAGAACTGAAGAAATCCTTAAGCAGAAGAAGAGAAATATCTATTCAACAAAATGAAACATAATATCAAGAAGATACTACTAGACTATTTGATAGTGGGAACTCTGCAAAGAGTGACAAATACATAAAGAGCTACTGGAGAAAAATAACATACTGAATAAGGACATCAGAAATATGAAGAGAGAACAACAAATTCAATCTGTGAAACTTTGTGAAGTAGTTGAATAGAAAAAGAAAGATGAAGAAGATAAGACAATGGCCGAAGAAGATAAAAGATAAATATCAATGAGAATTGATGAAAAGACAAATGACATGCAAAGGTTGACAAAAAATCAACTTGATAGGGTAAATCAACTACTAGTAGTTAATCAAGAATTGTGCAGGAAAGATGTGGAACTCACCAATCTGACATCATAAAATAATCAACTAAGGAATAAACTAAGAACTAAAAAGGAAGTCAATGAAAGGATAAACAAGCCTAATGAAGTTGTAAGATACTTTGAAGAGTTGTTAAGATCACCTAGAAGATATAGTGATACATCTGGACTTGGACATGATGAGAAATTTTCATCCACTGAGGAAGGTGAATCATCAAAGAGTGGAGAGAAAAGGAATGAAAAACCAAAGAAAAACAAGCCCACATGCCATCACTGTGGAAAGCTAGGTCATACAACCAACATTTGCAAAAGAAAACATGGTAAGTCTGATCCTAAACCAAAATTTAAAGGACATTGTTTTAACTATAAGAAACGTGGATATTAGGAACATGAATGTAGGACAAAGGTTAGTAATCTACCTACCTCACCTAAATTCCAAGGACACTTTCAACTGCTATAAATATGGACATAGAGCATTTGAATGCAAATCAAAATCCAAATGGTCATCAAATCAACAAACGAAGTCACCAAAGAAGGGTAATGCATATAGTTGGGACTACAACACTTGGTATAGTTTCCATTACTATGGAAAATATGGTCACATTGGAGAAAATTTTCTAAAGACACATTTTAGGGGTAAATCCAAGAGTTGGATGGATGGGAGTATGGTATGCTATAAATGCAATAAGATAGGTCACCTTAAGAAAGATTGCAAGTCACCCATACCAAGCAATGAGAAGAGCAAGAATGAAGAAACCATTGAGCAAATGAGAAATCAAGTGAACAAAACATGGAAGAAGAAAGAAGAGGGAAGCAGTAGTGAAGTCAATGCACCTGAGGTCACCCAATTCGATGGATTAGGTGATCAAACTACTTCAAACTAAGCAAAGAAGGTATGTATGGAACTGAGTCCTACAATGTTTTACTCTTACATCATTTCCTAACATTTGTTGAGAAAAAGTCCATATCTGCATAGATTAAGATGCATTAGGACAGATTTGAGCAAAGGACTACACTGCATATTTGATGTTGAGCATCAGTATTTTAGTCTATAGTGACCAAGTCAATAATGTATGTCAAGTACCTATGATATACGAGATGTGATGTACACTGAGTTGTAACCGAATAGTTGTAACGATCGAGCTTATGTTGACCGATTTTAACATGAGATTGTCGAGACAACTGTATCTCACCTAGAATGTGTATGCATCATTAATGAAGCCCTAATCTGACCATTTGAAGTCTATAAACTGGGAAGTTACCATTTATTTCATTTCACCAGTGAAATGAAATTTTTTAAAGAGATTCAGTAAGCAAGTAACCAATGCGATTAGTGCTAAGTATGATTTGCAAAAATCTTAACAGCGTGTCATCGGCAAATCATCTGAAGAACACTTGTGCAAGGTATTTTACCAAGTAATTTTTTTTTAATACTTTAAAGTTGTGAGACATGGCATCATCATCATCAACTATGATGAAGAATCAAGGAAAGGAGGTCTTTAATGTTCAATTAGTGAGGAATGAGGCGTGCAAGCCACAAAGGTTTCAGGCCATTCTGGAAAGTGCGATCATGGGAGATCTGACTGGAGCCATGTTGTCAATTCTGAATAATTTTTTAATGATAAATGATATATAGTCATGTTACATGTGCAAGATTGGAGAAATCAGAGATTATGAACTTAGAGAGGCATATGAGAAACTACGTAACAATAGAGTGTTGAAGACGGAACATGAGAAGGTTTCCAAGCAAGGGTTGGTTCACGTCCTTGACTATTCGCAAAAGTTCAAAGTAGAATGGATGAAGATTGTACTGAGCAAGGTACATGACATGGAAATATGGCTGAAGGATGGACCAGTCCAAATCACCAAAGACATGATTCATTGGGTAACTAGATGCCCTAAACTCCCTAGGAAGAAAACTATGAGATGTCAAAGCAAGGAGGAAATTCAAGAAAACACATAGGCGGTATGGAACAAGCTAGGCAAGACTATCTCTACTATCACCAACCCAGAAATTGAGCTTTCAGTAAGGATGATAGCACACAAATTCTATCAGTCAAGTCAGTTGGATAGCGTCCCATGTATGGCAGTGGACCAAGCTTGGAAAATAATTAAGAAGGATCATACATATGACCTTGCCAAGCTCCAACTGACACAAATTACCGAGAATCTTACATCTATCTGAAAAGAAAAGAATTCAATGTGTAAGTTTGGTTCCCTACTTGTTTGTTTATTCTTCTATATTCAAAAAAAATTTCCTACTATTGGAGGAGTAGTATGGGATAAGAGTAGGCCAGTGACAATTCAAATTAATGAGTTTGTTAGTCAAATGGGTGATAACTTTGAAAGCATTATGGAGAATTACTTTATAGAATTTAAAAAGAAAATGAGGAAGAGAAGTAGGATTCATGTATCCCTAGTAGAGAAATAGAAACAGGATATATGCTTCCTAGTTGACATTGACCTTACATATGCTCAAGCTATAATACTGAAGGTATCATGGCTAATGCCATTACCTTGTGAGGTAAAAATTGATGAAACTACAATAGAAATCATAGCCGTGTTAGTCAAGGAAGTTGATAAGAAGGCTACATCTTTTGGAGCCTATGAGGAAGAAAAGGATAAGATTACCATGGGACTAAAGTCTACTACCATGGAGACAAAGAGGGAAAAGATAGTGAAGAACATCAAGAGGATGATAGGAGGAGGAGAGGTAGATACACCTCTAGATCTGACTCAAGGATTAGGAGAAGATAAATCAAGTGAGTCTAGTGAAAGTGAAGAGGAGGAGAAGGTAGTAGAGAAGAAAGGAAAGAAGGCATCAGTTGTCGAGCCTATAGGTAAAAAAATGTAGAAACTACAGCCTATCTCCTCACCTGTTCTTAGGCCAAGAACTCGGGCAGCCTCTACAGTTGTATCTATCAAGCCTCAAAAGAAAAGTCTTGCATCAAGGAAGGGAAAAATTGTTCAGCCTAAGGTAGTGTCAAGGCAGTTGAAGAAGAAACCAAGGAGGAAACTCATTTTGGAGAAGGATGATGAGGAAATCAATAGTGATGAGGAAATAAAGAAGAAGGTTGCATCACAAAAAAAACACTGAGTGTGGATGAAATATGCCACAACATTAAAAGCATTGTTGGACTAGTAGGCTTCAAACAAATCAAGTTTGAAAGGATGAATATTAAGGACAAAGAAAAATTTGAAGAAGCAATGATTGAGATGCTCTACACATTGAAAATGGTACCACTTCAATTAGGGAAATTGATTCTTGATGAACTATATCAAAGACTAGCACAGAAATGGGAATATGCCCTTATGACAGAAAAGAAAATCAGGGAAAGTACACTTTCTCAAGTCACACTAGACTTGTCCCCTGCTTACATTCAGCAATACTTAGATTCATACAAAAACATATTCATTCCTAAGCTCTTGGCATACTCTATCCTTCAAAAAAAGGTTGAAGATGTTATTCAACAAAGTTTAAAGGTATGGAAGATCATTTTTGGTCTTATAGCTAATAAGAGCACACAACAAGAAGCTAGCACATCTAAAGGAGTTGAGATAGATAATAAAGAAGATGTTAGTGAACATCATATTCAGGAGGAAGCAACTCAGAAGACTGAGGAAAATAAGAAGTTGGGTGGAATAACTATTATTGATATCATTGAGGACACCCCAGTGAAAACTCATGTATTGACCGAAGGAAGAAATTCAAGTCGAGGCAGAAAAAGATACATCTTTGTCGAGTAGTAATCCTGTGTTATTACAAGTGATATATTATCCATAGATTATGGATACATCAACTGTTGAAGTTACCTCTGCCAATCTACACAAAGTTACAATTGATATCCTAGCCGATCATAGTATTACCAAGGAACAAGACATGTTGGTAATTACACCTAAGTCTACATCTATCAAGGAGTCAAATAAAGGACATGCAGAACAATCTGCATTAGTTTTAGTAAATCCTCATGTGGAGGAAAAGAAACCAGAAAAGAACACTCAAGAGCCTAAGGAGCAAGAGGCCATAAAAGCTCTTATACAGATGTTGAGTGGTACAACACCTAGAAAGAAGGCACCAAAAAAAAAGGAGAAATCTCCCACTCCATAGGTGACACTCGATGAAGTTATTGTGATTCCTAAATGGGACACAAATAACTTGAACTATGATCAAATGTAAATTTTGCAAGATCTACTGAAGAAGAAGAGGAAATGAGAATAAATGAGAAGAGAACATCAGCAAAAGCAAGTACTTCATGAAATAAAAGGTATATTCATTTATGCTTTTAAAATGACTGATGTAAATGAATCTGACCCTATTCTAGAACAACTTGTTCATATTGTTAAGAAAGTGACTGATGACAACAACAAGGCCAATGACAAATTGTTGCAGTGGTCAGAAAGAAAATTTGAGACCAAGGTACTTAATAAGGTCTTTATAGATATAGCAGTGAAGCAAAGAGAACTTTCTACCTTAATATTAGACTTGGAAGGAGTTGTACATAATGCAAAAACTTTGTACAAGAAACTATGTGATGTAGAAGTGTTTACCAAGGATAACCAAGAGTTGGTATATAAGCTACAGCTAGACATCAGGTCTACTAGTCACTCATTGATCTTTGATGCAAGTTCCAGCTCAATGCATTATGCCAGGCTTCTACATACTCAAGGGAGGTTAGCCGAGTTTATGGCTAATGATGGTAAGATAAGGGCTCAGCTACTCTCCATTCAAACAATGTTAACACCTCATATGGAGGCCATACAAAGAGAGTTAGCTACAAAAAAGGAATTAGTGCAAAAAGATCCCCATCTTTCTATTGTCAAGAGCCTCATTGACCTAGCTACCGAGCTAGAGGTAAAGTCTGAGGTTTTGAAGATTGCAACATCTATTTGAGACAGCACATTGCATATGGTCATGTAGCTTCACAAACCTTTTCTGGATAAGTATTTCAAGCTCCCTACAGCCGAAGAACTTCAAGTGACAAAAACAAGTGGGAAATAGTAGTGACGTGACATGTTAAGTCACAAAGAGGGAACAGAATCAGAGAGTAGAATCAAACTAAAGAAAGCAAAAATGAATGGTATGACATACTATGTTTTGTAAATGTATATATGTATTCGAGTGTATGTCAAATAAGGAATTCTTATATGTACAAATGTAAAAAAAAAAATTATGTTGTAAGACCGAGTTATGTTTTAGGGGGTGTATTCTGTATATATTTTTGTTAGTATTAAGTACTCTTGTAAATGTAATGAAAATGTCATGGCGAAGTGTTTTTTCCACTAATGTCAAAGGGGGAGATTGTTAATCCCTAAAGTTTTTATGTCTATTAGTGTCCAACACTTAATCATTTTCTAAGAAATGTTGGTCAGTCATCACTGCGACTGAGTCATCATATATAGGTTGAGTCATCTATAATGTATATTTACCAAGCAATAGTCACTGCCGAGTAAAACAGTGGTCACCGAGTACCTTTGTATTAGACGAGTCATCTTTTGCCGAGTTATATAAAGAAGACAATGTCGAGCACCAAAACATAAAGAATAGTGAATGTCGAGTGCTAGAGATATCTAATGCCAAGCAAGCCATAATCGACATATGTGTTTGTCATGGCACAAACACTTAGGTAAACCATTTTTTTTTCCATTTACATTTCATTTGTTGTTTGTTGAGGAAATCACGGAGGTGATTACACTCTTGTATTGTAATCATTAATCCCTATGTAACACATGGAACCAATCAGAATTAAGGAAAGGTTAAGCGGCAAAAATAGATAATCTAGATCATAAATCTTAGATCTAGGAGAAAGTTAATTATCTATATAAGATGTGATCTGAACCCTAAAACGATGTAAGAGTGTTACAGAGAGAATATCTTCAGTACAGAGAAGTATTCTGATAGAGTTCAATGAGTGAGTAGAATAGAGAAAAGCAATGAAGGATAGAATAGAGACATATTTGATAGATGAGATCAAATCTATACTGGAAGGAGAAGATCTGTAATCAACATCATAGTGAAAACTAAAGGATCGGGTACTGAGACATTTTAACAGGTGTATCAAGGTAAATCTTTTAACAAAGTAGTTTTGATAGACTTTTGTAAATCTCTTAACCGAGTGCTTACTTAGTTGTAAGTCTTAAATCCTTTTGCAAGGTAGATTGTATAAGTCTTAAGCTCTTAACAGGGAAGACCCCTCATAGGGTAGATCATATGTTGTGATCAAATTTGTAGCCCTAACAAGAAAACTTTATACTGCAGTAGTGAAGATTTGTGGGTGTCATCCCTGCCCTAGTTTTACCTTTCAAGGGTTTATGGGTAACCAAAATCATTATGTTATGTTTATTTTCATGGGTGATGTTTAGCTTATTTGATCTGTTATACTATTGAGTTTTATGCTTATGCTATGCAAGTTTCATTTATGTTAAATTGGATAAATCGGTGATATTTGATTCACCTTCCTCACTCTCAGTATCAGATTTTCCCAATATATTTCCAACAAAAGATTCATTGTAACCAACCAAAATAATTATAAAGAGGGCCAAAAATGTAATCACGAGGATGTTTGAGAGAGAGTTGAGAGAGAGGAAATGCGGTGGTGAGTGAAAAAGAGTGGTAAAAGAACCAGGCTCTCTGGCTGACAGCCAGAGAGCCATTTATATTGTGTATGTTTTGGAGTTTTAATGTAATGTGTTTTCAATCATCTGGTTTTTGCATATTTCATTTGATTTCTCTCTTTACCAATAGAATTTTTATCTCTTTAGATTGACTACAGCATTCTTCTTGGCTGTAGTTTTTGATAAAAGAATTCTAGAATCAATCAGGTTCAGAGTTATTGGAAAATGCTATTAAATAGGTTGTTTTGAGTTATTGATAAGTGATATGTAATGGCCTTCTCATTTATGTTTTGGATTCTTAACAGTCCTGATTTGGGGATGTTATGATAGAGTGAAATGTAGATCGATTTATTGATAGTCTCGTTGGGACATTGGGAGCCATTTCTATTTGGAAAAGTATTGATTTAGAAGTCATTTGTTAATCCTTGAGTTTAACATAAACAATATTTTATTAGATTGTTTTGTTTATGTTTTAGTTTATGCATCATTGTATTTGACTGAGGATCAGTTTAAGCAAATCAAATGCTAAATTCTTGAATTTATTAGAAAATGGTTTCAAGAACCGTTATACAATTATTGTGTCAAATCATGTAGTGGTTATCGGGAGGTTGGTAAGTTGGGTATGTAGCATGGAGGAAACCAAGAGATGGAGTGTTGACAATTATGTTAGAAGCCACCCATGAGTTACTTGTTTGCATAGACATTTGTGTTAGATATTGGAGGAGGACGCGAGTACACTGGTATCAAGTTACATCAATGATATAGTCATGGACAAAGTGGATGCAAATGAAGTTGAATTCCCTCATCAAATTGTCTATAAAGAAGATGGTGATGTATATGATTATGAATATTCTACTAGTGACAATGAATATGTAAGATGCAAAGGAATTTTTTGATGATCTCCCCATCAATCGATGTTTATAAAGAAAGAAACCATAACATGCACCATGAGAAAATGGTTTGAGACTCTTCTAAATCGGCTACTGAGTAGTGAGATATGCAGATTTAAGAAAACCAATGAAGAATTTGTAGGTTAGAAAGGAAGCATCGATTTCCTCCGCATCAAGTTGTAATCACCCAAAAATGGTCTAGTAAACTATAACGCCCCTCTCTAAACATTAAAATTTAAATACTAGACTACATCTTGTGCTTAATCAATTTTGCACATTAATTTAATCTCTTATTTCTTGCTCAAATCATCATTTTATCATTTATTCAATGATATCCTAAAGTTGGCCACTTTATCCTAAGCTTTATTTAATTAAAATAATGTGTCCCCTTATTAAATAAAATCCCCTTTATCCTATGTGTGAAAAATAAATTTCCTAATTCAAAAAGAAAAAGACTTTTTGTCTACATATTAAAAGCACACTTTTCAAGATGAGTGGAATCTCATTTTGCCTCTTAATCTCTTCCGTGCATCATTTTGCCTCTTAATCATGTTGATTTATTTTTCCTCTTGATAATCTTGTGCACCAAAGTCAAAATAAGGATTATTCCCCACCCTTAGATTTTGCCTCTTAATCTCTCATCATCTATTGCTCTTTAAAAAGGAGGCTCTTTCCTCACTTTTGCATTCTTATATCATTCATTCTATTGTTATGCTATCATTTTGTTTACTTGCATTCTAGAGAACTTGGAGCACTCATTTTCATCTTTCATACTCCTTTACTTGCATCTTAGACTAGTATTTCCTTATTGCATTTAGCTTAGATCACATAGCTTCATTAGAAGGTATCGTAATCTTGTAGATTAGCTTTACTTTCCTTGTTCTTGCATTTGCATCATAGCTTAGTTCTTTCATTTTATCTTAGATTACTTTCATTTGAATCTTCGATTCTATGGTGTACCTTGCAAGGGTCTCTCTTTAAGGTTCATTTGAGAGCCACCATTCATACTATTTAGATTCTTGTACGTCATAGATAAGAAGCTATAAGCCACTTATTGAGACTTCCTTCTTCATGGATTCTCTCAAGTATAATGGTTTATAGAAGTGTGTCACATTTTTGGCTCCCACCATGGGGCTAGATTCTAGGGTTTAGCTCCATTTCTTGCATTTTCTTGCATTTTTGTCATTTTGTTGTCCCAGATTCGTAACTCTATTTTGTAGGCTAGGAAAATCGTACAACATTATAGAGTATATTGGGATGATATTTCATAATACTACCAGATAATATTTTCCATTTTTTAGAATATCATTCCTATTCTCTGGGGTTTATCATCTTTGTTATGGAAGAATATTGTTCTGTTAGTACGATCTATTGCCTTATCTTGAAATATCATCTGGTTTTCGTAGGTATATCATATGATTTTTTGACAAATTGTAAAGCATCGCCCAAATTTGATTTCTTGCATAGTCCAAGCCATTTAGCCTAGTTTGCTTGCACTTTTCTTGCATGTTGAGTTTTTTTATTTCCTAACAACACCTAACAAGTGGTTTTATAGGTTTATTGGTCTCATTTGCATACTTTTGTGCCCTAACTTGTTTTTTTGTATATTTTCTTGCCAAAGAAATTTCATTTCTAAGACTACTAACATTGTGGTTTTGTAGGTTGCCTTGAAGATACAAATAAACATTGTACTTTCATAGATTGATTTTCTAGGCACATAGCTTAATTAGTTGTCTTTTGGTAAATGAAAATGTGCTTGATGTGTTTGGGAGACACTATGGAGTAGGAGAGTATTCTCTTTTACCTTGTGGAAAATCATAAATCTAGACCTCCATTAGCTATCCATTTACTTTTGTTGCATATACCTATAGAGGGCCTCCCAAGAGAGCAATATTTTGGGAACCACCCAAGTGGGGAACAAGCAAACCTGGCTAACTCCATCCCACTATAATAAAAATATTCCTTCAATATAAAGAGAGGGAATACATGGATATTTTCAACTTCTAATGCTTCCTCATGTGTAGGGCCTAGTTGCCTCAATCTTTCTAAGCAAGATTACACATGACTAGGTGCTTGTAGGACCTTCATGGTCTCAATCTTGTTTACAAGACTACAAGGGGAGTACATTCAACTTTTATAGGGTCGAGAGGTCTCAATATTTCTTGTGAGACTATACATTTTGGGTGTTTTTAGGGCTATAGGCCTCAATTTCACTTGTGAAACTACAAGGGGTAGTCATGAATGAAGACCCTTACTAAACACCTTAGGAATTAGAGGCTAACCATTTAGGTTGTGTGACCTCCTTTTTGAAAGGATTGATCCAAATGGACTTACCCGAATCACCCCAAGATACTCACCATATGTGTTCCTTTGGATGCTAAAGGTTGAATATGGCAATGTGGAAATACATGCGCTACGAGCATTGATCTCTTCCAATTGATCCATAACTTGCATAGTCCTAAGAAAGGCCATTCAACCACTTAATTATGGGGCTATGAACATCAAGTTGTGGGAAAAGGTTGGAACACTTCCCTTTTGACCTTAGGTAGAATTTTCTTGGTGTGTCTTCATTTTGTGCTAGACCTGTGGAAATCATTGGAACATACACATGACAATACTATTCATAGGGTTTTTATTTGAGACCTCCCAAGTGTTTGTATCATGTACGGTTTATTTGTCACTTACTTGATTATTTGAACACTACTCTATGCATCACATTTTCTTTAAAAACTTGGCTTTGAACTTCAAACTTGCTATCAAAACTGAAATTGCACACTGTCACAACAATTTACATTATTGAACTAGTCAAAATAGTCAATCAAATCAAGGTTTTTGAGTCAAAAGTTAGTCTTTTTATGTTTGGTGACTTAATATCATATGCTATTGTGATAAATATCATATGACAGTTTAGAAAATCATCTATCATTTAGGAAAATATCATCTGGGTTTACTTTGAAGTATCGTACGACTTATCCTCCATGTCTAACTATCATCTGGATTACTAAGGTTTGTCATCTAGTTACTAATCCAAGTTAGTCTTGCCTCAAATTTAATCGTAGCTGGCTTAGGAAGCTTATACTTGACTATTTATGGTTTCTTGGTCTAAAACTAGCAGGTTAGTGACTATTTTTAGCTTAAAAGGATCACCTCAATACCTTGGTTACATTTTTGATTAGTAAATTTGTTCACTTTTCTATCTCTTTTGGATATCTTTATCTTTACTTTGGTTTTATTTCTTGACTCGAGTCATAAGTCTCATACATAGGGAACTTACCCACAACTTGGGCACTTTGTGATAAGTCATCTTGATCTCTTTTTACTCACTCTTTTTCTATTTGACAAGTGAACACTTTGCTTCTATAGGGTGGACATCAAGTTGTCTTGTGTCATCTTAATTGGATCTTTACATTCTCATTCATGTCAGTAACAACTAGATATCAAATTGGTCAAGGGAAGTAACCTCTAATTAGCTTTGATGAATTACCTTTTCCTACTGGGCATCAAAGTCATCAAGACAAAGAACCTCAAATTACCTTTGACAAAGAAGATGATAATACTGAAGTTTGGTTTGATCCTTTTGGAAGTACCTTTGATAGTACCTTTGAGACACCACTTGCCTCATCAAGATCTAAAAATAGTTTATCTCTCACCATGTCTAGGGAAGAGCATAACAAGTGATTGAATGACCTTTTGAGCACAATGAGAGGTTAAGACAAAGTGAGCTAGGGAGAAAATCTTACATGGAGGAACAAGTGACTCATTTGGCTCAACAATTCAATGCCAATTTATTTGGAAATAACACACCTCCAAGATCTCCCCCAAGGTCAAAACATAATGGATTTGACTCACCTCCAAGATCTTCACATTTTAGGCATAACTCTCTACATGGAAATAATGTGGAACATGAAATTACTAAAGAAGAGCTCCTAAAATTTCAACAAGATGATTCTTATCAAAGACTCATGCTGAAAATATAGGAACAAAATGGCAACCAATATTTCATGCACTTAGCTTCTAGAGGGTTGAAACTCCCCCATGACTTTGATATTGATAGGTTTCTTCAAAGAAAGGAACCCTCACCTTTGGAAATTTCCATCAAGGAAATACAAGACCTAAAAAATGAAGTGTCAAGATTGAAAAAGGAAAAGTAGAAGCCTAAGTCATCATTTTCTATGGAAGCCATATGTGCTCTACCTTTTGACAAAAACATTTACATGATGCCTTTTCCAACAGATGTTGGGATTCCTAAGTATGAAAAGTATGATGGAATTAGGGATCTGCATGACCATGTTAGACAATTCTATGCTTTGAGTATGGACTTCATGCATGATGATACTTACCTTATAAGACTCTTTTATAGGAGTCTAAATGGCCAGGCTATCACAAAAATCACACCTCCTCTAAAGTCCTTTGATGAGCTTGTCCAAAGGTTTATTGAACAATACTCTTACAACATTCAACATCCTGTGACAATGCTTGACCTATGCAACATCAAACAAAAACAAGGTACACCTTTTGTTACATTCTTACAAAGATAGAGGAAGTTACACTCAAGATACCCACAAAAACATCTAGAGAATGAGAACATTGATATCTTTGTTAATAATCACATACCTGAGTTGCATTATGATCTTAGTTAAAGCAAGTCTTTTTCACCTTTAATGACATGATTGAGAGCGATTCTCAAATAGAGGATGTTTTAGTAAAAAAGGGTGAGATCACATTAAGCAAGGATAAATAAAACAATGGTAATGGCTATAAAAAAGAAAAGAATAAGCCTTGGAATAAGAAAAAGCATGTGGTTAATGATGGTTTTGTTAATGAACCTAAGCCTAAAGAGCCCATTTTCAACTTGGCTAGTGCTATCCAAACAACCAGACAACAAGAAGCTACAAAATCTAGTGATTCTAATAGAGATAATATTCATGGGAACCTAAGCCTAAATGTGATTTTACCCCCTTGGGAGATTCATATGATTTGATACTTAAGACCTTACTTGACAAAAATATTAGCACAATACCAAAATATTCTAAACCTTATGAGTCGGAGGTGAAACCTAAGTGGTGGAATGACAACCATTATTGTGAGTATCATAAAAACAAGGGACACAAAAATGACAACTGCATAAAATTGAAACATGTCATTCAAGATCTTATTGAGGATGGGAAGGTTGGAGTAGAAGGTCTTGTTAAGAATTATGATCATAAGGCTTTTAAGGAACCACTCCCCAAGTATGACAAAGGATAAACATCAAAGAAAGATGAGGGAGCTAAAATCAACTACACTTATATGAATAATGACAATGTTGTTCTTATGCTTGAACCTATGAATGAAAATATTAACATGATGAGACCTAAAAATGATGGACCCAACTATGATTTAGATATTTATTAGGCACCTAAAATTTTCTTGAAAGGTATTGGATCTTCCATGCAACCCCAATCATGCAATGAGTGTAAGCACATGATCATGCTTAGAGGTGTTACATCTTCTTCACATAGGGAAAGTCTAAATATTGTCACTAGGATTCAACCAAAGGTTATTCTTAGGGGTCCATATTCTTCCAAGAAAGTTGACCCTAAGCAAGTGGCATCCTCTTCCAAACAAGCCTCTACTTCCAGCAAGTCAAACTATAATCTAGTAGATCAACTTCAGCATACTCCAACCCAGATTTTAATCTTTGAGCTACTAGAGTTATCACCTACACACAAGGAGATCTTAGAGAAAGCTTTGCAAACTACAAGTGTCCCCAAAGTCATTGTGTAGACACAAAAAATTGGTCAAAGGCTTAAATCAATCAAAAGGTGCATCAAATCATCAAAATAGCACGAAAAATCAATAAATGGAACAAAGGCAATTCAAATCAAAGGAAAATTCAATTAAATGATTAAATGATTAAATAAAGCTTGAAAAGGGGAAAAACACTAAGAAATTGATTAAATTCAATTAATGACATAGTTGTTGAGAGCAAAAATCAAAATGAACCTCTTACCCTTCATGGCTAAATTTAATTACTTTAATTAATTAATAAATACTAATTTCCCTCAACAAAGCAAAAAGGAGACAAAATGGACACAAATCACTTACTTTTGTTGAAATGGTCCAGCCTTTTGAAACCATTTAAATGATTGTCCCCCCATTTATGGACAAAGCAAAGCCAGTTGACCTTACCCAAGCATAACCATGGTTATCTCACTCTACCCCCTACCCTTGGGAAAATCTTATATATTGAAGGCATTTAGAGGCATAAATCATCCACTCCATATCTTTGAATTGTAGCAAAGTTCTGGCAATTTGCATCCACATCACTCACTTATCATTTTTCATTGCTAATTAGCTTAAATTGCTTTGATCATAGTAGATTGTTCATCAAATAGAGCTAGAATTTGATAGAATAGATCTAAATTTGCATATCATATAGCTTAATTCTCATCTTTAGAGTGTCACTAGTGAGTATCATAGCTGAGAGCCTCATTTACCACTTTATTTTAGAGATCCATGAGATATTTAGATTAATTGTGCATTATTTAGATTAGTTTTCTTTGAATAGTGTAATTGTCTTTTAAATCTTGTTATTTCATGAAGGTGTAAAACTCACACACACACATTGATACTGATCAATTTTAGACCATGGTTAATCACATTTCTACTCCACATTACCTTTCATTTCCTGAGGAAGATGACAAGTCTTTAAGTCACCCACATAACCTTTCCCTACATATTGAAATCCAAATATATCAACCCTGAGTCAAAAACATGTTGATATATAATGGCACTGAGTTAAATATCTATTCTTTTAGCATGATTAAGAAGTTAGGATTATTAGATTTCACCATCGATCCAAGGAAAAATATTACTATTAAAGCCTATGACAAAGTTGACAGGTCTTCCAAAGGATTGATTGTGTTACATATTCGGGTTGGTCTAGTGGAAAAATATGTGGTCTTTCAAGTTCTTGATATTCCTCTTTCTTAAAACATATTACTAGGGAGACCATAGATCCAAGATATGAAAGCGGTCCCCTCTACCTACCATCAGTGCATAAATTTTCCCTTCAACGGTACTAAGATTTCCATTCTAAGGGATAATTCTATGTCTATCAATGTGCTTACTGTTGAATCTTTAGTCCCACATAATAGAGTTTCTGATGAGACTAAGACTACTCTTTTTTATTGTGAGAAGAAGTTAAAAATGCTTAATTTTGGGATGGGGGAATATCAACTAGATTCTATTGCTACACTCCCAATCTCCCCCCATTATTATGGTAAACCTTCAAAGAATAAGAAGCCTTCATCTTCCGCTATGACATTTTTGGGGACCGTTGTCCAATCCTCAATACCTCTAGAAGATGAAAAAGAGGAACAAGATATTAGGGAGTAGGTCTATAGAGAGGAATAACCTAAGGAAGTTATGCTTACTATTGTAGTTTCTCCCAAAAGATATGGAAAAGGCTATGAGTTTTTAGCTAAGATGGGTTACCTAGGTCATGGTTCTTTGAGCAATAAGAAGCATGCTCTTGCTGAACCCATGAGTCACACAAATGGAAGGAAATATAAGGATAAGACTAGATTGGCATTTAATAATGCACAACTAGTTTTTGACCCATCTCATAATAACTCTAGTGAATCTAAAGAAGAGACTGTACCTACTCACACTTGTCACCAAGATCAAGAAAACTTTGTTCCCTCTACTATCATTCTTTGGAATGAAGAAGGATCTCCTCTAGAAAATGATGATGAAGTTTCTACATCTCACCAAAGTGAAGAGTCATATGTTTAATATCCTAATAGAGAACACATGCAAAATAATATGACATGGTTGTTACAAAGAGAAAATAATACTGAGTCACAAGAATTTGAATGGGATTCTCTCTCAGTTGAGTCAATAGAATTGAGAATAGATGTGGTGCATACATATGCTAACCAAACTAAAGTGGTATTTGAGTCACATTTAGGTCCTAATGATTCAAACTTACATGCTACTTTCATTGATCAAGTTAACCACTCTAGGTATCAAATGAATCTAGGTATTTTTGAGAGAGACCTTATAGACTCTAACTATCTTGTCACTAGAGATAATTTCTCCCATATCAATAAGTTATAACCTTCCACTTCTATCCCACTCATGTACTCTGACCTTATCAATTGGTCACAATAGAATCAATAACCGACATTACCTTCTTTCCAAAATGACTATGAAATAGCCTACTACCTTAATGCTATTGAGACCTTAGTTTCTTCCACTAGTGAACTAGTAGTAAACTTGACTGAAATAGATATCAAGTACCTTAGTCATTAAATAAAAATAAAATTGAAAAATAATAGGCACTCTGATGGAAAAAACCACTTTGTGATAGTGTTAGAGCCTAAAAAGGTAAAAACAAAAGACGCATCTAAGGGTGAAAACCTCTTTGAGGCACCTAAGGATTAGGTACTTGGTAGTTCACCTAGTTATTTTTAGGATAGATCTTTAGTATTAATAGATCCAACAAAGACTATAAATCTTGGGACAACTGAAGCACCTCAGATCATATGTTTAGCTCAATCTTTTTCAACAGATGAAAAACAACAATTCACTAAGTTCTTCAGGGAAAAGAAAGTCAACTTTTCTTGGACATATGTAGACATGCTAGGGATGGACACTAATATAATTATGCATCATCTATCCATAGCTCCTAGTGTTAAGCCAAACAAACAAAAACTATGAAAGATGCATCCACACGTAGCTCTCTTGGTCAAAGATGAATTAGAGAAACTCTTGAGTATTGGATTTATATGAGCTATAGATTATGTCAAATGGATCTCAAACATTATACATGTATCTAAACATGACAAATCCATTTGTGTATGCACATATTTTTGAGACCTAAAAAAGTCTTTTCCAAAGGATGACTTTCCACTTCCAAACATAGACATAATAGTCGATATGACTATGGGTTATGAAATGTACTCTCTCATGGATGGTTTCTCGGGATACAATCAAATTAAAATAGATCTTGAAAATCAAGAAAAGAATGCCTTCACATGTGCATGATGAACCTTTTATTGGAATGTCATGCCATTTGGACTAAAAAATTCTAGAGCTACTTATCAAAGAGTTATGACTACCATCTTTCATGACATGATGTGTAGAAACATGGAAGATTATGTGGATGATACCTTCAAAAAATATAAGAAAAGGAACATGCATCTTGAAGATTTGAGTTTGACTTAGACAGGATGGAACAATTCCAACTCAAATTAAACCCTAAGAAATGTGTTTTTGGAGTCACCTCGGGAAAACTACTTGGATACATCATTTCAGCTAAAGGAATCAAGTTTGATCCCGAAAAGGTCCAAGATATAATGGAGATGCCACCTCCAAAACACATAAGTCAACTAAGGAGTCTACAAGGGCACCTTCATTCTATCCGGAGGTTTATATCCCAACTTTCTGGCAGAGCTCAACCTTTCAATAGGAATCGACAAAAAGGAGCTACATGTACATGGAATGAGGAATGTGAGAAAATTATCAATTAGATCAAATAATATTTTTCCAAACCTCCAATCTTAATGCCTCCTATTCTAGGAAAACCTCTTATTTTATACATCTCAACTACAGCTACATCCTTTGGGGCATTATTGGTACAACAAGATGAACATGGGAAAGAAAGAGCTATATACTATATCAAAAAAATATTAGTATCTTATGAGATCAATTACAACAACACTAAAAAATTTTTCCTTGTAGTGGTGTTTGCATCTCAAAATCTCAGACATTACACAACTTGTAGAAAAAAATAATCCTTTTAAGTACTTAAAAAATAAATCTACTCTTACTGGTTGATTCGCTAAATGAATTATGATTCTCTCTAAATTTGACATTGAGTACGTTGATTGTAAGGCCATAAAAGGACAAGAAATTGTTGATCAACTAGCTGAGTTCCCTCTACAAGATGATGCTCCTATATAGATTGACTTTCCTAACTCGTCTATTATGTATGTAACTGAGTGAACATGGAAGATGTTCTTTGATGGATCTCACACACAAAATGGTGTTGGAACTGGTATTTTGTTTATCACACCTTATGGTTACACTATCCCAAAGATGATAAATTGATTCCTTACAAGAAGATGATTGATGATCTCAAGAATTACTTTACTTTTGTCACATTCCAAAAGATCCCTAGAGCTAACAATAGGGAAGATGATGCCATGGCTACTTTGGCTTCTATCTTATAGATGGAGGAGCATGAGTCCAGATTTCAATTCCTGGTTGAAGAACTATAATACCCTACCTATGATACCCCTGACAACCATCTCATATGTACTATGATTGGTCATGATTCCTATCGATATGATAACATTTACTCTTACTTGCATGATCAAATCATCTCTGATAACCTAACCTGCAATGAGAAATGATAACTCATTCACAATGTTTCCTGCTACACCCTCATCTCTAGTGACCTATTTAGGAAGGGTCTAGATAGAACACTTTTGAGGTGCCTAGAGAAAGATGAGTCTAAACGTGTGTTATCTGAAACTAATGATGGCGTATGTGGGTCTCACTCTAACGATCTTGCGCTAGCTCAAAACCTAATGAGGTCTAGTTATTATTTTCCTACTATACAAACATATGCCATGTGTTATGCTAAGTCTTGTAAGAAGTGTTAGATACATGGGAATTTGATCCATTTTCTAAAAAGAGAAATTATTCCATCTATTACACATTGGTCTTTTCAGTAGTGGGATTTTGATTTGGTAGGTCAAATACATCCTAACTCATCTAGTGGACACAAGTTTATCATTACTACAATAGATTATTTTACAAAGTGGGTTGAGGTTGTTCATCTCTTGGCTGCTATTGGAAAATAAGTGTCTTTGTTCATTCATAATCATATCATTTGTTACTACGACATACCTTCCTCCATAGTTACTAATAATGGAGGACAATTCAAAAACAAGGATCTTAAGTAGTTATGTATGAAATTTAAGATTAAGCAACATTGGTCTTTAATCTACTACCCTCAAGGCTGAATTTTCTAATAAGACACTATTGAAAATCTTACACAGAATAGTTAACAAGATAGGGAGAGATTGTCACTTACAAATCAACCCTGTGCTATGGGCCTATAGAACTAGCATTCACACACCTACTGGAGCTACACCATTTTCACTTGTTTATGGATCTGAAGCTATTTTACCTCTTGAGGTTGAAATATCTTCCCTAAGGGTTTCATTGAAAGGCCTCATCACAGATAACGATTATAGAATCATGTGTATACAAGATCTATAAATTATGGATGAGCGTAGAAGAGTTGTGTTTAATCACATGAGGGTGTATCAAAAAGGTATTTGACAAAGCTATAAAAAAAAGGTTCATTCTAGATAATTTCAGTTTGGAGATCTCATCTTGAGAGAGAATCCCAAAAATTAACAAAATAGAGCACATAAAGGGAAGTTTGAACCGAACCAGTTGGGTCCCTACATAGTTACGGTTGCTTTTAGGTCTAGTACCTATCTACTTTCTACACCTGAGGGAGAAAAAATCCCTAAACCTATCAACATACTTCATCTAAATAAATTCTATGCATGATTCTCCAGAGCTTTGTACATATCTTAATGTCTTGAAAAAATCTTAAAAATCTTAAAATGTCCTAAAATATTCAAAAAAATTGATATATGATCCTGAAAAAATTCTAAAAAGATAAAAAAGTGCTGAAAAAATGATCATCTTAGTGAAAACCTGGCAAACAAGCGCTTTGATGCATCAACAAAAAAATAAAAATAAAAATAAAAATGAGAAAAAGACAAAAAAGGTGCCTTAGCGAAAACTTGGAAACAAGCATCATGGTCGCAAAAATAGTCCTTCTGAGTGGTAAAAACTTGGAAACATGTGCTACTTGATACCCATGCACTTATATTTATCAGCTTGTTGCTTTGCACTCTAAACCCTTTCGACTTCCATCTCTAATTTCCTTGGTCTAGGATTGATCTTTGTCTAGGGCTAGGGGGCATGAATTGTATTCTCCTTCCGTGTGCAATGGTGTTTCTTATTTACTCACCCCAAATAGTTTTTCTCAACACTTCCTTTGACATCGAGTGTTTCTTAATACTTATTAGATATTCTACCTTGAGTCCATGTTTTATTTTCAATCTAGGATTGTGTGATATTTCTCACCTACAGGCATGATTCTTAGTGAGTCAGTGATTAACTTTTTCATTTTCACACTGCACTTAAACTGAAATGACTGAGACATGTTATGACTTGTTTTCTTTGAGTGATAATTGATTACTAATTTTCATTGAGTGTTCCTTCCTTAGTCTCTTTGGGATGTCACATCTAGAGGACTAGGGGCATGGGGCATTTTTTCTTTGATTTATGCTTATGGGTATCACTTTGATGATCCTAGGTGTCTCTTGCTTTGACACCTTGGACACTAGGGATATTTGGAGCTTTATCCTTGACTATTACATTGTGTCTTCTTACACAAGACCGTACTCCTGGTTATCTTGGCAATTATGGTTTGATACTGGTATAATTTTGCAACGGTAACTTAGAAACCATGTTTAAGTCATCTCGGCTCTTATGCCTTGATGCTTACATATGTTTCCTACACTCTATCTGATATAGATCATATTCATATCTTCATAGGTGTTCTTATACTAGTGATGGTTCTATGATCTTGTGATGTCCCTTAATAAGGCTTGATAATAAACATGACCTATTAACCCTCGCAAGTCACACTTTACATCTTCATAGTAGTTTTCATTTTAAAGTTCATTCTAGTTTTCATGTGAGTTAGGAGAGAGTCTCCTTCATCATTTTAGATGGATAGTCAATTGTGCTTGATCGCATATCTTCCCTCTTGACCATGTCTTTTCTGCCTCTTTAATCTTTCACTCATTCACCTTATTCTTCTACCTGTCATCTCAAGGGGTTAATCATATCATCATATCTAATCTATCCAAAGTGTTAAGTTTCAAATCATGAAGTGCAGAACATACATATCAGAGTATCAAGTATCAACAACTATGAGAGTGTTACATCGAAAGGAATAGAACAAGAAGACATGAGTACATATTGGCATCACATGCAACAAAAGTGTTGAAAGTAAAGACATATCCATAATATCAAGAGCATAAAGTAAATGAGACAATTACACAACACATATCATCTTAATCCAGTATCTCTTATATATATAAATGAATCAGTCCAAGTACAATAATCATAACATCAAAATCTAGATAGAATGTCTCCAAAATATTAGATGGGAATCCCTAATACAATCTATGACTGATTCCCACCCTCTTGAGTAGGTGGATGAGGGGGAGGAGCCTGGTTCATGTCTAGTGCTTGCACTGCATCCTCTGATCTACCCACATGTTGTGATTAGTCTAGCACTCTCTAACCCTCAAGAACCATAGCTAGGTATGTTGCATAATAATAGGTTGTTTTAGCCCTTTGTCACTCTCCATCCTGCCATGCTTGGTCTCTCTCCTGAGGCACCTCCTAGACCCATGCATGCTCATTCTATAATTATTGGTCCCTCATAGATATGCTAATAGGGCCTACTACAACTCAAACTCTAGTGCCCTCTTCTTTAGCTGAGCTGGCATCCTCTCCTCTGATCTAGTTCCTCTGTCAACTCGTGACCTCCACACTAGCCGCTCCTCTGGCTCATCCTCGTCTATATCCACCACCGCACCTCTAGCCCTAGATTAGGTGGATGTTGTACTATTAGAATGGGCATCACCCCCAATCCCACTAGAGATACCTCCTCCTCTCCATCCTCTGTCTCCATCTCCCTCATCATCACCTTTGTGTCCTCCTTCCTCGGGCCCTAAACCTGTGGAAGCAATGAATCTAGGATATGGGTGCTCCCATAGTCATCTCCTTTAATTAGAGGATGTCCCTGCATCTACCACCCTAGGGAGTAATTCCCACACTATCCTTTGTAGATATTGTGTATCATGTAGACATATATCATATCTCAATATGGGACCCCATCCAAGGTCCTCCTTCTCCCTATACCTGGCATAATCTATGGTCTCTCTACTAATGCCTTGTACTCTACCAAACTAGTGCCACACTCTACTAATAAAAAATCTCTCTACTATCCATGAGTGTCTCCCTAATAGTGGCCTTATGTAAAACATGAATGCTAAATCATCTCTCACCTCAACCCACTACTCACAATCTATGTAGGGACGCCATACCACAAAATTTAAATCATCTAGTTTCCTCCTCTAGTATGGGGCATCCCCCACATGAGTCTTCTATACAAAACTTGAATACCTATAGATATAGGGTTGCCCCCTCTATTTAGGTTGCACCCTCAAATAGATCACGATGATGTGCTCCCATGACCACACCTATTCCAAGATAGCTCCCAAAGACCATATATTCCCCTCCCTATAGACTATATCATGTAGCTCATGATACATGTCTGCTAAGAGAGAGGGTCTCCATGCCATGCATCAAGGATGAGACAAAAGATCCATAACCAAGTGACCCCATCCACACTAGAAACCTATTTGGCTTGTATCAGCTCCCATAACATGGTCGATCAATGAAAAAAGGATGCATGCAATAGGATACTCATTACCATAGGTATCCATCATCTACTTCCATAAGATGGTCCAATCAAGAATAGAAAAATCATTGAACATGTTCTGCATGGTTTCTATCTCATTTGTAGGTGACTAATCAAAATAGACCTACATCCTATCATAGTTTTGGCTCTTGATTTAACAAGATTTTAACTACCTTTATTAATGCAGAGATATACCTATGGGGTAGCTTACTTCCCACAATCAATACATTCATACAAGACAAGGACCAATGAACAAAGCACTAAGGCTTTCTACACTTTGAACTCTACAAAATTCAAGCAAGTGCACCTAGGATTAGGATCACTTAATCTCAATCTTTTCACTAATCCTCACAAAGCAGATATGTGCACATAATACTTCTTGTTATCTTTGACATAAAGGGATAGGATGTGAAGCTAAACACACTATAAAGTTACTCACAAATAAAGAAGGGGTTATTGCTATTAAGTCCACAATTACTGACTTAAAGATTTAGAATTTGGTTTGTTTAAGTTTTGGGTGGAATGGATCTCTGAAATACCCAAAATCTACCATAGACCAATGCCTTATCCAATGGGAAACATAGTCAAATAAACATTGCAACAAAGAGATATGAAACAAGAAGACCACAAATTATAATATGTTGATTCCGTACACCAATCATACACCATTGATCAGACCATACTTAATAATCCACCTATGTACTTAGATATGCAATCACCTATTCAAAGAATTTTAACCCTCCCCTTAGGAGAGACCTAGAAATAAGTAATACATTAAGTAGCATCCACTAAAATAAAAGTATGAGATGCCCTTGATATCCTAACTCATACACATCTGAAAACTAGTCCTACACTCAGTCGTTCATGTGAAAACAACTCTATTGTAGACATCTTCAAACATACAATAGAAAAACTAAAACACCCTTGATGCTCTAATCAATAAGAGAAAGACCAAATGGAGACAATCTGATAGTAGTATATACATAAGAAAACTTGTTACAATTTACATTTTTATCTAAAAACCAGAAAGGATACAAGAACACCCTATATGAAGAGAAGACAAAAATATTTACAGAAGGAACCACTCATGGAACCAGCTCTAAGAAAATTATAGAGAATCTGGAACCCCTACTAAATGATCTTGGAAATCCTTATAAAGGATTGCAACAAGCTTGGGATAATTTAGGTCAAAATCAGGTCTACAACCACTGGGTATAATAAGAAATAAAAGCCATCATGAAAGACTGGAAACCCAGGAGGATCAAATCAAATCTAAAGTACAATTATTTGGATTTCTCATCAATAGGATAACTATAATTATAATTCACCAAATTCTTGTTGTAGAAAAAACAACTTTAAATACCATAACCAACCACAACTTGTGTGTACAGGGCATGGAGACAAATGACATCCATCAAACCCTAGCTACCCTATTAAAATATCAATTCTGCATTAAACTGGCATGGCATCCTCAAGAAAGAAAATCAGATTTGTGCAACTACCTAATATCTTGTTCATCAATTCTTTACCTACAACTATCCTTGGAGAAAACAAATTAGATTTGGTCTTGTCGTATTTGGTTCAGCATTTAGAAACCCTACAGAGAAACCCTAGCAAAAGATTCAAATTATTGGCCCTAACAGTTAATCAATCAGGTTTAAAACATGACTGTTGATCTCTTTCCTTTCCTGGCATATCAGACGGTTCACTTATTTAGGAAATAGTCAACTTAGCCCTTTAAATATACCCATCCATATCATCAGTATCAGCAACCAATTAGAAATAAGCACCTCAGCATGACCTGGTAGCTGGACCCATCACTTTATCGGTCTTTAAAATAGGACTATTGATCTTCACTTAAGAAAGAATCAACGGTTGTCACAATGCTGCAATGGTTAATACCTCGTGCACCTTTTCTTCTCAACAATATGACAACTATCAGATTGACTTACATCTAGTGTCCCTTTAACACGCTGGAACCCTCAGCCCCACTGACAATTTCCAAGTCACCAACCCTCGCGACTAATGAAAAACAAACACATCAGCAACACCTGGTATCGGACCCACCTAGACCTTGGTGTTTATCTGTTGGAAGATCAGACAACTATCACAATGCCGCATTGGTTAACATCTGGGAATCTTAAGATAAAGGCAATGTGACGACTATAAATCTTGATCAAACTTTTAATTGACCACGTAGCCTTAAGAAACTAGGCCCTCCTTGACAGGTGTCATTCAATCACATCCCTAAAAGAAGGAAACTGTCAGTGAAGTCAAGCTAAGGTGTAGCGACAATCATCAATCAAATCTCATCGATAGCCCAAATTTAATCTTCAAGCCTTCAAACCTTAACTCATGCTTGATCACAAGATCATGCGACTGAAGTAGTTGCCAAATCTCAAAACATTTCTCTTAAACCCAGTTACATCTGGAGAACATGAGATAGCCTTTATTAGTCAAGTAGCCAGATCTTTCATTCAACCCTAGTTTTATTCAGTGAATAAGCATTGACCATTGATCAAGATCAACATTGATGGTCCTTTCTTAATCCCTAAATTCTAAGTGCCTTGGTTGTTTCATCTGGAGAATCAACAACTGAAGGAAAAATTAATTGTTCACTAGGTCACTAGATGTTAAGCCACTAACTCCTAGGATCATGAGATCACGTGAACACTCAGTCACCAAGTCACTGAATAGAAGACTTAACTACTTGGGCAAGGAAATAGAACATGTGTAGAAAGGGACTTTAAGTGACCAGGAAAAGGGTAATGGAGAAATAGACTTTGGCTAGGGTTTTGGAATTAGACAAATTTCATGAAGCCCTAGGACATGGATAAACCCTATTTCCCAGACCTTAAAACTTCTATAGCTCACTAGTTTTTGCACATTAGGCCATGTGATCTTGACTGGAGCTTGATGACACCATGAACTATCCCAAGCTAGGCTCACAAGCTATGAAACCTAATAGATTTTCTTCACTGATAAAAAATAAGTTGCAGCCAGGGCAAGACAATTTTATTAGGATTTTAGCAGGAATAGACCATTTTCATAGGATTTGGCATTTTACAGGAAAATGGGCTAACACATAGAAGATTAAGTATCAGTATCAGGGAAATATAAGTATATCTCAACCAGAATATGCAATCATCAAGATACTTATAGGCTCTCCCCTACATGGGATGCGCAAAATCTGATAGATGTCCTCGAGAGTAACAATGATCTCTTCCGTCAGAAAGTGAAAAGTATTATGCTCAAAGTAAAACCTCTCAGCTAGTGTAGTCAATACACCATGGTTTGCCCAAATATAGGGCATGTATAACATCTCTCCTAGACCCATGGTGTCAAGAATACCTCTCTCATCATCAAATAGATGTGGAACCAACCGTAATCCCACTAGATGAGGTGCTCTAATTATGATATTTGGAAATCATCGTTGCATCACAAATACATGTAAAAACATATTAGAATACATCAGTGATAAATCAGAAAGTGACTAAAAACATCAAGAAGAATCAACAATAGCTAAAACTGCTACTAATCAAATCATCAAGAAGTTAAGTGATTTAATTTCTTTAGGCGATGGTCAACATGCAGTATTTATTTCATGTGATACTTCACAATATAGTAGTGTGATCCTTTGTTATGGTATGATCTTTCGCACAATATCACACGAGCATTGGGTAGTCCTCATACAATATTTGGTACAAAAAGAAAATGATACATCAAAACCAAGCAAAACATTGTACGATTTTTCTTACAACTACCATGCAACATTTTGGATTTTTGTACAAAAAATTGAAAAAATTTCTTAAAACGTGCTAAAAATGACAAAATGAAAGCTAAATCAAAAAAGTTTTTGATCAATTACTACTTGGGGATACTGTTGAGGCCGATTATGCAACTGGCTAAGCTCAAATTGGTGCTTCTCAATGAGAACTCACTTATCTACCATCGAGAAGATCTCTCTTTCTCTAAAATCACTAAAAGACAATATGCACAAATGATTTGAAAATGACCTTTTGGGCCCCTTAATTAACATTTTGACCTAAAATTTCAAGTCTCATATTTCCACAAAAATTGCACCCTTACCTAATTTTGACATCTTGGATCCATTTTCAAGATTGAAATTGACATACAACTTCATCTCAATTGTCAAAATTTTGATTTAAATTTATTTTCTTCTAGGTGTGGTTGATTGACCCCTTTGAGGCTAATCTCTTGAATCTTTTGAGGCAATCACCATTTTCCTCTCCTACATTGTCATTTCAATACCTTGCTTCTTGCTTTGACCTAATGATAATGCTACACCTTTCTAGTCAACTTTATTCAAACTAGGGAAAATTTTCATCACTTGGTGGTCAAACTTGGTCTTGTGCACTTATCAATCATCTTGAACCTTATCTTATCTTGATTTTATCAAATCTATCTCATTTTTTATGAACTACAACTGATTTAGAACCTGATTGAAGAATCTATGATATAAGATCACCGAGTTGATTGACTAGATATGACATATGATTAAATCAATATTATGTTGTCATTGATGTCAACTACTTTGACAGCACTTATCTTGTAAGTTACTATACCGAAAAATTTGTAGTAAAGGAGTGAAAGAGATGAAGTACAGAAATATCTACATGAGGAAGATGGATATGTCAAATGAGGATAAAGAATACATTGAGTAACTTGTTGATGAGTCTATGACCTTATGATATTGACTTGATTATGTTTCATTCATCTATGATGAGAAAAAGAGTTGAAAGACTCAAAGTAGTGTTGTCGGTTGATGAAGCATTTCAGTGTACACCGATGGAGTGTAGTATATACTGAGCATAGTGTAAACCAAGCTTGTGTTCACTGATGCATTTCTTTTTTAACCGAGTAGAACAAAGGAACTAAATGACTAGCTTAGCCAACAAGATTGATGAGTTGGAAAGTGTATGATTTCGAGGTAATAGATAATGTTTGTTACATAGATCAACGGCTAACAAAATTTAGGAAAGATCTAAAGGATGAGAATCAAACAAGTTATTGACACATCAGCCGAGGTATGTTTAAGTGGCAAAATCTGATGGAGTAGAAGAAAATGGTTTACTTGTCTATATAAGAGACTAGAGATTTCATAGTGAAAGGTAATGCCGGAAGGAGGAGACAACAAAATTATTGTGTGAAAAAATTTTCATGCATACCTGATCATACTGGTTAGTGAGAACTGAACTGTAGAGTTTTTATCAAGTGACTGGAAGCTATTACCGAGCGATAGTAAGTTACTAAATATTGATTGGAACAGAATTGATTTAATGATCAGAGGATTGAATGAGCTTAACATTGATTTGTACATCTACAATTTAAGTTATATTAAGGCGGATCACCTACTATTACATTTTAACCATTCTACACAGTCAAATCTCTTAACCGAGTGGACTAAGAAAGTATTTTATGTATCATTCATAGAATTAACATTGTTATCCTGTCAACCCCAGAGTGACTGCTGGTTGGATGATAATGGTTGGTCTAAAATCCTCTAACAAGGTCACACCTAACAATTTGTTTGTAACCTTTAACAAGGTTGGGTCTTCACCGACCTCACTTCAGAAGAGTGAATATTTTTGGGTTGCCGGTCCCAGGTGGTTTTTCCCTTCACAGGGTTTCCATGTTAAATCTCTTATGTTATGTGTTGATTGTGATGTTAGTTTGATGTCATATTTTCATGTTGCATATTTGATTTGATCAGTAACTACTATATGTTTTTGACTGGTAATTGGTAAAAGCATAGACAGTACAATATTTTAAGTTGCCGAGTATCAGAAGTTTTAAGTATTTTTTTTTGGATTATACATTTTGTATTGGGACACTAGATAACTAATTCACCCCCCTCTCAGTTATTCTAACAATTGGTATCAGAGCGTTGGTTGCTTAGAATAAATTTTTAAGAACTTCAGTACAAAGATCCCAAAATGTATAAGAGGGAAGTGCCAAAGCTGAACAAAGAGAACTTCGCAGTATGGCAAAGCCGGATGAAGTTGCACATATCTGGAATTGGGAATTCTACACTAGAATTGATGGAGAATGGCTATATAGAACCGACCGCTGGTCCCCTGACACTTGATCAACTGAGAGACAGGCATGAACACAATGTTACTATGATGGACATTTTTGTTGCCTATACCAATGTCAAATTTGAAGATATTAAAAGCTGCACTACTGCAAAAGCCATGTGGGATAAACTTTCTCAAGTTTACAGTGGAGCTATGAATGTCAAAAGAGCCAAAGCAGAAAGCTTAAGGGGAAGATTCACTGATATGAAGATGAAGGAAGGTGAGAATATTGTGCAATACACAAATAGACTGAAAGAGGTAGTACATGCTATTAGAGCATCTCATGGAGTTATTAGTGAAGAAATAGTTGTAAGAAAAGTTCTCAGAACCTTATTGTCAGTTTACACAATCAGAATATCTGCTATTCATGAAACAAGGTCTGTAGTTGGTAATGTCCTTACACTTGACAATCTGATTGGTAAACTTACAACCTTTGAATTGAATAACTTTGACAACAGTGTTGTTTCATTTATTGAATCTTCTTTCATATCTTCTTTGAAGATTGGTAAGTCTAGTAGAAATAATAAGAATGATGATAGTGACAGCTATACCGATGATGAGCTTGATGAACTTGAAGCTCTTATGGCTAGAAGATTACCCAAAGGTAAAGGAAGGTATAGAGGTAAGCTACCTTTGGCATGCTTTAACTATAAAGAGGTTGGCCACATCATTGATAGATGTCCACATAAGAAAGATGATGAAAGAACCAAAGACCGATCTGAAGGAAGCTATGGGAGAAGAGTCAATAGAGGCTACTGACACAATAGAGATAACCAAGACAGTAATGACAAAGGCAAAAAGGTATGTTACATAGCCGAAGATAATGAATCTAAATCTGATTCTGATGATGATGTAGAAGTTGTATTTGTTGCTATGAAAGATGACTCAGAGGAAGAAGAAAAACATGTAGAAATAGCACTAATCTCTAAAGTTAACAAAAATGATACATGGATCATAGACAATGGTTGTACACATCACATGACTGGTGCTGAAGAGAAATTTGATCAACTTGAAGAATACAATGGAGGATCTATTAAGATGGGTAATGAAACACCCTGTATGGTAAGAGGTAAAGGATCCTTGATGATAAATGATAGGATAAAATGTGAAAATGCTTATCAGGTAGATGGACTGAACTATAACTTGTTAAGTGTGGCACAACTAAACAATTCAGGTCACTGAGTTACTTTTGAGAGAAAGAAAGTGAAAATCTTTGATGATGGTGGAAGATTAGTTGGAACTGGTGCACAATCAAGAGGTAATCTATTTTATCTTGATACTGATGAATCTTCTTGCTTGATGATGAAAAATGAAGATGCTTGGTTGTGGCATAAAAGGTTATGCCATGTGAATTTTGATAACATGATTAAGATTAGTAAAAGGAAAAGAGTTAGAGGTCTGCCTAATTTGTCAAAACCGGATCATGTTATGTATCATGAATGTCAGAAAGGTAAGATGACTAATTCTAGTTTCAAAAGCAAGGATTATTCAACAAAGAAGATACTTGAGTTGGTTCATACCGACCTGTGTGGTCCTATGAGAACTTAGAGTTATTATGGTGATAGATACTTTATTCTTTTTTTTTATGACTATACTAGATTGATGACTGTTATGTTCTTGAAAGAAAAATCTAAAGCATTTAAGATGTTTAAGTGGTATAAAGCAAAGGTAGAAAAAGAGATTGGTAAAGAGTTGAAATGCTTAAGATTTGATAGAGGAGGTGAATTTATCTCTGATGAATTTACTAATTTCTATAATGAGCATGGTATTAAAAGATAGGTCTCTACACCGAGGGCACCTCAATAGAATGGGATTGCTGAAAGAAGCAATAGGTCAATAGTTGACTGTGCAAGAACACTAATGTTGCAAAAGAATGTTTCTCAAACATACTGGATGAAAGTTGTTAGTACAGCTGTTTATGTTTTGAACCGAGTACAACTGAAGGACACTAACAAGACACCCTATGAGTTGTGGTTTGGACACAAACCTACTGTAAGTTATTTTAGGATTTTTGGAAGAAAATGTTTTATTCTAAAAGATGAGAGAAATGGGAAGTTTGACTCGAAAGGTGATGAAGGGATATTTCTAGGATATTCCAGTAAAAGCAAAGCATATAAGTGTCTGAATAAAACTACTAATAAAATGATTGAAAGTACTAATGTCTGAGTTGATAAGTTTCATGAAAAGAATGCAGAGGAAAGTACAAAGGAACTGGAAGACTATGGTAGATTCACTTACATTGAACACTCAGAGTATCTACCGAAGCTGCATCCTATGATAATCGGTCAATGGGAAAATAATATCGAGGAGCAGGAAAGAGAAACTGATGAGCAAGATGGACCTATCGAGCAAAAAAATGAACCTGCACAGGATGAACAAGAAAGAAGAGACAGAGTACTAGCAAGATTTTTTAGGAGACATCATCCTAAGACACAAATTATTGGAGACAAACAAGCTAGCATGAAAACAAGGAGTAAAGCAAGATAAGGTACATGTCTAATTTGTGATTATGAACCGAAAAATGTAAAAGTTGCATTATAAAATGATGAATGGGTTAATGCAATGAAAGAGGAAATAGAATAGATAGAGAAGAACAAAACCTAGACCTTAGTACCCTGACCTAAAGATAAGAATGTTATCAATACTAAGTGGATATTCAGGAACAAGCTGAATGAAATGGTGAGGTAACAAGGAACAAAGCTAGATTGGTATACAAGGGATATGCACATGAGGAAGGAATTGATTATGGTGAAACATTTTCACATGTTGCTAGATTAGGAGTTAGAATGCTACTTGCATATGCTGCACACAAGAAATTCAAAGTTTATCAAATGGATGTTAAGTCAGCATTTATTATGGAATACTTGAAGAAGAAGTCTACATAGAACAACTTGAAGGGTTCATTGATCTAGAAAAGAAAGACATGGTATGTAGATTACATAAAAATTTGTATGGTTTCAATCAAGCATTGAGAGCTTGGTATGAGAGGTTACATACTTATTTGTTAAGTATTGGATTTGTTAGAACAAGAGAGAACAACAATTTGTACATGAAAGGAGATACTGATGATATTATTCTTATTGCTGAGATATTTGTGGATGATATTATTTTTGGAGGTCAAGATAACATATGTAAATCTTTTGCTAATGAGATGAGAAAAGAGTTTGAAATGTCTATGTTTAGAGAGATTAAGTTCTTTCTAGGACTACAAGTGATTCAGTAGAATGATGGGATATTCATCACACAATCTAAATATATCAAGGAAGTATGAAGACATTTGGCATGGAAGATGCTAAACCTGTGGGAACACCGATGGCTACTAGATGCAAACTGACTAAAGAAGATGAAACTATAGAGGTCAAATAGACACTGTACCGTTCTATGATTGGTAAGTTAATGTATGTAGTTCACAATAGACCAAATATAGCACATGTTGTGAGAATTGTTGCTAGCTTTTTACAAACCCTAGAGAATCACACATGATTGCTACAAAGAGAATCTTAAGATACCTGAAGGAAATAGAAAATTATGGATTATGGTATCCTAAGGAAGGCAAGTTTGAACTAAAGGTTTATACTGATGCTAATTGGGCTAGAAATGTGGATGACAGAAAAAGTATCACTAGAGGAGCATTTTTCTTTGGTGAAAGACTTGTTACATGGACAAGTAAGAAGCAGGATTGCATTTCTTAGTCTACGGCTGAAGCAGAGTATGTTGTTGCTACTACAAACTATTCAAATATTGCATATATTAAGCAAGTTTTGGAAGGTATGAATGAGGTAATCACTAAGCCGGTGATTATATACTATGATAACACAAGTGCAATTAATATTTCAAAGAATCCAGTGATGCACTCTAAGACAAAGCATATATCAATTAAGTATCACTACTTGAGAGAACAAGTATAGGAGAACAAAGTTAAGTTAGAGTTTGTTACATCAAAAGAACAACTTGCAGAGATATTTACAAAAGCTCTACCAAAGGATACATTTGAGTACTTAAGGACTAGACTAGGGGTCCATCCCTTGTCTACCGGTCACTAATGTGATTTGGATGTTGCATCAGCCTAATCTTATCAAAAGATCACTCATGTTGATGCAGCATAGTTCACACTTTGGATCATGTTCAAGGTTGTGATAAGTTTGGAAAACTGAAACAAATTCGGATATCAGTATACAGAGATATAGAGAATGCATTGGACAATAGAGAGTTACTTGGCTAATAAAGAGAAGTGTGTTTATTTGTTTCTTTGGCATTGCTATCAAAGGGAGAGATAAATAATATGAAACAATATACACTGATGAGAACTATCTAAGGGAGAGATAATCTGGAAGAAAGGAAGAACATTAAAGATCAGTTACTGAGAACAAAAGCAGGAACCTGAGAACTGAAAAAGATCATATTTGTAGAATGACAAAGTTGCATTGTTAATGTTGTTGAGTAACATAGTGATTAAACATATTAAGCTAGGGAGAGCTTGTATAGCATTTTTTCACAAAGTTTTAGAATACATGTTTGGTATGTGTATGGTATATTTCATATTACTTGAGTTGCCATCAATGCCAAAGGGAGAGATTGATGAACTACAACTGATTTAGAACCTGATTGAAGAATCTGTGATTTAAGATCACCAAGCTGATTGATTAGATATGACATATGATTAAATTAGTATTATGTTGTCATTGATGTCAACTAGTTTGACAGCACTTATCTTGTAAGTTATTATACTGAAACATCTGTAGTAAAGGAGTGAAAGAGATGACATATAGAAATATCTAAATGGGGAAGATGGATATGTCAAATAAGGATAAAGAATACATTGAGTAACTTGTTGATGAGTCTATGACCTTATGATATTGACTTGATTATGTTTCATTCATCTATGATGAGGAAAAGAGCTGCAAGACACAAAGTAGTGTTGTCGGTTGATGAAGCATTTTAGTGTACACCGAAAAAGTGTAGTGTATACCGAGCATAGTGTAAACCGATCTTGTGTTCACTGACGCATTTCTTTGTTAACCGAGCAAAACAAAGGAACTAAATGACTAGCTTAGTCAACAAGATTGATGAGCTGGAAAGTGTATGATTTCGAGGTAACAGATAATGTTTGTTACACAGATCGATGGCTAACAAAATTTAGGAAAGATCTAAAGGATGAGAATCAAATGAGTTATTGACACATCAGCCGAGGTATGTTTAAGTGGAAAAATCAATGAATATGATTAAGTGGCAAAATTTGATGGAGCAAAAAAAAATGGTTTACTTGTCTATATAAGAGACTGTCGGATGGTAATGTCGGAAGGAAGAGACTACAAAATTATCACGTGAACAAGTTTTCATGCATACCTAATCATACTGGTTAGTGAGAACCGAACTACAAAGTTTTTACCGAGCTACAGGAAGCTATTACCGAGCGATAGTAAGTTACTAAACATTGATTGGAATAGAATTGATTTAATGGTCAAAGGATTGAATGAGCTTAACATTGATCTGTACATCTTCAATTGAATTTGTATTAAGGCAGATCACCTATTGTTATATTTTAACCATTGTACACAGTCAAATCTCTTAACTGAGTAGACTAAGAATGTCTTTTATGTATCATTCATAGAATGAACATTGTTATCCTGTCAACCCCAGAGTGACTATTGGTTGGATGATAATAGTTGGTCTAAAATCCTCTAACAAGGTCACACCTAACAGTGTGTTTGTAACCTTTAACAGGGTTGGGTCTTCACCGACCTCACTTTAGAAGAGTGAATATTTTTGGGTTGCCGGTCCCAGGTGGTTTTTCCTTTCACAGGGTTTCCACATTAAATCTCTTGTGTTATGTGTTGATTGTGATGTTAGTTTGATGTCATATTTTCATGTTGTATATTTGATTTGATCAGTAACTACTATATGTTTTAGACTGGTAATCGGTAAAAGAATAGACAGTACAGTATTTTAAGTTACTGAGTATCAAAATTTTTAAGTATTTTTTTTTGGATTATACATTTTTTATTGGGACACTAGATAGCTGATTCACCCCCCTCTCAATTATTCTAACAATTTTTGCATCTCCTATACCTCATTTCGATTTCAATCCCGAGGGCGAAAGAATAACCTATCTTTCAAAGTTGCAAATTGATTCTACTATCTTATCTATTCACTCTTTGGATGTATCAATTCTCATCGCATCATATTAGTTTTGATATTGTCTTGTCTTTCAATCTTTCTTTCAATGTTCAATTTTTCTTCAACTGTGCATTGGAATCTTGCTATCTTTGCTAGTTCTTGTTTGATCAATTTCAAGATTAGTTGTCTCTCTATGCTTCATCCGATCAAGTTTGGAGTCAGGTCTCTATCAGTCACCTTGACATCATCATTCTTTGACTCAATGTGTTCCTAGATAGCTCACACATTAGTCAAAAAGGGGAAAATGTAATCACCCAAAAATGGTCTAGTAAACTATAAGCCCCCTCTCTAAACATTAAAATTTAAATACTAGACTACACGTTGTGCTTAATTAATTTTGTACATTAATTTAATCTTATATTTCTTGATCAAATCAACATTTTATTATTTATTCGATGATATCCTAAATTTTGGCCACTTTATCCTAAGATTTATTTAATTAAAATAATATGTTCCTTTTAATTAAATAAAATCCCCTTTGTCCTATGTATGCACATAAAAAATTAATTTCCTAATTCAAAAAGAAAAAGAAAAAGACTTTTTGTCTACACATTAAAAGCACACTTTTCAAGAAGAGTGGAATCTTCTTTTGCCTCTTAATCTCTTCCACACATATTTTTTTCTCTTAACCATGTCCATCGATTTTGCCTCTTGAGAATATTGTGCACCAAAGTCAAAATAAGGATGATTCTCCACCCTTAGATTTTTCCTCTTAATCTCTCACCATCCATTGCTCTTTAAATAGGAGGCTCTTTCGTCACTTTTTCATTCTTAGATCATTCATGCTATTGTTATGCTAGAATTTTGTTTACTTGCATTCTATAGCACTTGGAGCACTCATTTTCATCTTGTATACTACTTTAATTGCATCTTAAACTAGTATTTCCTTATTGCATTTAGCCTAGATCACATAGCTTAATCAGGAGGTATTGTAATCTTGCTAGATTAGCTTTAGTTTCTTGTTCTTACATTTGTGTTGTAGCTTATTTCTTGTGTTTTATATTAGATTATTTTCATTTGCATTATCATTTGAATCTTCCATTCTATGGTGTACCTTGCAAGGGCCTCTCTTTAAGGTTCATTTGAGAGCCACCATTCGTACTATTTAGATTCTTGCACATCATAGATAGGAAGCTATAAGCTACTTCCTGAGACTTCCTTCTTCATGGATTCTCTCAAGTGTAATGGTTTATAAAAGTGTGTCATATTTTCATCACACAGAGATTGGCCTAGATGATATCTTCCTACCAAAAAAAGGTGAAATTGAATTAGGAAGTTGGTAAGGTGGAAAGTGTAATACCCCAAAAATGGGCTATAAGTTCATTAATATCCTACATCTTCAATTCGAACAAAATCGACATCAAAGTCCTAACCTAAGGCACATCTGAACATCATCAAATCTAATTGATTATCTTAAATTCTGCATCAGAAAATATTCCTAACAATATTCCTAATCATCATAATTATCTTTAATTTTATAATTATTTGGCAATAAATCACATTTATCCTAAAGTTTGATTAATTGAATATTTTCATATTTAATTAATTAGATTTAATATTTGCCACTTAATTGTGTAATTAAATTTAATTCTATCTATTATTAATTGTATTATTTAATTTTGACAATAAATCTAATATCATATGAATAATTGATTAAATTCTTATTTAATTAATTAAAGCAAGTTGTCATTATTTAATAATATAGTTTTTAATAAAAGTTTGATTAAATAATTGATTAACCCATAAATTAATTATTTATTTTCAAAAATCAGTTAAGTTGGAAATAAATCACTTTATTATTAAATTAATTCATAAATAAAATATGCACAATCATAAAAGCAAACAACTATCAATTATCAATTAAAGCTAAACTCTATTTTGAATTAAAGCTTAGCTTTTGCATGCTTTTGTGAGTTAATTATCCTTTATTTAAAAATAACTCAAAAATCAACCTGAGTTATTTGAGTGATTTATGGCTTTTTCCCATGCACCTCCAAAGCCCTGGATTTCTATAAAAACAAGGCTCAACTCTTCATAATTCATCTCTCAAATTTGCATCCAAGCATCTCATATTTTTGCACAATCACGCTGGAAAATTGAAATTGAAGAATCAAAGCTCTTGCGAATCGACATCTTTGTGAGATCAATCTTATTTTTGCATTCATATTGCATATCATTGTTAGATTAGCATTGCATATCAATTTTCAATAGCATTCATAGCATATCTATTTCATATTAGCATAGATTCATATCAGTTTTTATCATTCTTATTGCATAGAAAATATCAAAAATATAGATTAATTGCATTCAATCTCATATCTAGATCAATTGCATTCAAATCCTTCATTTAGGTTTCGTCTAGGTCACTGATCTCGATAACAATCTGAGAACATTAATCTCGCACCTATTAGAAGGTAGTAAATCGCTTAGTTAGATAGCTTTCAATTTTGCATGATTTCAATTATAGCTAACCTCTAATGTTTTACTGAAATGTTGTGTCTATAGATCAGGTACAATTTTCACACACACATTTTTGGCACCCACCATGGGGCAACCCACCTTTGCATGCTAGTTTTGATATTTTTTGGGAGCTAAAACCCCAAAGTTTTAAAGATTTAATTTTATCTCTCAAATGGCTTGAAGTTTTGGTCTGAAATTTTTTTTTCAAGTTGGTGACATATCTGGGAAGCTTCGATAAAAAATTCAAAATTTTCTAAAAATTTTTGAATTTTTAATAATTTTTTTTTTATTTTTCATAAACAATTAATTTTCGGTGCAAATCAGAATATTTTTTCAAAATTTTCATATTTTCGGAAATTTCTTCAAATTCTATAGGGGGTCTATTATTTTTGTTTTAAATTTGGATGCAATTTAATAGCTCAAATAGTCAATTTGCAAAAATTGGTCTGTTTTGATAAAATGGGTCTCTAGGGCACAAATGAAGAGATTTTTTTAAAATTTTTGCATTTTTGGAAAGCTATCTATTTTTTAATAGGGGTCTCTATTCTAAATTTCTATTTTTGTGGCTAAAATCATATCAACAAAATCAGATCTTGTTGACTAGGTCAAATGCAGCAAAAAAAATAAAGTTTTGTGATGGGTATGCACTTATTTTTTTTACATGGTTCAATGAATGATATGAGTTGTCATTTGGGTTAATTGCTGGTTATTATTTCTGATAATAATTGATTTTTAGAGCTAACCCTATGGTTTTCATAAGTTGAATATATTTTGCATATCTTGTTTGCTTGTTTGCTTGTTGGGGAGTTTGTCACTTGCTTGCATGGAAAAGCGCAAGAATTGCTAAAAATCAGGTAAAATCTACTAAGCGCATTGTGAGGATCATGAGGTATTCTCCTTCATCTAATAACATTTCAATTTGAGACTTAAAATAAATCTCTTATGTGTCAAGCTTGTGTGCATCTTTTCATGCTTTTGATTTATTTCTACACACTTGCATAATTTGATACTAGGTTGTGATCCCTTAAGGATTCATTAAGTAGTCTTAGAATACGTGTGATTGATCTTGATTGCTATCTTGGGTTATTGGACTCGCTAATCCGTCAGCCCCTCATTTCTGCCCCGTGGTTGCAATCTCAGCGCCATAAAGGGGAGAGGTCAACAGGACAGAAGCGTTAAGTGTTCCACTTGGCAACCCTTTTGTGATTTTAGGAACTCACTTGTTTTCTAAGTTGGGGACTCATTTTTAGCTTGTGTGAGGTGTTAAGTGTTCCACCTTGTGAAATCATCTCATATTCTCTTTAAGCGTTAAGTGTTTCTCTTTCTACTTTTTGGGTACTTTTGGTAGATTTGCTTTCGGGAATATATCTGTGCTCACATAGTAATTAGGCCCTATGAACACTATTCATGATTCTTGAGAGATTGGATTCCTAGAGAAATCTTTCTTGACAATAGAATCCTTGTAGGTAGGGAGGATACTTAGTGCATTTCACATTCAACTTGGTTAGTGCGTCTTCTCTTATTGATCGACACATTCTCTCTCCGGAGAGGTTGATAGATCACGTGGGGTTGATATCACGAGCTTTGGTGAATCAAAACTGGTTAGTGCATCTTCTCTTATTGATTGATACATTCTCTCCTCGAAGAGGTTGATAGATCACGTGGAGTTGATATCACAAACCTTGGTGGAATAAAACTTTGTCTTAACATGTCGAATTAATCTGCTTGCTTTGTTTGGGTTAAAAGTGAAAAGGTGTCAAAAACCTTGGATCTAGAGCCAAGTCCCCTTGTGGTATAAATCTGTGAGTCACCTTTAGAGAAGGTTAACCGTAGCGGATGATCCCTTCACAAGGCAAACTGCGTTGATGGAACCTCAAGCTGTAATAGCCATTTTCACCATGGTAGTGACAGCCTCTATATAAATGTCCTTGTGGAAGAAATCTCCACGGGTATGGTTCATTGTTGGGTTGTCAAATCTCCCTAGCAACTCTTGAAGATTAAGTTCTCAGACTGTGTCAAAACCTTGGTGCGTCGGGAGTGGAGTTCACCCCTTTGAATCATAAAAGTTGCAGAGTCAAACCATTACTAAAAACCTTAGAGAGGCCAATTTTTCATTTTCAGGTATATGTGTGTTATTGCAAAACTTTTCAGAACATACACAATTAGTACTCTCAGAGATTAGCACAATTTGGTCACTTGATTGTTTATGTGCAAGGTTGCTTTTGCCCTTGTTCATTGTTTTCAGACATGCTTGGAATCACTTGCTTGTTGTTCTGCGTGCTTGTTTATCTGCTTGGCTATTAAAAATGATCAAATCTGGTATAACCTTCAAAATCTGGATAGTACAATTTGCAAACAATCCAAAAATTGAAAACCTTAAGTTTTGCAAAATTTGATGTAAAATTCTTTCTGGAGTCAAAATTCATTTCAGGAAGTCAAAAGTCGTATGAGTTTTGTCAAGTGTCATTTCATTTCTACCCAACTGTCGTACGAGTTTAGCAACTGTCATTTCATAGACTACCCAGTGTCGTACGAGTCTGCAGGGTGTCATTTGGAAAAATTTGAGAGAGTTGTCAGAAATTGTCAAATTGCAAGATATCCAATATTTCCAGCCTAGTTCCAGAATCTGTCAAAAATATCATTGTGTCAAGAACATATCAGTAGCTATCGAGAATTAGTACACATGAGGAAGAAATTCTGCTCACCACTATGATGAAGCAGCTGCAAGCTATGCAAGTCCAGCTTGACAAACTTGAGAAAGAAAAGGAACCTCTATAGTCTTTTCCATTTGATAAAGACTTGTACATGTCACCATGCCCCCGAAAAAAATTTGAGCAATATGATACCTCTTCCACGGAGAGTGACACATCTAGCTTTGGAGACTATGATGACTATGATGATAGACAATGTAATGATACCTATGACACCTCTGTTCCTAAGAGTCCTCCTCATCATTCATTCCTGCTTACTACAAATGGGCCGTCACATTAGATAGATCGTGATGGTGATCCATATGATTCTGATTTTGAAAGAGACTTTGATGGCTTTTGTGGACAATACCTTGATTATGATCCATCTACTACTGCTGAGGACTATAAAATACATCATGCTAGCTTGAAACGTCAATACTCTAAGGATCTCTCCTCTAAGAACTCTCCAGCTGAAAATAAAGATTACACTCTCAAGCAAGATCATGTTAATGCTGAACCTTTGTTTGGTGATGGTTCCCTTCCATCCCCTACTTCCTCCAATACCCGTACATTTCTTAAAGCTTCTGAGTCTTTCAAATCTTTCACAGAACCTTCATCCGACACAAGCCTTGATACTTTTCATGCGGTTCCCTATAGTTATCCTCCAGGGCTACCTCTTAAAGAAACTCAAGCTAACCTTCACTTGGCTGCAAAAACTTTCAATAATGATAAACCTAAAGAGCCTAAGCCTTCATATGCTATAATCCCTACTTCAGCTAGTCCTCCACCATCTCTTCCAAAGTCATCCATACAATCCCAACATGCTTCCTTGTCCTTAGAAGTGGATCCATGTCAAGAGGACTCTAAAAATGATGAAGAAAAAAACATAAAGAAAGATCAAGATCAAGAACCCTCCATGTCATCCACTCCTTTTCACGATGTCTCTTATCTGCCTCAGGGTTCTTTTGATCCTGTACCCCCTTTTTCATGCATTCCACCATGTCTTAAGTCTTCGCCTAAGCAAGATCAAGCTACTACTTACACTGTTGAGCTTATTGACAATCAAAATAACCTTACTACACTTGCACTTTCCAAAGATGATACTTCCATTAAGGTTGGTAAAAATGGTGTTCCTTCCAATGTTAAGCCTATTGAAAAATAAGAGAAAAATTATGCGCTTATGCTATCCGAAGATCCTTGTCAAGATCAAAGTCTTTCATCTTCTTGTTCTACCACTCCATGTTCACTTCCACTTTCTACTCTTCCTAAGTCTTTGCAAGCTTTGAACAATCCTATCAAAGAAGGTGCTCATATTCAAGATGTCCATGATTCTATTGAAAATTCTAATGCTCACTCTAAAGATGTTGATATCCTTGGTTGTCATATAGATGTTGATGAACTTATTGATTATCCTTTTGCATCTTCCACTTCCATCCTTGGACCTCTTCCACCACTACTAAGGGCTTCATGCCTTCCTTCCATCTTGGGTCCTTATGTCCCTTCACTTTCCCCTCCTAACTCTCCTGATTCGCCATCCATCTTGGTCCTTACATACCTCCATCTCCCATCTTTCATCAAGATCAACATAGATGCATACCCTTGAATCCTTTTCATCCACCCACCCATCTAAACCAGTCATATCCTCCCTCTTCCACAAATCCCAAGTCTTTTGGAAGTAACTTGAATGTTCAATACAAGAAAAAGAAGCAATGCAAGAATCCATCAAATAAAGAAGATCACCATGTCTCCTCTAATCGACATGGAGGCATAAAGTCAAAAGAGATATCTAAGAAAAAAACTACAAGACAAGTATGGGTTCCAAAATCCATCATTGAAGATATTCTCTCTAGATCATCAAAAGGAAATAAAAAGCCTACGGCTATATGGATTCCAAAGTCTCTCTTGAAAGAGTTTGGTGTTGAACAAAAAGTGAAATTGACATTCAAGCTTCCAAAGGCTTCCACTTCATTTCCCTCCAAAAATATTCTTTCATTCCATGCGCCTAAACCTCAACCTCTGCTATCCATTCGCCATATTCCTTCACGTATTCCTTCATTCATGTTTCCTCCACCCTCTCACCACCCTTCAAGGTGTGTGTTTACGTTGATCTTACCTTCCTTTCCATCTACCCTTTCACAATCCTTCCATTCATTATCCTTCTACCTTCTATCCTTTTTCCTCATTTGCCTATTCCTCCTATCTTCCAACCTCACTCACTTTACATAAAACCTTATCTTCCATTTTTCTCTTCCATCTCCCTTTCCCAATCAGCATCTTTGAGCATATCATCTTGAATCTTTGGCATATCATGGTTTATCCTTTCAAGGAGCACTATCTAAAAAGCTTGCCTTCTTCCAAAAAAAGAAAAAAAAAGAGAAATAAAAAATAAAATTGAAAATGTACCATGGTGAAAACCTGGAAATAGGTGCCTTGGTAGCAAAAGTAAAGAGAAATAAATTCATCCTATGGTGAAAACCACTCCCTTTTGGCACCTTGGATAAGTACCATGATGAAAACCTAGCAATCAAGCATCATGCGTAGTTCTTCTACATATTTCATCCATTCCATCTTCTCTCTTTGATCTTGACAATGTCGATCTATACATGAACATTTGACCATCTTGTGAGCTATCTTATGATGATCTTGCTTTCATTCCCTTCCTATTTGGCCTTCATGTCTATCTTCCTCCATTCATTATAGCCTTTCGCTATCCTTTTCCCCTTTGGTCTTGATCTAAAAAAAAAGAGTAAAACATGATGTTTTGAAGCCTTTTGACATGTCTACTCCTTTGGGCTACATCCTTTCCTTCTTTGGCATTATGCTATTGTGACTTATCCTATGCTGGCCTTCCATTTCTTGTCCAAATGAGCTTTACATGACAATTTTTCCCTAGCTTGAGTATTCTTGAGGAGTTTTCCCTTGAGGATTTCTTCCCTTCATTAGCTTTCATTCTCTTATCTTCCATCTCTTCCACTAGCTTGCCAATCCCTATTGTTCTCCACCTTGCTAGACATTGGGACTACACGATATAATCTTGCTTGGGAGTTTGCAATGGAAAAAGATGCTATCAAGTATACCAAGTATCAGAATAAGTATCAGAACTAGTATCAGAACAAGTATTAGAATCAGTATCAGAACAAGTATCAGATCAAGTATCAGAACACCTACTGGGGCTACACCTTTCACTTTAGTTTATGGGTCTGCAGCGGTACTGCCTATTGAGGTTGAAATCCTATCACTAAGAATTAGAATGCATGGTCTCGTAACTGATGATGACTATAGAGCGTCTAGGTTACAAGAATTGGAACTACTAGATGAGCGTAGACAAGTAGCGTATGATCATCTCAGAGTGTATCAGAAAAGAATGTCTAGAGGCTACAACAAGAAATTTAGACATAGAGAATTTCAGGTTGGTGATCTAGTGTTGAGAGAAAATCCTATAAATCAATAACATCGAGAACGCAAGGGGAAGTTCGAACCCAATTGGCTAGGTCCCTTTGTTATCACTGCTACTTTTGGCTCTGGTGCCTATCAACTCTCAACGACTGAAGGAGAACAGCCCCGAGAACCAATCAACATTCTCCATTTGAAGAATTCTACGCCTAAGGCATTCAGTGCTTGGTAAATGTCCTGAAAAAATCTTAAAAATTGGAAAAAGTCCTGAAAAAATGAACATCTTGGTGAAAACCTAGCAATAGGCACCTTGATGATTCACAAAAAAAATCAAAAAATATCAAAAATTCAAAAAAATCAAAAAATATCAAAAGTACAAAAAAATTGAAAAAATGAAAAATACAAAAAATGAAAAAAAAGAAAAAGTGCCTTGGTGAAAACCTGGAAACAGGCGCCTTGGTAGCAAAAATAGAATCTCTACCAAGATAGTGAAAACTCGGCAAACGGGCGCCACTTGTTCCAAACGCTCCATCTATCAGCACAATCTTGGTCTTTCCCAGCTTTCAGTCTTGCTTTACTTGTACATATCTCCTAGTTTGTTTCAACATTTCTAGTTTTCAATAAGTCAGTTTGTACACCAATCAGCTTGCGCGTCTGTATCCTATCAATGTTCAAACTTGGGGGCAATCAATGTCATTTCCTATGGCCTCCAATGTATATTAGACGTATCCTATCCAGTCAGAGTCCTTTGAAGCTTCAAGTTGAGTCTGTCTGTCTGTCTCATCTCCAGAAAGGATTTTGCATCTACAACAACGCAATCAAACATCAAAACTCAACTGAAAACAATCTATGCTTTTTACATGCTTTTATCTCCTTGTATGCTTACTGATTCGCATTGAGATTTTTGCATATTGTGTCCCTTCGAGCTCTTCGATGATGTCCTTTATAGGATTTAGAGAGTGATGACTGGGGGCATAATCTTTTCTTTGTCTTCTGCTTGTATGTGAAAATCTAACAACTTTGGAAATTCCAGATTGAAATGGTGTCCGACTATAAGAGCCTCTATCTCGAATTGGATGGCCATGCATACCTCGACCATTGATACCCAGACAATTCAAGGAAGTTTGATCTAACTATTGTCTTTTTGAGTAAGTTCTTTCTCCTACTGTGGAACGCAATCTTGCCTAAGGATGTGAACGATAAAGGGTCACTACGGGTAATTCACATTGGATTTAGAATGATCTCTTGACTGTTTGATGTGTTTGCAACACAAGGTGTACTCAGGTCATCATGACGTTTATGTTTTGATGCTTGTACAAATTGCTATATCAAAATGGACATGATATTCAGGTCATCCTGGCGTTTGTGCCTTGGTGCTTATATCTGATCCAACATTCTGAAAACAAATCAATATTCATATGTCCATGGTTGTATAACCAGTGGGTGTTGTATTGATTCTTGCGCATACAAATCGGTATTCATATGTCTATGGTTTCATGGCTAGTGGGAATTGTATTGATTTATCCGGTTACCTAAAAGTTCAATGATGATAACAAATCGACATATGATCAGTGACTAGGTCCTAGGTCTTAGGTTGCATTTCATTTTGCATGTCTCATTTCATTTTGCATCTCTCATTGCATTTTACATGTTTGCATGATCTCACAATGATTAAACGAACTTCAATGCTTAAATGATTCTTCAAATCGCATCTTCAAGTCTAACAAGAACTGAATCTTACACCAAGGTTCCTCCAATGAAATAGCAAGTAGAATCCTTTTTCGGGATCAAAATTCAAATCTGAGATCATTCATATTATTAATTGCTTGCATAATCAACCTTCAATCATCACAGAAATTTAGTATTCAACTTAACTGATTATCTTACATCAAACTATCAAAATTTCAACTTGGTCAACCATGGTCAACTCATGGTCAAACCTAGTCAAACTTGGTCTTTTGGGACCTTCCAACGATGCAGAATGTGTTCTTGAATGTTTTTCACCACACTTCTCAAATCAATTAACATGCTTCTAAACTATAACACTGACTTTTCTTGTCAGATTTCAATTTTAATCCTGAAGGGGGCATGGTATTGCACATCATTCAAAGTCTGTCAATCAAATCTATCAATATCTTTCATCAGTAATCAAGACAAACAATCACGTCTAGTTATTGATTCATAAAAAAAAAAAGACCTCATCGCTCGGGGCAAATCTATCATCACTTGGGGCATATCAGATTCATCGATCCATATCAATCTGGTATTCTCTTAATCTTGTAATCCGTATCAATTTTTGCAACCATCAGATCATAGTGTTCTTTCCTTGGTTCTTCGGCAACTGAAGGGTTTGGATGTGATACCTTCTGCTAAGACAATCGAGTCTAGAATGGGTCACTCACTTCTTTGCAATCCTAAAGTTTGGAATCAGGCATTTTGGACACTTTTTCACAATCATAGGTTCATTTTCTGTTATAGTGAACATTATCTTTGGTCATTCAGGACCTATTATCTCCATATCAATTCAATATCAATCAGCTTCTATCTCATATCAATTAGCAATTGCAAACATCAGTTTCATATCTCTATCAAACACAGACTATCTTTGAACCATTGCACTTCGCACAGTAATTCAAAGAGGGGCAAAATGTAATACCCCAAAAATGGGCTATAAGTTCATTAATATCCTACATCTTCAATTCGAACAAAATCGACATCAAAGTCCTAACCTAAGGCACATGTGAATATAATCGAATCTAATTGATTATCTTAAATTCTGCATCAGGGAATATTCCTAGCAATATTCCTAATCATCATAATTATCTTTAATTTTATAATTATTTGGCAATAAATCACATTTATCCTAAAGTTTGATTAATTGAATATTTTCATATTTAATTAATTAGATTTAATATTTGCCACTTAATTGTGTAATTAAATTTAATTCTATCTATTATTAATTGTATTATTTAATTTTGACAATAAATCTAATATCATATGAATAATTGATTAAATTCTTATTTAATTAATTAAAGCAAGTTGTCATTATTTAATAATATAGTTTTTAATAAAAGTTTGATTAAATAATTGATTAACCCATAAATTAATTATTTATTTTCAAAAATCAGTTAAGTTGGAAATAAATCACTTTATTATTAAATTAATTCATAAATAAAACATGCACAATCATAAAAGCAAACAACTATCAATTATCAATTAAAGCTAAACTCTATTTTGAGTTAAAGCTTAGCTTTTGCATGTTTTTGTGAGTTAATTATCCTTTATTTAAAAATAACTCAAAAATCAACCTGAGTTATTTGAGTGATTTATGGCTTTTTCCCATGCACCTCCAAAGCCCTGGATTTCTATAAAAACAAGGCTCAACTCTTCATAATTCATCTCTCAAATTTGCATCCAAGCATCTCATATTTTTGCACAATCACGCTGGAGAATTGGAATTGAAGAATCAAAGCTCTTGCAAATCGACATCTTTGTGAGATCAATCTTATTTTTGCATTCATATTGCATATCATTGTTAGATTAGCATTGCATATCAATTTTCAATAGCATTCATAGCATATCAATTTCATATTAGCATAGATTCATATCAGTTTTTATCATTCTTATTGCATAGAAAATATCAAAAATATAGATTAATTGCATTCAATCTCATATCTAGATCAATTGCATTCAAATCCTTCATTTAGGTGTCATCTAGGTCACTGATCTCGATAACAATCTGAGAACATTAATCTCGCACCTATTAGAAGGTAGTAAATCGCTTAGTTAGATAGCTTTCAATTTTGCATGATTTCAATTATAGCTAACCTCTAATATTTTACTGAAGTGGTGTGTCTACAGATCAGGTACAATTTTCACACACACAGAAAGAAAGCTAAAAATATAGGTGGTACGAAGCTAGTATACTAGAAGTCAATGTGGGAGCCCATACATGCTAATATGAGGCCCAATTTAGCATCTAATTATAAGTTCTTACAATTTAGGATGGTACATTTATCCCCCACTTTACATGGAATATGAGTTGACCTCAAGCTCACAGTAAAGGAAATGTGTATGTGTGTGTGTGTGTGTGTGTGTGTGTGAGAGAGAGAGAGAGAGAGAGAGAGAGAGAGAGAGAGAAAGAGAGATGATCATGGGAAAAACTACAAAGAGTAAAAACTACATATCTCTAGAGCTTTCCATCATGCGAAGCCTTGGTTCTTCTCTAGCTCCAAACCCATTCAACCCCACTTCTAGTCAAGTGGTTCCCTCTCCCACATTGAAGGTCTAATGAGATCCTTCTTAAGAAGACCTTCATTGCATGTTCATATCTTTTGATTCCTTGAAAATTCATTTATCCTCTCTCAAAGACCCCAAAGAAATATTCTTCAACTTAGGTGTCTACAATATTGTCTTATCCTATGACATACCTCACATTGGTGAAATTGGTTGCTCCTTCAACATGAGAATCAAAGAGAACTACACAAATATTTGATATGGCCATGTCACCAACTGTACATTTTTTGAGCACTCTATGTTAACCAAACACTATATATGCTTAGAGAGCACTCAAATCTTGGCCAAAAAAGATGATTTCTTCAAGTTCAAACTCAAGGAAGTCATTTCCATCATAAATCATCCCTCTAACATCAACTGTGATGTAAAGTGGAGTTCCAGTCTTACCTATAAACCTTTGTTATCCAACCTTAAACCTTGGCATCCATCATCTTGACTTCTCGCCTCATTAGTCTAATAGCCCTCTTGTCCCTTCTTTTTGTCTCCCTTTGTCTTTGTTGGTTCATTCATTTGTCATGATGGTTTTCTATTTTGTGTTCTTTCTTTCGGGCTATTTTCAAACTAGACTTTATGGGTATGTGCATTTGTTTTATTTCTTACATTTGTGTGTGTATTTTTTGTTTGTATATGTTGAAGTATTTGTATATGTTTTTGTTTATATTAATGATTTTCCTTTGTATTTCTTATCTATTTTATTATTTATTTATGTGTGTTATATATTTTATTTTATTCTTTCTTTTTATTTCTTCTTTGTCATTTTTGTTTATTATTTATTTTGAATTAGGCTTTTATTTTTTAACTTTTATATATATATATATATATATATATATATATATATATATATATATATATATATATATATATATATATATATATATATATATATATATATATATATATATATATATATATATATATATATATATATATATATATATATATATATATATATATATATATATATATATTTGGATCTATATTATTATATAGTTTTATATAAAAAGTATAGATATAGATATAGATATTTACATACACATACACATACATACATACATACATGTACATGTGTGTGTGTCTGTGTGTGTTTACATGTATATATATGTACATGTATATTTATATGTATATGTATTGATCCATGTGGCTCTAGAAAAATAAAAAATAAAAAAAATTCTATTTATGGGGGTCAAACCCATGACCCCCCATTCCCTAATGTTTCTCTCCACCACTGCACCTCACACCATTTTCTTTCCTATATTTGGCGTTGACTTGTATTTGAACAAGTTAAAATCAGACATGCTAAATAGGAAGTTGGTGGCTCGAACTACCAACCTCCCTCTCTCTACAAAAGCCTTTATACCACCATTATAAATTTTGTGAACAATATAAGGTAAATATTATTATTAAATTAAGAAAAAATAGATTAGGTTGAGAATGGAGGACTCGGGCCAAACCTGAGCCCCACATATAAAGTGAAATTAAAACTATACCCAATTTTTATAGATTTAAACAACCCAATCTGTATTTTGTAAAGGCTCAAATTATAAGCCATCAAATGTAAAGGGGGGTTTGTTTTAATTAGCCAAAGATGGGTTAATAGAATATTTTTTGATGTAAATATGGGGATTGTGGAATTATTTGATTATACACCGAATTGGGTTAGTTTTTAGTATAAAAAGAAGGGGTGAGATGTGAAGAGGGTGGTGAATTTTTGGAAAGAATTCTTGGTGAGTTATTTTGAACTCGGTACTTTCTAGGAGATGTTATTCTGACACACTTGAAGGAGGGAATATTGCACTCTTACAAACTAGTAGAAGCATTGTAATAAAGCTTTGTAACTATTTTTTTTGGATCTTAATCGGGATTGGCCACTATTTGGAGAGGGGCCCAGAGATGTAGTTGTTTACAAGGAACTCCATTATCAAACCTATGTTTGTGTTCCTATATTCTTTCTCTTTTTATTTGTTTCGTCACTTTCATTTTTTATGTCTAATTAAATATTTTTGTTATCTTAATTGTGTTTCGGATTCACCATTGTAAATGTTAAGCATTCAATAAGCAATTGTCATAGATCCTAAATCATACATACATGCATGCATGCATGCATCTATATATGTATACATAAATATATCTATATATGTACACACACACATTTGTATACATGTATACATATACATATACATATAAGTATTTATACACACACACACACATATATGTGTGTGTGTGTGTGTGTGTGTGTGTATACACATACACACATATATAGATATATAGATATATAGATATCTATATGCATCTATATATGTATATATGTGTATATATACATGTGTATGTATACATACATATATATACATCTATATACATGCATATATATATACATATATATATACATATATAGATATATCTATGTATACATACATATATCTATATATGTATGTGTGTGTGTATACACAAATATATCTATATATGTATATGTACATATATCTATATATGTATATGTATATGTATATGTGTATATGTTTATGTATACATACATATATATGTATGTATACATATATAGATATATGGGTATGTGCAGGATCATGGTACACCAAGCTATGGCCTTAAGTGGCAATGAAAAGTCAACAAATCAAGGTTAGTCAACTTGACGTAAAAAGTTGAACAAGTTATCAACTTTATGTCAAAAAGTTGTAACATTAGAATCTATAAGAAATTGAAAATAGTTTCTAAACTAATAGCCCTTTTCTGAAAATTTGAATCTAATTGGTGAAAATAGTAGATTTCAATGCAGTAGTATGAAAATTTTAGGAAAAAGATAAGGATTAGGTGTATGTTAACCACCTTAATCACAATCAAAGGATAATATTTTTTTATAAGATTCTAGATATAAGTAGAAGACTCATGCTCAAATCTGACACATATTTTTTGTAATTTTTTTTTCCAAATAAATAAATAATTATCAATTTTCTGCTACAACTTTTTCAGAAAAAAACACTCATGTTTGACCACCTTAACTAATTCTAAACTTTACAACATTGAATTTTTTTTCTCTTGTAGTAGGCAAAGAATAGAATGTGACGCATTTTTTGTATTTCAGAAAGCTTATACCATTGGAGAGTTATAGTTGTTTTTCAATCAATATGTCAATCAGGACTTAAGAGGTAACTTAATTAGAAAATAAGTAATAATTATTGAATAGATGTAAAATGGATTCACCTCTATTCAAATGTAAAGGGGGAAATATGAGACCTATTCTCAAACCCAAATTCCCCAAAGAAGATATCCAATTTGATCAACCAAAAGGTTAATGTACAATCGAATCAATTTTATGGAAAAGAGTAGGAAGAGAGAGTAAATCCAATATTTCCCTAATGTGGAGGATTATGCTTAGAATATAGAATAATTGAAATACAAGTACCAACCTCAAATTAGGGCAGATCTAGAAAATGTTGAATTCTGATGTCTATGTGCACTCTCAAGAAAATTTGAAACCTGTCCTAGACTGGAAATGTCAAGACAAAGAAAACCTAGAAATCTTTCTTCAAGATGGCTCAGCTCCGGTTTGACCCTCATAAAAGGTCAAATACCACATTCTTTATTTGAAGTCTGATTCGAATTCTGTTTGCAGATACCGGAAGATGGCCGAAAAGGGTATCCAAATTCTCTCTCAGATCTGAAACTCCACACCTGTACCTACAAGAAAATGGGGATTTTTTTTGTATGGGGGGGTTTGCCTTAGTCAAACCCTAGTTTAGGAATTAACCTTGAAATTGAATTGAAATGTATTGTGCATAATCAAAGTAATTGAAACAAATCACCTCACTTATGTTGAAGTCCTTGTAGAGGATTTGAATCCTCAAATCCACAAGTAGGAATGCTTCAATGGATGTAGGATGTCTCTAATCAATGGTATTTGATCTTCAACACCAATCTTGACTTGATCTTTGCATATAAGAAGGCTTGAATGAATGGAGAAGGATGGATCTTCAAGGGGGCTCCAAAGAGATTGAATCCTTCAATAGCTAACAATGGATCTCCTTCATGAATGGATGCTTGGACACTTGAATTCTTGAAGATTTTCTTGCACTTGAGAGCTTGAAGACTTGAAATTTCTTGAGATGAGATATGAAAACTTGATGTGAAAATGAGAGAGGAAGGCCTCCTTTTATAGTGATCTAGGGCACACTCCTCTAGATGGCCCACCTTGGAGAATTAAATCCCAATTGGGTCCTCACCTTTAGAAAATATATCTATATTAAATGAAATTAAAGGATTTACCATCCTGAAACCTGAAATGGCAAACTCGAAGGCGGGAAAATAAATTTCCTGAAAGCCCGAAGCCCAAAAATTAAAGATCTTGAAAATTTGGAGAAAGGGGTCAATGTTGAGGTTGACCCTGACCTAGTCAAGGTTGACCTAAGACCTTGACCTAGTCAAGGTCAACCTAAGACATTGACCTTTTTCCTAGGTTGATCCAGAATCAAGTCAAGAGGTCCCAGGGATGTCCAGAAACCTAGAATTGATGCCAGAACAGGACAGAATGTCAAGAATAGACATAAAATCCTATCATTAATGAGATGAAGTCTAGGAGGATCCATTTCTAAATCCTACCTAGAAAATAGAGCCATGGAAGAGAGAAATTCAAGAGAACCCTTAAGATCCTAACCTCAATTTCACCTAGAATGAAGAAATCAAGTACGGGGAAGAAGTGGAAAGCGGAGAGAAAAGCCAAATACATGCAAAGACCCAATCAAGGTGCTTAACATGACCCCAAACCACCTACTCAAAGGGCTAAATTCTCTTATCATGGAAGTGCTTCCATTTTAAGATGATGCATTAAGCCCCCACTTTAGCAAGAGTATGGACTCGATGCAAACTCTTGGTAAAGGAGATCAGAATAAAAAGATAATCTTATCATAATCCAAATGACAAAGAGAAACCTTAAGCCCCTAGGGACTCAAGTCTTCATCAACTCCTCGATCACAATAAGAGAGATATCTCTAGAGAGAGAAAGAAGGTGTGATTACCTCACCCAATGAGAACTTATGTCCCATTGTGAACCACACAGGAAAATGGTGCAACTGGAAAGATAGAATTGAATTGCCTAGTGAATGTGACTACTCACTAGTCAACCCATCAAGGATTCATCCTTAGGAATATTCTATTCCATAAGAATAAAAGCAAAAATAAAAACAAAAGAGATCCAATCTTAAGGACACTTCCGACCTTAAGGGATCACAATATATGTGTATTTGAAACTGGAGGGATCAAGAGATCCTAAAATATAAATCTGTGCTTTAGGGATTAGTTACTAATCCAAAAAGGGAAAGGTATCTTGAAAAATATGTGCATATTGAAAAGTGTGTGTGTGCGACAAGTGAGCAGAGTGTATGCCCCCATGTTAAAGTCATTGTTGACACTTTAACAAGAGAAATGGCTTTAACGAAAACATAAACAACTCCACTGATTACGTTTCCACATCAAGATGCCCCTAGATGAAGAAAAATCAAGGGAAATATCAAAGAAACATATAGAGAACATGGAAGGGATGTACCTATCGTGGGGTCAGTATGATCATAAGATAATATATATGATATTATTGCAAATGAATTGACATCATTTCCCAAAGAAAGTAGAACTACAATCACAAGGGAGGAAAGATCACATAAGATATACAAAGGAGAATCTTTTCGGACCATGACATGGAGACCAAAAATAATTAGTGCTACCATATCTCGAATCCAAGTAGATTATACAAGGAAACATTTACGAACAATAGCACAGTTACAACATAACATTGAACAACGCATAGAAGAATAGAGATCCATATAGAAGCATTTGAACAACAATTTTGATTCCTTTATCACCTTGCACCTACTGAGTAACAAGGATCATGTAAAAGAATCTAACAACATTTAGCAAACACATTATGAGAGAAGCACAGTACAGCAGGCAAATACACAACAAAGCTACCACAAAGGACAAGCTAATCAAGTGTGCTGCCTAATTCCCCCATCTCTTTGTATATCATTTAGGGAAGGTGGGTAACTCGCAAGAGGGACTATATCCAACATAGTAGGAATGATAGCCAATTCCAAACAAGGAACCTCTTTAGAATCACTATGTTCAACACTAGGTGTAAGAGTTAATTGTGATGAAATCATATTAGGTAAATCAATGTCAATGTCAATAGTCTCATATTCATCATTAACATCATCAGTATCATCGAGAGTATCTTCTTCATCCAAATTAATCAAAATAGGATATAAGATATGAATAGACTCATCATAATAATGCATGTGAACATCATTATTAGTAGCAACATCTTCTAACACATTATGCATAGGTTTATCCAAAGAAGGAAAAGATCTTTTAGCTTTAGCATGAGCACGATGCTTTTTACGATGTTCATTATTAGAGCGATTACATTTTGATTTATTTGAAATAGGTTGAGAACTAGGAGGAACAATCACAAGATCCTTCACAAGTTCTTTAGGAAGATCAATAGGATTATTATCCATAGGAGAAACAATCACAGGATCTTTGATAGATTTGGTAAAAGGAACTTGATTAACATAACTAGAAGCCATAGTTAAAGGAGGTATCGAAGGTGTAGGTAAAAGACCATGATTAAGATCAATAGGAGGTGAAATTAATTCAATAATTTTATGATGTTTATAAGCTTGATATGATCAAAAAAGATTATCAGGTCGAGGAGGATATGAATTAGGAAAGGAAGGCCAAAAGAAATCTAGAGCAGCACAATCTCTAGGCCTAGAAGGTTGATATAGACTATGATTAATCATCTTCACTTCTCCATCATGAATAAACTTAAGACACTTATGGATAGGTGAAGCAACAGCATGTATAGCATTCAACCAAGGTAAACCTAGCTTAACTTGAAATTGATCAAAAGTAGGAACCACAACAAAGGTAGTGTTCACAATTTTTCCAAAAAGTTCAACCAGCAAGGTAATAGAACCAAATGATGGATAAAGAAAACCATTGCAAGTTTGAATCCACACATTTGATGTATCATAGAAGTCATGTTGTAATATTTTCTTCAGTGATAACATTGACTAACAAGGTTGGATCAACAAGACAACCACGAGTAGGTATATGAGCAACCCTAGCAGCAATGTAAAGGGGACCATCAGGAGCTTTAATAATCTTAGAGTCATCAAAGGTAATCAAAATTTCCTGAGGTCTTTTATTCTTGAATTGTTGTCGAGGTTTAGGTTGAGGTTTCACTTTAGGTTTAGGTTTTGGTCGGTGTTGAGATTGAACTTGAGGTGAGGGTTGAGGTGAACATATAGACTTATCAATATGCTCCACTTGATTAACAACATGATTGAGATCATCCATCTTTGAATCATACATAATTTCCATAGCAGATGGTTGAGCAATAGTATTATTATCATGCATAGGTAAAGGGTTCATATAAATTTGAAGGTTTTGATTAGGAGGAGAGACATATTGATTCCCACTACTATCCAGATTATCAATAGATAAAACCTTAGAATCAATTAGATCTTGAACCTTATGTTTTAAAGAATAACATCTCTCAGTATCATGACCATTCTGATGATTATATTGACAAAAAGCATTTTGATCAAAATATTTAGATGCAATCATAGTAGGTAAAAGAGGTCAAATAGGAGGAAAAGTAATCATATTAGCAGCTAACAACCTATTCATAATAGCATGTAAAGTTTTAGAAAAAGGAGTAAACGTACAATTTAATTGAAAACCAGTGGATCTAGAAGTGGCATTATGAGATGCAACAACAACCTGATTAGCAACTGCATTCGCTTGTTTTTTTATCTTGACATAATTATTGAATTTTTGAAACTTGTTTGGATTAGGAGCAGCATCACTCTTATCAACTAGAATAGGAGCCATTGGAGTGTTTCTCTCAAATTGACTCACTTGTAATTGATAATGATGAAGTGATGCACAAAGTTGTTGAAAAGAGGTAAATTCAGTAAGCAGAATCTTATCTCTAATATCCTTTTGTAAATTTGAAATAAACATATGTTGAATATCAATATCAGGAACAGGATAGGAAATCTGAGCATGCAAATGCTTAAATCTACCAATAAATTAAGTCAATTTTTCTTTAGCACTTTGTTTACATTGCATTAAATTAGTCAAAGACACTTGCGGACCAATATTATTTTGAAATTGTTGAATAAAGGCATTAGCAAGTTGTGGGAAGGAATCAATTGAATAGGGAGGCAAGGAACAATACCATTGTAAGGCCTTGTCACGAAAGGTTCTAGCAAACAGTTTGGCTAAAATCCTATGGTCATGAGCATAATCACTACAAAGGATTTGGAATGTTTTAACATGATGAACAGGATCTCCTTTTCCATTATAATTCTCAAGATGAGGCATCTCACCTTGTTGAGGAATAGGAGTACGAATAATATCCTGGGACAAGGGACTTCCCATGTCACATGTAGGAATACTAAACTTGTTTTGAGTTAAGGAAGCAAGTTGTTGTTGTAAGGATGATACAGTTTGAGCCAAACTAATGATGGTTGAATCATTAGAGGAAATAGGGGGAGTAGCAATATTAGACACACTTGGTAAAGTGTAAGAAGTTGTAGGAATAGAGGACACAACTAGAGGAACACTAGGAACTACAGTTGGAAGCGGATTGGAATAAGTAAAAGGAACATTATGATATGAAGGTTGTGATGTAGGAAGGGACACAGGAGGAACACTCAAAGGAAAAAACGGAACCGTCACAAACACCAAAGAAGGAGTATAGATAGGAATACTAGGTAAAGGATTAGAAGAAGGTTCAACACTAGCGATAAGAGGAGTTAACCCTAAATATTGAGCTTCTTGAACTAAAGGTTTAACATTGGAATGCACAAGATGAGTAATACCATGCAAGAGGTTAATACCTTGATCACTATCATGGAGAACTTTCTTAAGAGCCTCTATAGCTTGAATGGAATCTTGATTATGGTTTTCTTGAAGAAGCCAATTACCCATTTTATCAAGTTCAGTGGAAAGTTTTTGGACTTGTTCAGGAGGAACTCTTAAAGTGTCATCCTCATCATGAGATGAGTGAGAAGAGTTTTTCTCCATAGTAGGATTGGAATCATGAAGAATCAAGTTACCATCGGGGATCCTAAGGAAAGGAGAAGAAGATTCAGGATCAAAAGCACCCATGAGTCTATGACTTCTTCTAACCAGAATATTATAAGTAGGACTAGTGGTAGTAAAGCTCATAAACTAATGTAATGCAAACGAACTAAACTAAGAACACATAAAGCATGAATATGAAATCTAATTATCATGCAAGATCAATCACAAAGGACAAATCTAATACTAACAAGATAAAAGGAAAGCACAATAAGGCAAAGGGAAATCTAACACCAAAAAGAAAGAGAGTAAGCTAGTCGGGTTCACCAAAATGAATAGATGTAAAATGGATTCACCTCTATTCAAATGTAAAGGGGGAAATATGAGACATATTCTCAAACCCAAATTCCCTAAAGAAGAGATCCAATTTGATCAACCAAAAGGTTAATGCACAATCGAATCAATTTTATGGAAAAGAGTAGGAAGAGAGAGTAAATCCAATATTTCCCTAATGTGGAGGATTATGTTTAGAATATAGAATAATTAAAATACAAGTACTAACCTCAAATTAGGGTAGATCTAGAAAATGTTAAATTCTAATGTCTTTGTGCACTTTCAAGAAAATTTGAAACCTGTCCTGGACTGGAAATGTCGAGACAGAGAAAACCTAGAAATCTTTCCTCAAGATGGCTTAGCTTGAGTTTGACCCTCATAAGAGGTCAACTACCACATTCTTTATTTGAATTCCAATTCAAATTCTATTCATAGATCCTGAAAGATGGCCGAAAAGGGTATCCAAATTCACTCTCAGATCTGAAACTCTGCACCTGTACCTGCAAGAAAATGGGGGTTTTTTTTGTATGGGCGGGTTTGCCTTGGTCAAACCCCAATTTAGGAATTAACCTTGAAATTGAATTGAAATGTATTGTGCATAATCAAAGTAATTGAAACAAATCACCTCACTTATGTTGAAGTCCTTGTAGAGGATTTGAATCATCAAATCCACAAGTAGGAATGCTTCAATGGATGTAGGATGTCTCTAATCAATGGTATTTGATCTTCAAAACCAATCTTGACTTGATCTTTGCATATGAGAAGGCTTGAATGAATGGAGAAGGATGGATCTTCAAGGGGGCTCCAAAGAGATTGAATCCTTCAATAGCTAACAATGGATCTCCTTGATGAATGGATACTTGAACACTTGAATGCTTGAAGACTTTCTTGCACTTGAGAGCTTGAAGTCTTGAAATTTCTTGAGATGAGATATGAAAACTTGATGTGAAAATGAGAGAGGAAGGCCTCCTTTTATAGTGATCTAGGGCACACTCCTCTAGATGGGCCACCTTGGAGAATTAAATTCCAATTAGGTCCTCACCTTTAGAAAATATACCTAGATTAAATGCAATTAAAGGATTTACCATCCTGAAACCTAAAATAGCGAACCCAGAGGTGAGAAAATAAATTTCCCAAAAGCCCAAAGCCCGAAAATTAAAGATCTTGAAAATTTGGAGAAAGGGGTCAATTTCGAGGTTGACCCTGACCTAGTTAGGGTCGACCTAAGACCTTGACCTAGTCAAGTTCAACCTAAGACCTTGACCTAGTCAAGTTCAACCTAAGACATTGACCTTTTTCCCAGGTTGACCCAAAATCAAGTCAAGAGGTCCCAGGGATGTCCAGAAACCTAGAATTGATGCCAGAATAGGACAGAATGTCAGGAATAGACATAAAATCCTATGATTACTGAGATGAAGTCCAAGAGGATCCATTTCTAAATCCTACCTAGAAAATAGAGCCATGGAAGAGAGAAATTCAGGAGAATCCTTAAGATCCTAACCCTAATTTCACCTAGAATGAAGAAATCAAGTACGAGGAAGAAGTGGAAAGTAGAGAGGAAAGCCAAATACATGCAAAGACCCGATCAAGGTGCTTAACAGGACCCCAAACCACCTACTCAGAGGGCTAAACACTCTTATCATGGAAATGCTTCTATTTTAAGATGATACAATTACTTACTGAACTCAAAATTTGATAGCAATTATATTGATGGGAAGCTGATAATCTCCTTAAGAAACCCTTTTCATTTCATCAAATTTGGGTGAAAAAAAAGTCATTAGCTACATGGTCGAAGTATGGAAATCAAAGGAACAAGGGAAAACACATTTTTGGGGTTGCCCTTGTTGGTTTAGCATACCAAAACCAAAACCCAATGAAAATTCAAAACCAAATCTCTGGTTGTGTCAAAGGTAATGTGTATCTGAAATTATCTAGTACCTGATAGTTATTGAGTATCTGATATTATCAAATGCCTGATAAAAATAAAATACTTGATATGTTGTGTAAATTTATTCCCCCATTCTTCACATGTATACTATATGTTGTATATATATAATATGTTTTTTATTAAGGAAAAAAAGTTTTAATGGGATCCTGAAACCCTTATAGAGTTAAAAGCTTAACAAAGATATAGCATTGAAATTTTATAGCAACAAAATAGCCATAGCAAAAAGAACAGCCAGTCATAGTCCACCAGCAAAGCAAACAAAAAGACCAAAAAATAGAACCAGGGACAGAAATAGAAAACCAGGCCAGACGCAAAGCCAAGAGAGAGGCTCAGGAAAACTCTCTAAGGATCTCTGCCACATGAATCTCAAGCTTGGATGCCTTATCCACCGCCTCCTTAAGGTCAGTCAGATCTTTATCAGGTTCCTGGGTGTCCTTCTTCATAGTGTTGGATCTAGTTCTCTTCCTCGGACCATCCTCTGGAGAATTATCTTTACCACTATTGGGAGACTCCTCCTTGCTACCCCTATGTTCCTCTATTTTACTGATCAAAGCCTTTATGTTATCATTTGAAGCTTTGAGAATGTTGTATCTTTGTTCAGTGATTTTCTACAAGGTTCCCTCCATGCTCTGAACTCTTTTCTTCACTTCATCCATTTTATTTTCCATATCATTCTTCTCCTCAGTAAGCCTAATCTTGCTACTACTATCCTCCCTCTCCAGCTTTCCCACCCTAAATTTTAACTCTTGGATTTCATGGTAGGTCCATTTAGTTGTTCTATAGGTATCAATGACACTATTTTTGGCATTGTTGAGCACATCCATCTAAGGTTTTTCTTTTGTGATGTCACTCAAAATAACTAGGGTAGGGTCAATAAGGTCCTCCATTTGAATTTTTCCCTCCTTATTCTCCTTAACCAAAGTTTTCATCATTTCCCTCTTCAAACCCATCCTGACAGAAACATTATGAAAATCTCTCCAAACCACAGTCTTCTCTTTATCTAAAATCTTGCAGGTGTATTGGTCAGTCCCATGATCATCACAGCCCTGCTCATGGTCATCCTCTCTCCCTTGACTCTCCCCTTCCTCTTCACTATCCTTCCCCTCCTCTTGTCCTTTCTCCTTATTTTCTTCTTCAAAGTTCTTCCTTTTTCTCTACTTCCTGACAGAATTGACATCAAGATCATCTTCTCTATCTGCAGGCATTTTAATTGTAATGTTTCTCTTTCCTTTCTTTTTCTCCTTAATTTCCTCCTCCTCCCTGAACATATCTTCCTCCTTGTTAGCACTCTCACCCTTTGTTTCCATGCCCTCCACCTCCTCATCATAATCTCTATCAGAAGAGATCTCTATGCTCTGCTTAGGTTCAGGTTTCTCCATTTTCTCCAATTTCTCTTTTTAACTATTATTTTTCCCCTTTTTAGTGTGAGGGGTGGCCTCTGCATCAGGGTCTGAATGCATGTCTTGGCTTTCCTCAGTATCAAAAGGTATGTACTCTTCTTTTCCCGAATCGAGCTCCTTATCTAAGCCCTCCTTCCCCACTTTCCCCTGCTTAATTTCTTTTCCTATAGTCCTAGCCATGAAAAATTTATAAATCAACAACAAGAGCCCCTTATGGAAAGAAGGGTTTCCAATAGGCTTCTCCTTGTAGTCATTGATGGGAGAATAAGGATAATAAGGGATAGAGATTTTTTCCCCAGACCTAAAGTGGTTGAGAAGCACAAAGTGGTAAGAGTAGATGCGGTTGAATCTTGTGTCTAGGGATATGTACTTGATAATCACCCTCAGCACAAACCTCCATAGCAGTTTAATAGACCTCGGCAGATAGTAGGTGCCCTTCTTCACCAGAGCCTTCTTTTAATCCTTTCCTTTGGTAAATTTTGACATCACCTGACTCGAAATGCACCTATCTCTGTAGAATTTCTTCCCAACAATGGGGATGCCTGTAACCACAGAAATAACCTCCTCCATCACTGTGAACTCAACCCCATCAATTTTGACACCCCCCTCATTCTAGTTCTTAACCATGGTTTTGGTAATAGAGGGTTTCCACCCATGCAGTCATTCAATGAAAGAAGTCACATCACCTTTGCTCAAAATGCCCCACACCTTAGAACGCTCCTGCCACTTCTCAGCTTCATCCTCAGGTTCCCTCCTGTGTCTTTCCCCAACCACTTTTTCTCTCTCTCTACAAACAATTCTTCTGATAACAATGTTTTTCAAAATTTGGGGCCAATAGATAAAATGAGTGGTATTCTCGATCCTTCCTTTGAAATTATGAAAAATAAACTTGAAAATGGGCCTCAAAGTGCAATGATGGTAGTTTCTTAGGTGATTTGTACTTTGGCTAGTGTACTTACACATCATATAAAAGCACAATTCCCCTAACACATAAAATTCCATAATTAACCTATAATGTCTCCCAATCTGCCTGAGATTCTCTCGCTCTCAATTAAATCTTTGATTTCAGGTGGAATAATATGTCTGTCCATCCATCTTTTCACCTCATCTTTCCTAATAGCCCAGTTGGCCAGCCTGTTAGCCACTTGATTTGCTTCCCTGTATTCATGAGCCATGTAGACTCTTTCAAAGGACTTGAGTAACTAAATACTCTCCTTTATTATATTTGCAATTGTCCAGGTTGGCAAATTTTTCTCGTTGAGACAATCTATTATGTTCTTTGAGTCTCCTTCCAGCCATAGTTTTCTAACTCTGATATCCCTGGAAAGCTTTATAGTTTGATGGGCCACAATCACCTCCGCATAGTGATTCTTTTGCACCCCTAGAGGAGCTGAGATAGCAGCAATGCCTTTCCCATGATCATTTCTGATGATGCCCCCAATCCTAGCCTGGCCAGGGTTGCCTTTCGCAGCCCCATCAAAGTTGGCCTTACACCAGCCCTCAGGTGAAAGAGCCCATCTACAATCCTCCCTCTTGCTTTGATCATTCTCCTTTGCATTGGGAAGAGTTTTATAGCCTTTAATGATAGTATAGTTTTCAACCAGAGCATTAAGGCTTTTGTGAAAGACCACCATAGAATTAGCTTCTTTTTCCCTAAAAATTTAGTTATTTTGCTCCTTCCACACCCCCCAACAGAGATGAGGTAGAGACTAATCCCATAAGCCCTGGCTCACATCCCCAACCACCCCATATTTCCACTATTGAAAGAGCTCCCTTATGTTATTGGGGAAAACCCAGGTCTGTTTGAAGAAAGACAGGAAAGAAGACCAAATATCTTTGGTGAATTGGCAATGGATGAAAAGGTGATCAACACTTTCCATTTTTTTTTACAAAGGATACATCGATTAGGCATCTGATGGCCCCTCTTGATAACATTTTCCACTGTCAAAATATGGTTTTGAAGCATTATCTAGAAAAAAATGTTGATTTTGGGAGTAAGGCCAGGAAGCCAAGCTTTGGCCTAGACAGGGACAATATCAATACTCTGCATGGTTTCATAGCCCGAGGCCATAGTGTAGTTTCCATCCTTAGTCATCCTCCAAACAATATCATCCTTGTTGAGGGATAGAGGGATGAGCCTGATCATGTCCATCAATGGCTTGAGCTCCTAGGATATCCCGGTCAAGTTCACCCACTCTTCATTAACCCTATACTCTCTCACCCTACAGCCAAATCTTTCCATGCAAGGCATCACCCATCTGTTGTACTACTTAATGTTCCATAAAGGCCCCAAACTTAGCCATTCATCAAGCCAAAAGTTGATATCTTCATTGTTACCAAGTTTCCATTTCACCTTCTCAGTGGCTAACCCTTTAGTCTTTATAATGCCATTTCAAACATTGGATCCCTTTGGGTCATTATCCCTGCTGATGAACTGCTTGAAATTGATATTGTCCATATACTTATCTTTTAGAATATCCCTCCATTCCCCCTTGGAGTTGAAGATCCCCATATTTGTTTAGCTTGCAAAGCCCTATTGAACTGCTTCAGATTCCTAATCCCAAAACCCCCTACTTTTTAGGTTTGCAGATATTGTCCCAAGCCACAAGTGGGTACTTCTTATTGCCTTCTAGACCAGCCCATAAAAACTTCCTCTGTATAGACTCCAAAGTATCAGCCACTTTGAGAGGAATAGAGAATAGGCTGAGGGCATAAGTAGGCAAATTTTGTAAAGTAGATTTGATCAAAAGAACTTTACCAACCTGACTCAGAATGATACCCTTCTAGCCAGCCAATTTTTTATTGAACCTGTCAATGAGATTGTCCCAAAGGAGGTCAGGAGGTCTAGCCCCCATAGGGAGCCCCAAGTAGGTAGAGGGGAGGGACCCAATACCACAGCCCAAGATACCAGCAATTTTCCTTTGTCTTCCTTCAGGGGTGTTGACAAAGAAGACCAAGCTCTTGCTCCAGTTGATGACTTGACCTATGGTATTGGAGTAAGTATTGAGGATGGCCTTCACATGTCTGGTTTCCTTCACTAAAGCTTCTCCCCCTAGGATGGTGTCATCCACAAATTGCTGATGAGAGAAGGTCAAGGGTCCTGAAGAGGGTTTTAACCCAGCAAAATCTCCTCTGCTCCTTTTATCATAAATAAGTCTTCCCAAGCACTCTGCCAAAATAATAAAGAGAATGGGGGAAAGGGGATCCCCTTGCCTAAGCCCTCTAGAGGATTTGAAAAAATATGTGGGAGAACCATTAACCATCACCACAAAAGTGGGGGTGGAGATCATTTGAGATATAATCTTCCTAGTATTGTCATTAAAGCCAAAATCTTCAAGAACCTTATCCAAGAACAACCAGTCCACCCTATCATAGGCCTTAGACAAATCAAGTTTGAGTAGGAAAGCATCCTTTTTGCCTTCCTCTAAAGAATGAATAACCTCATGCACAGCAATGATAGAATCAAGGATTTGTCTACCCGGGACAAATCCTATTTGTTGCAGAGCAATAATCCCTGGAAGGATTTTGATTATTCTAATGGTTAAAACTTTAGAAAAAACCTTGTAAAGAGAGTTGCAAAGACTAATAGGCCTAAAAAATCAAAATAGTTTTCACCTGAGACTTTGGGGATCAATACCAAGAAGGTAGCATTGATTTCTTTAAGTAAACACTTAGCACCAAAAAAATTTTGAACCGCTTTGACCAGATCATCTTTTAAAACTTCCCAATACAACTAGAAGAAAAAAGTAGGGAAACCATCAGGGCCAGGGGCTTTCTCAGCAAGCAAGGAGAAAATAGCCTCCTTGATTTCATCCATTTTAGGAATAGCCACAAGGGACCTATTCTAGCTAGCATTAAACACACTAGGGATGGTCTTGAGAATTTCCACCTAATCCTCTTCACCCAGGTTGGTCTCTTCGGTGAGGATAGTAGAGAAATACTTGATAGCTTCTTGGGCGATCTCCTTATCTTCCTTAAATGAAACATCCCCATTTTTTATAACACTAATTTTATTGGCAGTCTTGTACTTCATAGTAGAGAGGTGGAAGAATCTAGAGTTTTTTTCCCCTTCCTTTAACCACACTGATCTAGATCTCTACCTCCAAAACATTTCCTATTTGCCCACAATGTTGTGAAGATCAGCTAGAATATTCTTTTTTGCATTTAGCCTATCCTCATCATATCCCATGTTCTAAATCTCCTCCTACACCTCAATGAGATCCTCCATAATCCTTTCTTTCGCCATAAAAATATTCCCAAAATCCTTTTTATTCCACTTTCTAATCTCCATTTTGATGTTTTTGAGTTTCTTAGCCACCTTATACATAGTTGTGCCTTCCACATCAATGCTCCACCAGTCCCTAATTTTGTCAAAAAGACCAGGATGAGCAGACCACATCTTCTCAAATATGAAAGGGAATGCCTTTTTCCTATTGCAAAGCTTAATGGTGAGAGCAATAGGGGAGTGATCTAAGCCAAGTCTAACCAATGAAGAAAGTTTTCAATGATAATAGTTCATCCAATTCATAGTGATTAGAGCTCTATCCAGCATAACCTGAATGCAATCCATCCTAACTCTTCTGTTAGACCAAGTGAACTTTCCACCTCCTAACTCAACATCTAGGAGAGCCAAATCATTGATTAGATCAGCCAGATGTTGTCTACTTTCCAAGTCCAGAGGAAGACCACCTAAATTCTTGGTAGCCAATAGGGGGTATTGAAATATCCCATAATAATGCCCTAGAGTCTCCCAAAAAGGGCATCAGATTCCTTATTTTATTCCAGAAATGCTTTCTACCAATCTTAGTGTTAGGGGTGTAGATATTCATAACAAACCAATCTATATTATTTATAATATATATTACATTTATTATATTATATTATATGTGTATCATCTTAAAATGGAAGCACTTCCATGTTAAGAGTGTTTAGCCCTCCAAGTAAGTGTTTTGGGGTCATGTTAAGCACCTTGATCGGGTCTTTGCATGTATTTGGTTTTCTCCCTGCTTTCCACTTCTTCCCTGCACTTGATTTCTTCATTCTAGGTGAAATTAGGGTTAGGATCCCAAGGATTCTCCTTAATTTCCCTCTTTCATGGCTCTATTTTCTAGGTAGGATTTAGAAATAGGTCCTCCTAGCCTTCATCATAGTAATCATAGGATTTTATGTCTATCCCTAGCATTATGTCCTATTCTAATATCATTTCTAGGTTTTTGGGCATCCCCGGGACCTCCTGACCTGGTTCTGACTGAAGCATGGCCCAGGGTCAAATTAAAGGTTAATCCTGACTAGGTTAGGATCAAGCTTGAACCTAACTAGGTCAAGATTGAGGTCAAACCTAACTAGGTCAAGTCCAACCTCAATTTTGCCCCCCTCATTCAAATTTCCAAAATCCTTGACTTCTGGGCTTCGGACTTTCAGGATATTTATTTTCCCACCTCCAGGTTGGCCATTTCAAGTTTTAGGATGGTAAATCCTCTAATTTTATTTAATCTAGATATATTTTATAAATTTTATCACCTAATTGGGATTTAATTCTCCAAGGTGGCCCCTTTAGAGGATTGTGCCCTAGTTCACTATAAAAGGAGGCCTTCCTCTCTCATTTTCACATCAAGTTTTCATGCTCAATAAATTGCAAGCTCTCAAGTTCTCAAGTGCAAGCAAGACTTCAAGAATTCAAGTGTTCAAGCATTCATCCATCAAGGAGATCCATTATTAGCCATTGAAGGATTCAATCTCTTTGGAGCCCCCTTGAAGATCCATCTTTCTCCATTCATCCAAGCCTTCTCATATGCAAAGATCAAGTCAAGATTGGTGTTGAAGATCAAATACCATTGATTGGAGACATCCTACATTCATTCTACATCCATTGAAGCATTCCTACTTGTGGATTTGAGGATTTGAATCCTCTACAAGGACTTCAACATAAGCGAGGTGATTTGTTTCAATTACTTTGTTTATGCACAATATATTTCAATTCAATTTCATGGTTAATTCCTAAATTGGGGTTTGACCAAGGAAAACCCCCCATACAACAAAAACCCACATTTTCTTGCAGGTACAAGTGCAAAATTTTGGATCTAAGAGATAATTTGGATACCCTTTTCCGCAGACTTCCAAGATCTGCAAACAGAATCAGAATCGAACTTCAAATAAAGAATGTAGTATTTGACCTTTTATGAGGGTCAAACCCAACCTAAGCTCATCTTGGAGAAAGATTTCTAGGTTTTCTCTGTCTTGGCATTTCCAGTCTGAAATAGGTTGCAAAATTGCCCGAAAGTATACACAGACATCAAAATTTGACATTTTCCAGATCTGCCCTAATTTGAGGTTAGTATTTGTATTTCAATTATTCCATATTTCAAGCATAATTTCCTTTATAGGTAAATATTGGATTTACTCTCTCTCTCTCTCTTCCATATTCTTCATAAATTGATTTGATTGTGTATTAACCTCTTGGTTGATCAAATTGGATCTCTTCTTTGGGAATTTGGGTTTGAGAATAGATCTCATATTTCCCCCTTTCCATTTGAATAGAGTTGAATCCATTTTAACCCTATTCATAGAGGTGAATCCATTTCACCATCTATTCAATATTATATTATATTATATTATATTATATTATATAACATTATATAATATATATTAAATATATTATATAGATTATATATACTATATAATACATAGTATGATATAGTATTTAATATATATTATATATTATAGAATTTAATGTATATTCAATATTCTTAATTTAGAAAAACGACTTAAACCTAATTTTGTATTTTAGAAGTGCAACATAAACCTATTTTGAGTTGCTTGTATGTGCAAATTTGTAGAAGCATCAACGAAGGACCTCACTTGGAGGTCTTTTTTATTTCCATAGCTTTCACAATCAGGGTTTCTAATCTAGAAATATTTTGTTGTTGTCATAGGGGAGAGCAAGAGAGAGAGAGAGAGAGAGATGTCTATAGAGAAAGATCTAGAAGGGGTAGAGAGGAGAAGGGGGGAGAGTGTGTTTTCACGTGTGTGTGTGTGTGTGTGTGTGAGAGAGAGAGAGAGAGAGGGGGGGGTTTGTGTGTCTATGTGTGTATCTCATAAAACACATTAATGTGTCTTAAAACCCCCTAATACCCCTTACAACCCCTAAGATGTACTCTTAGGCTTCCAAAGGGTTCATAAGGGGTTGTAGGATGTATTAATTGGTCTTAGGACCCCTTAAGACAACTTAGTACCCTTAAGGAATCCTATAAATACAAATTAGGGGTCCTAGTACACATGAATGTGTCTTAAAGGGTCATAGGACATATTATTGTGTGCTAGAAAGTAGTCACACTTCTGTGAATCATTACATTCAAGAACACTCAAGAATGAGGTCTCAAACAGTGATTCACAGCTCTCTATTCGTGGAGTGTAGGGGTTTGTATATGAGGCCCTCAAATTGACCTAGTTATGCCCATGCAAGCACACCAAGAAATTAGAGATTCAAAGATGAATAGAAAGCATGCTAATCTCCATGATCATCAAGTTATTGCATGCAAATGAAACTAGTCTAGATGATAGCAATGCAAGAAATAAACTATTCTATTGAAATGAATGCTTATACAATGTTAATCTATGAAAGGAAACATGAATTTAAACTATTATGTGAATGCAATATTAATCTAAACTATGGATTGCCATAAGGCATGAGAGAAAAAGACAAGAAGAAAGAAGTCTCAAATATCCAAAGCTCCAAATGTGCTCAACAAGCTTCTTCCAAGATTGCTCTCCAAACCTGCAGTATAACAATAACATGAAAATTCTTGGATCCTCAAAATGAGAAGGAGAGGGCTCCTTATATAAGAAAATGTGGAAGAGAATGCATCCTCAAGAGCAATGTGGGATAAATCCAAAAAGAGGAAATAAAGCTCATTTTTTAGAGAGTGTGGAGAGAAAAGGGATTTTATTTATTTTTAATTATTTGTTTCCCTTTTTTCATCACAAAGAGCTTTAAGAGGACTTTTTATTTATTTAAAAGAATGATTCTCTATTAATTAAATAAGATGACATTATTTAATTAAAAGAGAGATATTATTCTAAATAAGATAAAATCATTTAATTAAAAAAGATTTTATTTCATTTAAAAGATATTTCTTTCAATTAAATAAGGTTATTTTATTTATTTAAGAGAGAATATTTCTTTTAATTAAATAAAATTATTGATGACATGATTAAACCTTAGGAGATTATTGAAATGATTGAAATAGTTATGATTTGATCAAGGAAATTGATTTGAATATATTGTAAAGCATTGATTCAAAAAATTGATATTTGACAAATTGAGTAAATGGGGCCCAAAGTCTAGGCGACCATTTTAAGGTGCATACATTTGCCCCTCTTTGACTAATGTGAGGTCGACTCAGGATCACATGCAGTCAAAGAATGGAATTGAAGCATGAGATTGATTTGGGATCACAAAACAACCCAGATGTGTGTTCGACGGATGGGAACACATCAGGACATAGATAAGCAGACTGAAAAAGACAAGGCCAACACCTATGAATAGGTAATTGTCAAGTCTCAAATAAGAGATAAGAATCTCAAGCAAGGTTGCCCCAAGAGAAGCAATCGATAAATTTGATAAAGCTAAATCAAGCAATGAAGTTTGGTAGGTACTGCCCCCTCATGATCGAAATCAAAATAAGGTAGAGGAGAAACAATAAATTGATAAATTTGATCAAATTGAACTAAACATAAGGTTCTTGACATAAGATGAAAGATTTATAAAAAAAATAAAATCACAGAACCAAGGTAGATCAGCAAGAAAGATTATGCCCCAAGGTTGAATTAGAAGAAAATAAGTGGGGTGAAAGTGAATGGAAGATAGAAGTTTGGAAGAAATGGAAAGAAATGGAGAGAAGAAAGAGAATTTGCCTCAAGAAAGAGGATGCATCAAAATTGATCAACTGTTTAAGATAGGGAATTTCGATTGAGATCACAAAAGAAGATAAGGAAATGAAGATCAAATAGTGACCACAGTTGATTGAAAGTCCACAAGAAAGATGAAGGAAACCCTCTCAAACTCATAATGCAACCTAAAAGTGCAAATTGAACATGAAGTCTAAATAATGAAAGCTACATGAAAATGCAAAGGTGTACTTGCATGGGTAACATAGGTTTTTTTGTGTTCATCATTCATTAGAGAATGTAAGAGAACTTATTTTCATCATTGGGCCATTATTACTGGACATTAGACAATCACACAATCAACACTAGTCACAAATGCAACTATGAAGATATGAATGTGGTTAATATCAGATTGGAATGTGGAAAGATTCTAACATGAGCATCAAAAGACATAAAGGTCAAGATGACTGCAATGTTAGCTTACCCAATTTAATGTAGCAAAACCATGCTCGCATCAAGGCATAAACGTCGGGATGACCATGAGAATGGTTATGCAAAAAATAGTCAAGGATGATTCCTTAAATCTCCTAAGTGTGTCAAGGAGACAACAAGAGACACAGAAGAGGTTCAAGACAATACCCACAAGAAGAAAGCAAATAAAAACATGCCCCATGCCCCAAGTCTTCTAGTGATGCATCATGGAGAGACTTATCAGACAAGGACACTCAATGAAAATAATATCAGTCAGCACACAAAGAAAAGATCATGACATATCTCAAGCATTAAGTGTTGCATTTAAAAATTTTAAGTGTGTAAACTGATATTGAGTTCTGAGGATAAGGATCGAATGCTTGCTAGTAGGTAAGATCACATGACCAAACTAGATAAGACCAAACTGATAAGTGTTGAAAAACACTCGATGTCAGGGGTTGTGTTGAAAAACACAGTTAGGTTGGTGTTGAAAAACACTATTTGTGAGGTGTCCTAAAGAAAAGCATATCCAAGAGACCAAAGCTAACATAGTGATGCCCCCTAGACAAAGACAAAGACCAATTCCAAACCAAGGCAACAAGGACAAGGTATGATGGAGAAAGGCTAAGTGTCGAGGATGCATGCTAAGAAATAGGGGTGCAAAGGCCTCAAGTAGTGCCTGTTTCCAGGTTTTCACCACTTGGAAGAATTTTTTCAGGACTTTTTATAATTTTTTTGTATTTTTGCTACCAAGGTGCTTGTTCCTAGGTTTTCACCAAGGCACTTTTTCTTCTTTTTTTTTGAATTTTTTGAATTTTTTATTTTTTTGGTATTTTTGGAATATATAATTTTTTTGAGATACATCAAAGTGCCTATTGCTAGGTTTTCAATAAGATGATAATTTTTTCAGGACATTTTTTGATTTTTAGAATTTTTTCAGCATCATATATGAATTTTTTTGAAATTTTTTCATAACCAATAAGTATGTACAAAAGATGCCCCCAGACAGAATGGGCATCAAGGATAGAACTTCTTCAGGTACAAAACATTGATAGGCTTAGGGAGCTGCTCCCCCTCTTCAGTAGATAGTAAATAAGCACCTGTACCAAAAGTTGTTGTGATAATGTAGGGTCCAAACCAATTAGGTTCGAATTTGCCCTTTTGTTCTCTATTTTGTTGGTTTTTAGGATTCTCTCGCAGGACAAGATCTCCTACTTGGAATTCTCTAGGGCGAACCTTTTTGTTGAATGCCTTGGACATCCACTTTTGGTAGACCCTCATATGGTCAAATGATGCTTTACACTTTTCATCTAGAAGTTCCAATTCTTGTAATCTCATGGTGCGATAGTCTTCATCTGTAACTAGACCTTTGAGAGAGACTCTAAGTGACGGAATCTCAACCTCTAAAGGTAACACTGCTTCAGCACCGTATGTGAGGGAAAAAGGAGTAGCCCCAGTTGGAGTATGAATACTCATTCTATAGGCCCACAAGGCTGGGTTTATCTGTAGGTGCCAGTCTCTACCATTCTTATGAATTGTTCTATGTAAAATCTTGAGAATGGTTTTATTTGAAGCCTCTACCTGACCATTTCCTTGCGGGAAGTAAATGGAGGACCAATGTTTCTTTATCTTAAATCTTTGGCAGTGTTTTGTAAGGTCCTTGTTTTTGAACTGACCCCCATTGTCAATGATGATCTCAGATGGTACTCCATATCGACAGATGATATGGTTTAAAATGAATAAAGATATTGTCTTGCCTAAGGCAACAGAAAGTGGAACAGCCTCTACCCATTTTGTGAAGTAGTCAGTAGTAGTGATAATGAACTTATGTCCACCTGATGAGTTGGGATGAATCTGCCCAACAAGGTCAAAGGCCCATTTCTGTAATGGCCAGTGAGGTATAGCAGGAATTAGCTCCCTACCTAGAGCATGTATCAGGTGTCCATGTTTCTGACATTTTTCACAAGACTTGGCAAAAGCTACCACATCTATCTACATTGTAGGCCAATATTACCCCACCCTAAGCAACCTTCGAGCCATGGAAAGACCATTAGAATGTCCCCCACATATGCCCTCGTGGATTTCAACTAGCACTTGATTAGATTCCTCCTTTTCTAAGCACCTAAGAAGTGTCCCATCTAGACCCCTCCTATACAAATCACCAGAGATGAGGGAATGGTGAGAGGCATTACGAACAAGGTTTCTTCTTTCAGATTGGTTAAATGTGTCGGGAATGATGCCATCATGGAGATATGAGTAAATAGCACCATAGCGAGAGGATTCATGATTGACAAGGGTACAAATGACGTGGCTTTCTTGAGAGTCATAAATGGGATAACGTAGCTCTTCCACCAGGAATTCATATCTGGACTCATGTTCCTCTAACTGAAGAAGTGAAGCAAGGGTGGCCATAGCATTAGCTACTTTGTTCTCAGCCCTAGGGATTTGCTGAAAAGTGACAAAAGTAAAATACTGTCTTAATGAATCAACCATTTTTTTGTAAGGTATCAACTTGTCATCTTTTTTTTGGTATTGCTCATTGACTTGATTAATGATCAACTGAGAATCCCCATAGATATGTAGTTCTATGATATTCCACTCTATAGCCATTTTTAATCCATTTGTTAAAGCCTCATATTCAGCTATGTTGTTTGTGCATGGGAAGAGTAACTTGTAAGATTTGGGAATAGTGTACCCATGTGGAGAGACAAACAACACACCAGCTCCAGAACCATTTTGCATGTAGGAACCATCAAAGAATAGTTTCCAGGATCTCTCAGTCATGTACATAAGATATTCATCTGGGAAATTGACTTGAATGGGAATATTATCTTGAATTGGGAAATTAGCCAGTTGATCTGCAATAGCCTGGCCTTTGATTGCCTTGCGCTCAATATACTCTATGTCAAATTCAGAAAGAATCATCATCCATTTAGCAAGTCTACCCGTGAGAGCAGCTTTACCGAGTAAGTATTTGAGAGGATCAATTTTTGTTATGAGGTGTATGGTGTGTGCAAGCATATAGTGTCGCAATTTTTGAGAAGCAAACACTACTGCAAGGCAAGCTTTTTCAATACTAGTATAATTGACCTCATAAGCAACAAGAGTACGGCTAATATAATATATGGCCCTTTCTTTCCCTTGTTCATCTAATTGAGCCAACAATGCCCCCAGTGAAGATTCAATAGCTGAGACATACAAAATGAGGGGTTTTCCTAGAATGGGAGGCATTAAAATGGGAGGACTTGCCAAGTATTCCTTAATTTGATCCATGCTCTTTGGGCAATCCTCATTCCAGACACATGGAACACCTTTATGCAAGTTTTTGTTAAAGGGTTGTGCTCTATCTGCCAATTGTGAAATAAACCTCCTTATGGATTGAAGGTGTCCTTGAAGACTCCTCATTTGACTGATATTTTTGGGAGGTGGCATGACTATAATGGCTTGGACCTTTTCAGGGTCCACTTCTATCCCTTTGGCTGAAATGATGAATCCCAATAATTTTCCAGAAGTAACACCGAATGCACACTTTTTTGGGTTTAATCTTAGTTGAAATTGTTCCATGCAATCTAGAATTACTTCTAAATCAGCCAGATGTGTTCCTCTTTTCTTAGACTTAGCGAGGGTGTCATCCACATAATCTTCCATATTCTTATGCATCATGTCATGGAAGATGGTTGTCATAGCTGTTTGACAAGTAGCTCCTGCATTTTTCAATCCAAAGGGCATGATGTTCCAACAATAAGTACCCCATGTGCATGTGAATGCAATCTTTTCCTGATCCTCAGGAGCAATCTTGATCTGATTATACCCAGAAAAACTATCCATCAAGGAATAGATCTCATAGCCCGCCATCATGTCCGCTATCATGTCTATGTTAGGAAGTGGAAAATCATCCTTTGGGCATGCTCTGTTAAGATCTCTAAAATCTGTGCAGATTCGGATGGATTTATCATGTTTGGAAATAGGTACAATGTTGGAAATCCAATCGGCATAGTCTATAGCTCTAATGAATCCTGCACCAAGGAGCTTTTCTAATTCATCTCTCACTAGAAGAGCTATATGAGGGTGCATTTTTCTCAACTTTTGTTTGACTGGTTTGACACCTGGAGCTATGGACAAATGATGCATAATGAGATTAGTGTCCAACCCTGGCATGTCTAAATATGTCCATGCAAAATTAATTTTCTTCTTTTGGAGGAACTCAGTGTAGGCTTTCTTTTCTTGAGGTGATAAAGATTTAGCCAAGTGTACAATTTTTGGAGCCTCTTCTGTGCCCAAATTAACATCTTCTGTAGGTTCAACCAATACTGATGATCTGTCCTGAAAATAGCTTGGGAGACTATCAAGTACCTCATCTGTAGGTGCCTCAGAGAGGTTTTCACCCTTGGATACGTCTTTTATTTTTACTTTTTTTGGTTCTGACACCGTCACACAGTGGTTTTTGCCATCAGAACTCTTATTCTTTTTTTCTTTTCTTTTTATTTTGTGACTAAGGTACTTGATGTCAGGTTCTATCATACTAGTAGTTGGTTCACTGGTGGAAGAGACTACATGTTCAATGGCATTTAGATAGCAAGTGATCTCATAGTCAGTGTGAAATTTCAAGAGTTGAGGCTCTTGATAACGTTGAGACCAATCAATAAGGTTGGGGTCAATAAGCGGTAGGTTAATGACTAGTTCAAGATTAAGGATATAGAAGATGTCATCTCTGGTGACTGCAAAATTGGAGTCTGTCAAGCATCACTCTAAGGTGTCTAAATTTCAATTTACCCTATCGAGTGAAGAATCATCTACTAATGCGACATGTGGGTTCCAATCTTCTAATCTGACACATGACTCATCAACTACATCTAGTTGAGAACTATAAGCCTGGAAAAAATCCATATCCAAGTCAACTGTTGTGTCTGAGAGTGAATCCCATTCAAACTCATGAGAGTTTTTTTCTGAATTATTGTTGGGGCCTCGTGATGTAGAAGCCTCAAGATTTGGAAGAGTTTCCTCTCCTCTAGCAATTTTCTCAATCACAAAATGATTTGAATTATCACCATCCGTTGCAGCTGGGATGGAGACACTATCTATAGTCAATCTTGCATTCATATAGTCACTATCTATTGCAGCTAGGATAGGAGGACTGTCAATTGTTAAATCTCTGGAATCTCCCCAAAGGAGATTTGTTGAAGGTACCCAATCATCTGTCATGTCTTGTTGATTTGTCAAATTTGGTACATATTTTGTGTCATCTTCACTATCCCACCTATCAAGAATGGGGACAGTGCCCTTGTTATTCTTCATAAAGCCTAGGCCAACCGGTTTCTTACATTTACATCCAAAAAGATCATGATTAAGTGGTTCAGCTCTAGCATCTAACCTGTGACTAAGAGGGCCATATCCTGGATAACCCATCTTCTTGACAAAAGTATATCCTCTCCCATAGGACTTAGGAGAGGGGGAGAAATTTTCATTGTGCTGGTACTTCTCCTCTTTGTATATCCAATCTCAAATAGCTACTTCCTCTTTTTCATCTTGTATTGGTATTGAGGATTCCACAAACTTGTCAAATAGTGTCATTGTCGAAGAAGATGATTTCATCTCCTATGAAGGTTTTCCATAGGACCTAGGGGAAACAGGCATCTTTGCAAAAGAGTCAAGTTGATACCTCCCCATGCCAAGGTCTATTGATTTAAACTTGTCTTGACAGTCTGCTAAAGTTGCTTGATAATCCTCTGCTTCTTGATTAAGAGGGACATGAACATTAGCTAAGATTGAATTAACTGATAAAGTGCTATCCCCTGGTATGCAAATTTCTACTCCATTGTAGGGGAACTTAACACACTAGTGGTAGGTAGATGGCACTGCCTGCATGTCATGAATCCATGGTCTACCCAATAAGATGTTGTATGCAAGGGGTCCAGTATCAAAAATTTGGAACAAGATATTTTTTTCATCTGAGCCAATCCTGACAAGAAGGACAGCCAACCCCTTAGAACTTCATTCTGCCTCATCATAGGCTTTTATAGTGATCTTCTTTTTAGTGTTGATCACTTCCTCTGAATAGCCCAAAGTTTTTAACAAACTTAAAGTACAAATATTTAGCCTAGCACCCCCATCTATCAACACGCACCTAACATGAGTTTTATGAATCATTACTTCAATGTGAAGGGCAAGATTGTGAGGATGGATTAGGGATTTGTCATCATCTTCTGAGAAAGAGAGGTAATGTGGGCTAGTAATGTGATTCACCATGCCTTGGAATTGGTCTATATCAATGTTGTTGGGGACATTTTTTGTGTGCAAAGCATCCTCAAGGATCTGTTTATGTCTAGGGGACAACTCTAGAAGCTCCAAGATTGATATTTGTGCTAGAGTTTTCTGTAACTGATCTACAAGATTGTAGTTTGGTTTGGGAGTAGTGGTGGACTTGGTGACATTCTGGGATGCCACTTGCTTGGGTTTGTTGGATGGACCTAAACTAGGACCTCTAAGAATAATAGGGCTTTGACTCCTGGTAACAGCATTAAGGGCTTGAGAATATAACCTAGAATGAGGACCCCTCAGCACCACAATAGGTTCTTTTTCAAAGACAGGGGGAGAGTCATAACCATGCAGGTCCTTACTCCTCATCATATTAACACTTGGCTCCACAACTTCAAGCATGTTTACCACATTTTCTACCACTGTGTAAGTGTAGTTGATTACAGCCTTGCCATCCTTTGGTTTAGAGGTTTCCCCCTTGTCATACTTAGGCAACGGCTCTTTAAATGCTTTGTGATCAGCATTGGTGTTCAGTCCATCCACCTTAAGCTTTCCATTCTCAATGAGATCTTGGGTAATGTGCTTGAGTTTCCAGCAATTCTCAATGGTATGCCCAATGCCATTATGAAACGTACAGAAAGCCTTCTCATCCCACCAATGTGGCTTAATGTCAGGGATGTAATGTTTTGCAAGATCCTGAGGATGTGCCAAGTTGTTAGCAATGAGATTTTTGAGAACATCCTCATATGAGTCCCCAATTTGGTAAATTGTTGCTTCTCCTTTTTGGGCCTCTCCTGATATCTTGGTTTACTTTCTTGCTAAGGAGGTGCATTGAGCTTCATAGCTTGAACTGCACTGGACAAGTGAAGGACACCTTGATCTTTAGGTTGGGGAGAGTCTACAACTCCATCATTGACAACTTGTTTGTTCTTGTTCCAATTGTTGTTCTTCCCTTTATCCTTGTTGTTTTGTTGACCATTGTTGCCATTGTTGCTGTGTTTGGTCAAAATGCCTTGTTCTTTTAGAACATCCTCAAAGCGGCACACAATTTCAATCATGGTATCAAAGGAATTGAAGACTATCTTTTTGATCTCATATCTCATTTCAGGCACCAAGTTATTGACAAGTATGTCAATCTTTTCATCCTCATGGATCATCCTAGGATACCGACAGCACTGTCTCCTCCACCTTTGCAAGAAGGTAACAAAGGGTTCCCCCTAATTTTTTTTCAAGTTGCATAGGTCCAACATAGTAATAGATCTTGATAGATTATATGCGAAATGTTGAATGAATCGATGAACAAGTTCTCTAAAAGTCTTGACAGGGGGAGTGATATTGGTAAACCATTCCATTGCTTGTCCTTTAAGACTTCTAGGGAATAACCTCATCAAATAGGATTCATCTTGATGGAATTCAAAGCTCATAGTATAGAACTGGCGCACATGGTCATGTGGATCACCACTGCCATCATATTTATCATATTGAGGGAATTCCACCCTCTTTGGAAAATCCTTCATACTCACACTCTTGTCGAATGGATTAGGACAAATCAAGTCTAGTGAGAATGAGCTCTTAGGTTGCATCATTTTCTCCATCATTTGCTTCATTTGGCAAATTTCTTCCTCTTGAGAGGGATTTTTCTTTTGTATTTTGTTATCCACATCAAAATTATAAGGGACTCTGGCACCCTTGTTGATTAGACTTTCCAAGAATTTATCTTTGTTTTGTTCCAAATACCTCTCCACATACTGTTGGAAGATAGGCTCTTGTTGCATTTGCATGAAGTCTTGAGTATCAAGGTCATAATGTGAGCTACCACCTCCATGTTGGGAACCATGATGTACATGTTGGGAGTGTGGTCTTGAATTTCTAGGAGGGGTCTACTGCCTATAGTGAGCATACTGAGAGGCCCTTCTTCCTCTAGGACTAGGAGATCTAGAAGGGGTTCTTGACCACCTTCTACTTCTTGGTGTTCTGGAAGGGGTGGAGGGAGAAGAATTATTTCCACTATTGGCACCCCTATTGTTCAATTGACTATTAATTTGTTGGGCTAAAAGCCTATCTTTCTCTTCTTGAGCAAGTTTCCTTTGTACTTCCAATAAAGCTTGGCTCTCTGCCTCAAGCTGTCTAAATTTTTCTTGCTATGTAGCTTTCTCATCTAAAAAGGCTTTCTTCTCATGCTCAATCCTTTTAAGTCTTTCACTTGTATGCCTTGAGGTTGTTTCAAGTGGAGAGTTTGGTCTTGAATGTTTGTACAAATCATTGGTATACATTGCATTGACATGAGCATCATCAGGTTCATTGTCTTGGTCTTTGTGTTGTGACCATTTTTCTAGGTGATCTCATCTCTCATGCCTTTCGGCTCTTTGATGTGCATCTAGGTACCTAGTGCTGATGGGGGGTGAACTAGGTTGAGCATCATGAGAGGAATTACCAAACAAAATCTTGTCTCTGTGTCTTTCATAGATGTCATCAAGAGTTTGATCCATGGATTCCCTCTCCCACCTGGTGACAGTATAAATCATATCCATACTTGAGTGGGAAGGTGCTGAGGGGGTACTCAAATTGCTAAAATGGCTCTTTGGGTCAAACCGGGTTTCAGACTTACTCCTAGGTGACTGGTCAAATATTGGTTCCTTTTCCTTTCTCTTTTGATGAGTCTGAACTGGGGGTAGTTGGTTGAAGACTATCTGAGGTCACTTTCCTTGGCTCACTTGATATCTTGTTGTTACTGACATGAAAGGGAGAGTTCAGGTAAACAGACAATTCTAGGAAACGTCAATACTAGACTAGGATAGTAAAAGTTTTCTCTTGTCTGAGAGAAATGGTGAAATAGAACTATTGCAAATAGGTGCAAACCAACACTGCCACAAAGGTGCTCAATTCTTGGGTGAATACCTGAGAACGTATGGATCAGGAGGATGACTTACACAAAGTATACTAAGTTTGAATTGTATGAAAAAGGGTGGACGAAGAGATTACTAGCACTCTCCAAGTGTGTTATCAAAGAGTCTGAAAATTTATCTATTTGATAGGAACAGTTCCTGATTTGCCAATCTCAAGAAAAATCGCTCATGAGATCAAGGATTACTAACTCAAAAGGTCAAGGACACAAGAACCCTAAATACAGAATAGGTCTCTAGAACTGGGACAAGTCACCTAATCGAAGAACTCAGTATTTCAGTTTGTTGTTCATTTTCAAAGACCAAGCAAGCATATCAATGGATTTGTATCAAGCACATAAGACAGCAATCAGGGAGTTCAAGCAAGAAATTGTCTTCAAACAATGAGCAAGAGGCAAAGCAACCTTGCACATGAACAAGAATAGTGACTTAGTATGCTACTCCTTAAATATTCTACTTGTGTATGTTCTTGGATATGTTTTAGTAGGTACTCAGAACACAACAACATCCTAGCAAGTTGTCTACAAGGATATACATGGCTTTTCTAAAGGGTGTCCTCGATATACGCAAGGTACGTGAGGCCCAAATTTGTAGATGAGAAGAATCAAAAATCACACAGCCGGGGGGAGACGGTAACCCAAATCTCCTCCTTCACTTCTCAAAGGTATAAAGTTCTTTGAGGCTTAGCCAAGAGTGAAATCTAACTCATTCCCAAGAGAGGTGTCTTTGGATTCACCTCCCGATATTTATACTCCGCCAGAACACGGGAGTTAAGGTCATCCCTTGAGGTGATGAAATCCCCAAGCAGGCCTTCTAAAAAAATGAAAAGTAAGTAATTATCTATCAAAAAGTATTGAAAAGCACTAAAGGTGGAACACTTAACGCTTAAAGAAAATATGAGGTGAGTCCACAAGGTGGAATACTTAACACCCCACATAAGCAACAAATGAGTCCACAACCTAGACAACAAGTGAGTTCCAAAAAGCACAAAAGGGTTGCCTAGTGGAACAATTAACGCTTCTTTCCTATAGACCCCTCCCCTTTAATGTGGCGCTGAGATTGCAACCACAGGGAAAAAATGAGGGGCCAGCGGATTAGCGAGTCCAATAACCCAAGATAGCAATCTAGATCAATCACAAGTAATCTAAGACTGCTAATCAATACTACTCATAAGTGCAAGAGGGTTTGAATCATGGAATATTTAACTTTCCAAGTAAACATGAAGTGAGTCCACAAAGTGGCGCATTTAACTCTTCATGTAAAAAAGGAATGAATCCATGCCCTTGATTACTCAATGAGATTTTTTTGATATTGGAACCAAGAATTACTTAATGTTTAAAAGACAAGCATGCACTTAAACACAAACTTCTATGAAAGCAAATATATGTTCTTTTATTTCCCATTAAGAGCATAAAAAAATGTGTTCTATGAAAGCGTGTAACACTCAAGCCAAACACATGAGAGATTAATTTTATGCCCAAACCAAGTGTTAGAGAGATTTTAAGAACTCACCTTAGGTCCAAAGATCTGAAATCCAGCATTTAGCACACATCTGAAAGTACAGAATCAAGACAAATCAATGGCAAACCGTAAGATATGTAACATTGTTGTCTTCAAGACAGTCTCTAAAGATTGATTTATTTGACCCATAAAATCACAATATTAAAATTTTTGGAAAGAATGAATTTTTTATCCAACATCAAGAACTATCATTTATAAAAATTACAAGGTCTTATGATTCAATTTGGTTCCTCAACCAATAACGTTTTCAGACTGCCATTTTTCTGTCATAAATCAAATTTAAAACACCAGGCCCTGCCTAGGGAATCACATATCTTTCTCAGAAAGAATCCAAATGAAACCAAACCAATTTCATAGTAACTATTAATGAATATAGTTTGCAAATATGTAAGCCATTTATTTTTCCCATTCATAAATCATTTTCTAAGAATAAATCATTGCTTGCAACTCCAATACAGATTGTTAAAAACTAGTTTTCACTCAAATGCCCATAACTTTCACAAATCTACATAAAAATGACTCAAACCAAAAGGAAATGAAATATAATTCATGTATATTTTCAATAAATATTATTAGAGATATTGATTCTTCACAATTTGTCTGTACCAGACATTTCAATCTAACTATATTCAGAGAATCTCAAATCTGCAAATACCCACTTTCACCAAAATGATCATAACTTATTCATTTATTTATAAAAATGAACCAAACCAAAAGCATGAGAAAGATGACTCATCATTATATCCATCCATTATTATATTACAAGGTTTTCAGGCTGTACATGGCCATACAAGGCCTGGAACCAACACTAAAACTGAAAAACTAATCAAGAATGAGGCCAGAAATTGATCTTTTCTACCCCACGGTGGGTGCCAAAAATGTGTGCTAGAAAGTAGTCACACTTCTATGAATCATTACATTCAAGAACACTCAAGAATGAGGTCTCAAACAGTGATTCACAGCTCTCTATTCGTGGAGTGCAGGGGTTTGTATATGAGGCCCTCAGATTGACCTAGTTATGCCCATGCAAGTACACCAAGAAACGAGAGATTCAAAGATGAATAGCAAGCATGCTAATCTCCATGATCATCAAGTTATTGCATGCAAATGAAACTAGTCTAGATGATAACAATGCAAGAAATAAACTATTATATTGAAATGAATGCTTATACAATGTTAATCTATGAAAGGAAACATGAATTTAAACTATTATGTGAATGCAATATTAATCTAAACTATGGATTTCTATAAGGCATGAGATAAAAAGACAAGAAGAAAGAAGTCTCAAATATCCAAAGCTCCAAATGTGCTCAACAAGCTTCTTCCAAGATTGCTCTCCAAACCTGCAGTATAACAATAACATGAAAATTCTTGGATCCTCAAAATGAAAAGGAGAGGGCTCCTTATATAGGAAAATGTGGAAGAGAATGCATCCTCAAGCAATGTGGGATAAATCCAAAAAGAGGAAATAAAGCTCATTTTTTAGAGAGTGTGGAGAAAAAAGGGATTTTATTTATTTTTAATTATTTGTTTCCCTTTTTTCATCACAAAGAGCTTTAAGAGGACTTTTTATTTATTTAAAAAAATGATTCTCTATTAATTAAATAAGATAACATTATTTAATTAAAAGAGAGATATTATTCTAAATAAGATAAAATCATTTAATTAAAAAAGATTTTATTTCATTTAAAAGATATTTCTTTCAATTAAATAAGGTTATTTAATTTATTTAAGAGAGAATATTTCTTTTAATTAAATAAAATTATTGATGACATGATTAAACCTTAGGAGATTATTGAAATGATTGAAATAGTTATGATTTGATCAAGGAAATTGATTTGAATATATTGTAAAGCATTGATTCAGAAAATTGATATTTGACAAATTGAGTAAATGGGGCCTAAAGTCTAGGCGACCATTTTAAGGAGCATACAATTATTGTGTCTTAGGACCCCTTTAGACCCCTTACAAACCCTTATATGTATTATTAGGCTTCCTAAGGGGTTGCAAAATCATAAGGGGTTGTAGGAAACATTAATGTGTCCTAGAACCCTTAAGACACCTTACAACCCCTTAGTATCTCTAAGAATAAATATTAGGGTTCCTAATACACATTAAGGTGTCTTAAGGGGTCATAGGGAACATTAATGTGTCTTATGGTACCATTAGACCCCTTAAGACCCATAAGATGTACTCTTAGGCTTCCTAAGGGGTGTAAGGGGTCATAAGGGGTCATAGGATGCATTTATGGGTCCTAGGACCCCTTAAGACACCTTACAACCCCTAATATGTACTTTTAGTCTTCTTAAGGGTCGTAAGGGGTCATAAGTGCTCACAAGGTGCATTAATGTGTCCTAGGACCCCTTAAGACACCTTACAACCACTTAAGAACCTTAAGAATACATCTTAGGGGTCCTAGTACACATTAAGGTATCTTAAGGGGTCATATGACACATTAATGTATCTTAGGACCCCATAAGACCCCTTATGACCCCTAAGAATTACTTTTAGTCTTCTTAAGGGGTCATAGGACACATTAATGGGTCTTATAATCCCTTAAGGCACCTTAGTACACCTTAGGAACCTTAATAATACATATTAGGGGTGCTAGTACACATTAAGGTGTCATAGGACACATTATTGTGTCTTAGGACCTCTTATAATCCCTAAGAAGTATTCTTACGCTTCCTTATGAGTCAAAGGGTCATAATAGGTCATAGAATGCATTAATGTTGCCTAGGACCCCTTAAGACACCTTATGACCCCTTTGTATCCCTAATAATAAATCTTAGGGGTCTTAGTACACATTAAGGTGTCTTAAGGGGTCATAGGACATATTAATGTTCCTTAGGACACCATAAGACCCCTTATGACCCCTAATATGTGCTCTTAGGCTTCCTAAGGGGTCATAAGGGGTCGTAGGATGTATTAAGTCCTAGGACCCCTTAAGACACCTTATGAACCCTAAGATGTATGATTATGCTTCCTAAGGGGTTCTAAGGGGTCATAATGAGTTGTAGGACACATTAATGTGTCCTAGGACCTCTTAAGACACCTTATGACCCCTTAAGAACCCTAATAATATATCTTAGGGGTCCTAGTACATATTAAGGTGTCTTAAGGGGTCATAGAAGATATTAATGTGTCTTATGACCCCATAAGACCCCTTAATAACTCTAATATTTACTCTTTATATTATTGCGGGATTGTAAGTGGCCATAAGGGGTCATAGGATGCATTAATGGGTTCTAGGACCCCTTAAGACACCTTAGTACCCCACAAGAACCCTAAGAGTACATATTAGGGGTCCTAGTACATAGTAAGGGGTCTTAAGGGGTCATAGGAAATATCACTATTTCTTAGGACCCCTTATGAGCCCTAAGATGTATTATTAGGCTTCCTAAGGGGTAGAGGGGTCATAATGGATCATATAATGCATTAATGTGTTCTAGGACCCCTTAAGACATGTTATGGCACCTTGGGAATCCTAAGATGTACTCTTAGGCTTCCTAAGGAGTTATAAGGGGTCGTAGGACATATCAATGGGTCTTAAGACCCCTTAAGACACCTTAGTACTCCTTAAGAACCCAAAGAATACATATTAGGTGTCCTAGTACCCCTTAGGAACCTCTCCTCTAATCTCACACACACACTCTCTCTCTCCCCCCATTTTCTCTCTCTACTTGATACAATGACCTATGACGCTTATGTATTTTTTAAATTATTTAAATATTTTTATGAAGTTCAAAATTTACTTTAAAAAATTATTATGTTCAAAATATAAAATAAAATAATGAACAAAATATAAACAAACAAAAAAGTCACCAAGGAACAATCATAATTGAAACCATATAAAAAATAATTGAAAAAATATAAAAATATAAATTGGATAGAGCATAAGTAAAAAAAAAATTGCCATGTCAAAAAAATTTAAATGGCTTTGCATCAGGATAGACTTGATTTTAGAAAAAATAGAAATTCTTCAATTTACAGAGGACAACTTTACTTCTATAGCAAAACAAACACAAAAATGAATGTATAATGTATACTCACAGTTTATCAAATAATCCTTAATAACTAGAAGGCTTAGCACTGTCATTGGTAGTTTTCCATGTGTCTTTTAGTGCCTCAAGTGTTGAAATTTGGGTTTGTAGCTGTGATGAGAGATCTTCCATTTGATGAATCACTGGCATTTTTGGTGTAGCAATGAGTTCCTTGGATTTTTTAACATTCACCTGAATTACCTCTAAATGAGGAATGATATGTGTTTGAATTTCAACCACTTCTACTCTAATCTTCTCCTCTACCTTCCTCAAGTCCATTTGTAAACATAAAATGTTTAGTCTTTGAATAATGAACTTGGAATGTTCAAGGTTCATCAATCAACTTATCTGCACTTTTCTTTAGCTCTTCATCAATCTTGGTCTTCCTATCTAGAACATTTTGAGTAAAATGGGAAACATTGCATAAATGGTGGAATGACTTAATTATTACCTTGATGGTTTCCTCCAACTCAGTAGCAGTGATAGAAAGTTTAACTTTCTATTCAAAAATCTTCTTCATAAGCTTCTCCATTAGTCTTTGTTCATCCTTTTTCTGGGTCATCCTCATCATTCTTTCTTCAGCATCAATATTTGGTTCATTGACTTGATTTACAAGTGAGACTAACTGATCAATTATAGGTGCCATCTCATTAAGTTGAGTCTCAGGGAAAATTTCTAGTAATATGTATTTCAAATCTGTTAAGACTTGTTGATGTTTCCTCTCTTGTTTGAGCTTATCTTGTGTTTCTTTTCTCTTCAATAATTCTCCATGTTTCATCAAGTGATCAAGATTGAGCTTGGTTGGGTCAAAAACTAGTATCACTATCTCTTCATCCAATGAGATCATGTCCTTTCTACTTTTCTTCTTCTTCTTCTCAAGGGAACTAAGTGTACTTCCACCGGTTGAAATATTTGGGGGAAATGGAGCTTGTTGCTCAGTTGTATTCATTTTCATATCACTCAAATATTTCTCTTCCTCCTTCCTTTCACTTTCTTTGTGCTCGGGGGCCTCGGTTACAATTTTTGTTTGTGTTTCTCTATCTTTTTGAGGTTGTTCCTCGATATGATGTGTTGGACTACAACTGATCTGGAATCTGATTGAAGGATCTATGATTACAAGATCACTGAGAAGTTTCTGATTAGATATGCAATATGATTAAATCAGTATTATGTTGTCATTGATGTCAACTAATTTGACAGCACTTATCTTGTAAGTTACTATACCGAGACATCTGAAGAAAAGTGGAAAAGAGATGAAGAACAGAGAAATCTACATGAGGAAAGATGTACATGATAGATGAGGATAAGGAACACATTGAGTAACTTTTTGATGAGTCTATGACTTGATGATATTGACTTTATTATGTTGCATTCATCTATAATGAAGTATAGAGCTGAAAGACACAAAGTAGTGTTGTCGGTAAATGAAGCATTTTTAGTATACACCGACGGAGTGTAGTGTATACCAACCATAGTATTAACCAAGCAGTGTTCACCGATGCATTCTTTGTTAACCGAGTGGAACAGAATGAATTAAATGATTAGCTTAGCCGATAAGATTGATGATCTGGCAAGAGTATAACATTGAGGTAACAGATAATGTTTGTTACAAAGATCAACGGCTGACAAAATTCAAGGAAGATCTAACAGAGAAGATTGAAATGTGTTATTGACACAAGTACCGAGAAAGTTTTAAGCAAAAAAATCTATGAATGTGATTAAGTGGAAAAATCTAATGGTGGAGAAGAAAATGATTTACTCGTCTATATAAGAGAACATAATTTCTTTAGTAAGATGTCGGGAAGAAGAAGAAATTGTAGGAATTTCACGTGAACAAGCTTTCATGCATTCTGATCATACTAGTTAGTGAGAGCCGAGCTGCAGAATAGTTACCGAGCTATAGAGAGCTATTACCAACGGACAGTAAGTTGATACAGTATTGAATCTTAAGTGAATTATTGATCAGAAGGATTTATATGGACTAAATATTGATCTGTAATCTGCAATTGAAGTTGTGTTAAGGCAGGTCCTTTTACTGTTACATATTTAACCATTCTATACAGTCTAAATCTCTTAACCAAGTGGACTCTGAAAGTCTTATGATGTATCATTCATAGAATGAACATTATTATCCTATCAACCCCATAGTGAATGATGGTTGGATGATAAATTCTAGTCTAAAATCCTCTAACAAGGTCACACTTGACAGTGTGTTTGTAACCTTTAATGGGGTTGGGTCTTAACCGACCTCACTTCAGAAGAGTGAACAATTTTGGGTTGTCGGTCCCATGTGGTTTTTCCCTTATAGGATTTCTACGTTAAATCTCTTGTGTTATGTGTTGATTGTGATGTCTGTTTGTTATCATACTTTACATGTTACATGTTAGATTTGATCAGTAAACAGTTATAAGTATTAGACTGGTAATCGGTAAAAGCACAGACAGTGAAAGTTATTATTGCTTACCGACGAGCAGAAATTAAAGAAATTGTTTTGAATTGTACATTTTGTTTTGGGACACTAGATAACTGATTCACCCCCCTCTCAGTTATTCTAACAATTGGTATCAGAGCGTTGGTTTCTTGGAACAAAGTTTTAAGGACTTAAGCATAAAGGTCTCAAGATGTATAAGAGGGAAGTACCGAAATTGAATAAAGAGAACTTTGCAGTATGGCAAAGCAGAATGAAGCTGCACATATCTAGAATTGGGAACTCAACACTAGAGCTGATGGAAAATGGCTACATGCAACCACCCACTGGTCCCCTAACTGTTGATCAACTGAAGGATAAGCATGAACACAATGTTACTATGATGGAACTTGTTGCTGCTTGTACCGATGCTAAATTTGAAGATATCAAGACATGCACAACTGCCAAAGTAATGTGGGATAAATTAGCACAAATCTACAGTGGAGATATGAATGTCAAAAGAGCCCGAGCTAAAAGTCTGAGAGGTAGATTTGATGATATGAGAATGAAAGAAGGTGAGAACATTGTCCAATATTCAAATAGACTAAAAGAAGTGGTACATGCTATTAGAGCATTTGATGGAGTGATTGATGATGAAACACTAGTGATAAGCAAGATTCTCAAAACTTTGCTACCAGTTTATGCAACCAGGATTTTTGCAATTCATTAAACAAGAGCTACATCCAACCTTACTCTTGACACTCTGATTGGTAAACTTACAACCTTTGAATTAAACAACTTTGATAATAGTGTTGTTCCTTCTGTTGAATCCATTTTCATGTCTTCTCTAAAGATTGGAAAGTCTAGCAGGAATGGTAAGAATTGTGATAGTGATGACAATACCAATGATGAACTTGATGAGCTTGAAGCACTTATGGCTAGAAGATTTCCCAAAGGAAAAGGAAGGTATAGAGGTAAGCTACCTTTAGCATGCTTTAATTGTAAAGAAGTCGGTCACATCACTGCTAGATCTCCATAGAAGAAAGAGGTTGATAGATCCAAAGACTGATCTGATGGAAGCTATGGAAGAAGAGTCAACAGAGGTTACCGACACAAAAACAGAGACAACCGAGATGAAAAAGGCAAAAAGGTATGTTACATAGCCGAAGATATTGAAACTGAATCTGATTCTAATGATGATATAGAAGTTGTATTTGTTGCTATGAAAGATGACTCAGAAGAGGAAGAGAAACATGAAGAGACATCCCTGATCTCTAAAGTAAGTAGAAATGATACATGGATCATAGACAATGGTTGCACACATCATATGACTGATGATGTAGAAAAGTTTGATCATCTTGTTGAATATAATGGAGGATCTGTGAGAATGGGAAATGATGCACCTTGTATGGTAAGAGGTAAAGGCTCACTGATGATCAATGATAGATTACAATGTGAAAATGCATATTGGGTAGATGGACTAAACTATAATCTAATAAGTGTGGCTCAGTTGAACAACTCAGGCCACCGACTAGCTTTTGAGAGAAAAAAGGTGAAGATCTATAATGATAGAGGAAGACTTGTCAGAACTGGCACACAATCCAGAGGTAATCTATTCTATCTTGATATGGATCAGTCTTCTTGTTTGTAAATAAAGGATGAAGATGCTTGGTTGTGGCACCGAAGGTTATGCCATGTGAACTTTGACAACATGATCAAGATTAGTAGAAAGAAAAGAGTTAGAGGGTTGCCTAACTTAACAAAACCTGATCATGTTTTGTGCCATGAATGTCAAAGAGGTAAGATGACTAAGTCTAGTTTTAAAAGCAAAGACTACTCAACAAAGAAGATACTTGAGTTGGTTCATACCGATCTATGTGGTCCTATGAGAACTCAGAGTTATTATGGTGATAGATATTTTATTCTTTTTGTTGATGATTACACTAGACTGATGACTGTTATGTTCTTGAAAGAGAAATCTGAAGCTTTCAAAATGTTTAAATGGTATAAAGCTAAGGTAGAGAAAGAAACTAGAAAAGAAATAAAATGTTTAAGATCTGATAGAGGAGGTGAATTTATCTCTGATGAATTTACTAATTTTTGTAATGAGCATGGAATCAAGAGGCATGTATCCGCACGGAGGAAACCTCAGCAAAATGGCATTGCTGAAAGAAGGAATAGGTCTATAATTGACTATGCTAGAACATTGATAACATAGAAGAATGTTGCTCAGACATATTGGAGGGAAGTTGTCAGCACAGCTGTATATGTTCTTAACCGAGTACAACTGAAGAAAGACTCAAACCGAACACCTTATGAATTATGGTTTGGACACAAACCTACTGTAAGTTATTTCAGAATTTTTGGAAGTAAATGCTTTATCTTGAAAGATGAAAGAAATGGTAAATTTGATTCTAAAGGAGATGAAGGGATATTTTTGGGATATTCCACTACAAGTAAAACATACAAATGTTTGAATAAGGCTACAAATAAGATTGTTGAAAGTACTAATGTTCGTGTTGATGAATTTGATGATAAGTACACTGAGGAAAGTACAAAGGAATCGAAAGACTATGGTAGATTCACTTACATTGAATATACAGAGTATCTACTGACACCATAGACAGTGACAACCGGTCAGCAGGGAAATAATGTAGTACAACAGGCACCACAAACTGATGAACATGAAGAAGCTGCTGATCAAGTAAATGACCCTGAACAGGATGAACAAGAAAGGAGAAATCAAGTTTTGGCTAGTTTTGTCAGGAGACACCATCTTGAAACACAAATCATTGGAGACAGACATGCTACAATGCAAACCAGAAGCAAAACAAGACAAGGTACATGTTTAATTTGTGAATTTGAACCTAAAACTGTGAAATTTGCATTAGAGAATGAAGAATGGGTTAATGCAATGAAAGAGGAAATAGAGCAAATAAAGAAGAACAAAACTTGGTCCTTAGTACCCCGACCAAAAGATAAGAATGTTATCAGTACTAAGTGGATATACAGGAATAAATTGAATGAAAATGGTGAAGTCACAAGAAATAAAGCTAGATTAGTATGCAAAGGATATGCATAGGAAGAAGGTATTGACTATGGTGAGACATTTGCACTTGTTGCTAGATTAGAAGGAGTTAGAATGCTACTTGCATATGCTGCACATAAGAAATTCAAAGTCTATCAAATGGATGTGAAGTCAGCATTTTTGAATGGAATACTTGAAGAAGAGGTCTACATTGAACAACCTGAAGGATTTGTTGATCCCGACAATAAAGACATGGTATGTAGATTACATAAAGCTTTATATGGACTATAGCAAACACCGAGAGCATGGTATGAAAGACTACATACTTATTTGTTAAGTATTGGATTTGTAAGAATAAGTGAAAATAGCAATGTGTATGTGAAAGGTGATACTGATGATACTATTATCATTGCTGAGATATTTGTTGATGACATTATCTTTGGAGGCTCAGATCTTGTCTGCAAGGCATTTTCTGATGAAATGCAAAAGGAATTTGAAATGTCTATGTTCGGAGAGATTAAGTTCTTTCTTGGACTACAAGTGATTCAGTAGAGTGATGGAATCTTCATCACACAATCTAAATACATAAAGGAAGTACTGAAGACATTTGGCATGGAAGATGCTAAACCTATGGGAACACCGATGGCTACTAGATGCAAATTGACAAAGGAGGATGAAACTATCGAGGTAAACCAGACACTTTACCGATCCACGATCAGTAAGTTAATGTACATAGTTCACAGTAGGCCAAATATAGCACATGCTGTAGGAATAGTTGCAAGAGTTTTTGTTAATCCTAGAGAATCACACATGATAGCTACAAAAGGATTTTAAGATATCTGAAGAAAACAGAGAGTTATGGATTATGGTATCCTAAGGAAGGGAAGTTTGAACTGAAAGTTTACACCGATGTTGATTGGGATGGAAATGTGGATGATAGAAAAAGCACCACCGGAGGAGCATTTTTCTTTGGTGAAAGACTTGTAACCTGGACAAGTAAAAAGTAGGCTTGTATTTCTCAATCTACAGCTGAAGCAAAGTATGTTGTTGTAGTACCCACTCGTAGGATGCTCTTAGTTTGCTTTATGTTTCAGATGTATGACCGAATTCTTTTAGGTCACTTTTCTTGTGATCGGTTATTGTTTCATTAATGATGATTATGGATTATTATCGTATGTTTATCAGGTGTATGCATAGATTAGATGATGATGTTTTATGATGATAGATTATATGTTTTATATTGATTACGATGTACTTACCCCATACTTGTATGTGTATGGTGATTATGTGTCTGTATCTATTTGACATGTTTGTGTGGTAGAGGACGAAGGCGTAGTTACTCACATAGTCGAGATCCACATGACTGACCGTACCCTATCATTGTCTATTATATATTGTATGTACATGCTTCATCTTTTGATGATAGGTTTGCAGGTACAGGGCATCATCTTCTCTGAATTGGCAGGAGTGAGTGTGCCCACAAACATTCGTCTCAATGGTAAAGAGGGGAGATAATACACATACCCAAAACCCTAACCCTAGCCTAATTGTCCTAGGATTGGACAAGTGTCTGTTTGACTACCCTACCTGAATTCACCTGGTTGGTATGAATTCGTGGATCCCGTTCTTGAGTCTGTGCATGGTTTCAGTTTGCTTGATTTATTGTGTTTGATTTTACTATGCTTGATTAAGTTGATTCATGATTATTTAGGTGATTTTATATGATTATCAATGTTAGGATTATAGTTGAATTTAATGATTTAATTATGTTCCTGTATTTAATTTGGAAAATTATCTAAAGTCAATTATTTGATTAATTAGAAATAATTGATTATTTAATTGAAATTGGATTTGATTATGTTTGAATGTATAATTAAATAATTGAATATTTTAATGCATGCTTTAGGATGTATTAAATATTTAATTTATTTAATTTGAGTTTTAAATTATTAACATATGCTTAATTAGAAAATGTCATGAATTGTATTATGCTTGCATATTTTATTAAATGATTAAATAATTAATTGCATGAATTTGTGATGCATTAAGTATTTAATTTATTTAATAAATAAATTTTATTTATAACATGTGCAAAATTGGAAAAAGGAGTTTGTTTTCAAAAAGACAACTAGCTTTCAAAAGTCAAGTTGAGTTGTGCATTAAAATATATTTTTAATTAATTAATTGTATTTTCTTTCAAATTTGGAGTTTGAGTTGGATTAGTAGTTATCTAATGAGTCATTTTCTGATTTGGAGTTAACTAGGAGTTAGCTTTTGAGTTGTCTTTTGGGATTGCTTGAATTTGGGGATTGAATTCCTATTAGGAGATTTTTGCTTTCATTTTTGGAGGGACAGGTTTTGGAGAAGATTTTTGGGGGAAGCTTGTGTGTTTGGCTTTTTGAAGATTTGTGGATTGTTATGGCTGCTTGTTGAATTGAATTTCTCTGTGCTTCTGGTCAGGCACCTGGTTGCAACATAGCTTTCAGATCTACAGGTTGGGCTTGATTTTGGAGAGAGTTTCATTTTCAGATCTACAGGGGTTTTCTATTTAATTCTATTTCTGGCATTGGATTTAAGGTAGGCATTGAATTTTGCCTGTTATCTTTGTTTCTACTTTCATTTGTCTTTCTGTGTTTTTGATAGATCTAGGTATTCAAAAACCCTATCGTAGTTAATTTTTATATTTTACAATTACTTGGCATTGTAGTGTTACTCTGGCAAAATTTCGTTAATTAATTCCTTATGGTTTGCCTAGAAATCAATAAATTAATCCTGTTGTATAGTTTAACTTTAGTGTTGAGAGAAAATTAATTCCCTTGAGAAAGTAGATCAAATTGCTTTAAAAACCCAATTTTAGTACACAAAAATCAATTCTGGAAAAAGAATATATTCTGTGTAACAAAAAAATTAATACTGTGCAAATTTTTATAGATTCAATAAATTGTTGTGTTTGTATAAAAGTTGTTTCTAGGAAAAGAATAGATTCTTTACCAAAAGAATCTTATTGTGATTTTAGATTGTAAAAAAATATAATATCAATTTTTTTTGTTTAAATTAATTTTATAAAAAAATTAGGCGGGTACCATTGTTCCCTACCCCTCCCTTTGCATACGCAACAGGTAGTACTGCTATGGCAGTACTACACTATCGAAGGTAGTGATTACTACCGTAGGTAGTACCAACCACTACCGCCGCTGGGGACTGTGCAGGGGTACGCGGAGGTACGCGTGGGGGAATGGGGCACGGGGCCCACAGGGTCCCCCTTATATATATATATATATATATATATTTTATTCAATACTTATTTTGTTATGATTTGTTATTTTATTTTTACATTAAATTTAATAAATGTTAATATAATTTATGTTAAGTTTTATTTATTAATTAATTAATTTAGAAATTATTTGTTAATTATGTTATTTAAATAAATTTCAATTAATATTGCTATTCATTTGTAATTTGGTTTAACTTGTATTATAAGTGGGTAACTTAATATTAGTTTGTTTTAAATCATAATATTTGATTAGATTATTTGATTAAAATTAAGTATTTGCAAATTAACTAAGTTAATTAAAATTGTTGGATTTTGACTTAATATTATTGAGGTATTGTCTCTAAGTCAATTTTGGGATATATTTGTTAGGGTATTTAGTTAATTGCTATGGAGATCAATCAATGAGCAATAGGGTGATTAATTTCATAACGTATCTGTTTGTGTGGCTTGAGACAATTGTTTAGATTAGCAATCTTTTTTATATATATTGTTGATTCATTCTTTCTTATATATGTTATGTCAAATAATCGATTAATGGATATATAAGACTTTGTAGTGAAATTGGGTCTTTTATTCTGTCAAAATCTTAGGGCAATATTGAGGAATACTTTTTAATTGTGATATAATTTTATTGACTATGTTCTGATTATCCTAGTGGGATTCATTGTTTATATACTTGAAATCAATTGTGCTCGAAATGAAACTTTAATGCTTATGGATTGATATCAGTTAGTTATAGTGTGAATGTGGCATTGTTCGTGCCAGTTATGTCTTCTTGTACATTATGTGATGTCGGGCATTAGAAAGACCTAGGGGAAACAGAGGCAGGGATCTTTGTCAGTTGGTTTTGTTTTCAGCATCATGTTTGATGTGTGTGCTTATTTTGATTATCATCTATGCTTCAATTTTATGGGCTCTTGTTGGTTGTATCGGGTTTTGGTATCTGTGTAATCATTTGAGTTTCTATGTGTGAAACTGCATATAGGATTACCTAGTTATGTGCCTATTGGGTACTTATGTGATTATGAGCCTAGGAGAGATTGATTAAGTGCATCTTAGGGGAGTGGCTTACAATAGGGGCCGGGACCCAAAGTGGTTAGCACCTGGGTAACCTATTGTAGGTTATGTAATTAAGTGATAACTTAGTAATTAAAACTTTATAGATCATTTAAGAAGATAATATAGAGTATGGTTATGATTAGAATTCCTCATATCTGAGAGAGAGTAATCTAATCCCACATGGATCGTATTGAGGGTCTGGGGCCTAGAGTGGCCAGTCTAGGGTAACTCAATGCTTGAGGGTCCGGGGTCCAAAGTGACCAGTCCAAGGTAACTCAAGTAGATAGACATAGCATGTAGCCTAGATCATCTCCTGAGTTTTTGTTTATGCCTCTGAATTAGTGTGTATCACCTTTCACTTGATTATTGTGTACCTTGAGTAGAGAGCTTTTAGAATTTCTTGCTCATTGGTTTTATCTATGTTTCATTTTCGTCATCCGATTGGGGTTTGTGGTTATCTCCTTAGCACGGTGGGGTAGACCTTTGTGGTTCTACACGAACGGGTGGTAGTGATTCTTTACCATTTGAGATTCGATGTCCTGGTGCCGGTGTTGTTGATACTTCTGCAGTTGGATTCCTTCTTGTTCTTCATTGATGGTTTCTTATCATACCTTTTTTTATGTAGTCCTATATTAGAGTATCGCATGTGATATCCAATATGGACATTGTACTTCTTTGATAGTTTTATTATTACATACCCTGCGACATGTGCAGTGAATGTCAGTGTATTAGTTGTCATGGATGTCCATGAGGATTGTATTTATTAATGTAAGTTGTAATTGTAATATTTATGTTATGGAATATTTTGTTATCTTTATTTAGTTGTATTTTGTTCTTAAGTAACTCTACATCAAGGGACCCTCGGGATTTGTAATCTGTATTGGATGTTGTTCAATGTGAATAAATGGTAATTGCTTATGCACTATTGTGTATCTTGTATGTTAACTTTTTAAAAAAAAATGTTCACCAAACTTAGTAGCAAGTTATAGGTTAACTTCTCTTGGGTTCCCTGGCGGGGCGTTACAGTTGTTGTTGCTACTAACTGTTCAAACATTGCATATATCAAACAAGTGTTGGAAGGAATGAATGAGGTAATTACTGACTTGGTGATTATATATTGTGACAACACAAGTGCTATTAATATTTCAAATAATCCTGTGATGCACTCTAAGACAAAGCATATATCTATTAAGTATCATTACTTGAGAGAACAAGTGCAAGAGAAACAAGTAAAGTTAGAATTTGTTGCATCCAAAGAACAACTTGCAAATATTTTTACAAAGCCACTATTGAAGGACACATTTGAATACTTGAGGACTAGACTTGGGGTCTGTCCCCTGTCTATCGGTCACTAAGGTGATCTAGATGTTGCATCAGCCTACTTTTATCAGAAGATCATTCATGTTGATGCAGCATAGTTCACACTTTGAATCATGTTCAAGGTTGTGATTAAGTTTGAGCACTTGAACCGATGAGATATCCGTATACAGAGATACAGAGGAAGCACTGGACACCACAGAGAGTTACTTGGCTACTACAGAGCTGATTGTTTATTTTTTTCTTTGGCATTGTTGTCAAAGGGAGAGATAAACAATATGAAATGAAAAAGAGAGAGATAAAAAAACAATATGAAAAAGCAAGCACCGATGACATTATCTAAGGGACAGACAATCTGAATGAGACAAAGTATTGAAGATCAGTTACAAAGAATAGAAGTAGGAATAGGAGAACTGAAAAGATTACAACTACGGGAAGGTAAAGTTGTATTACTTAATGTTGGTTTAGTAATGTAGTGATTAAACATATTAAGTCTATTCGACTTACAGCATTTGTTCACAAAGTTGTAAAATGTATGTTTGGTATGTGTATGGTACATTTCATATTACTTGAGTTGCCATCAATGCCAAAGGGAGAGATTGTTGGACTACAACTGATTTGGAATCTGATTGAAGGATCTGTGATTACAAGATCACTGAGAAGTTGCTGATTAGATATGCAATATGATTAAATTAGTATTATGTTGTCATTGATGTCAACTAGTTTGACAGCACTTATCTTGTAAGTTACTATACCAAGACATCTGAAGAAAAGTGGAAAAGAGATGAAGAATAGAGAAATCTACATGAGGAAAGATGTACATGATAGATGAGGATAAGGAACACATTGAGTAACTTGTTGATGAGTCTATGACTTGATGATATTGACTTTATTATGTTGCATTCATCTATAATGAAGTATAGAGCTGAAAGACACAAAGCAGTGATGTCGGTAAATGAAGCATTTTTAGTATACACTAATGGAGTGTAGTGTATACCGACCGCAGTATTAACCGAGCAGTGTTCACCGACGCATTCTTTGTTAACCAAGCGGAATAGAATGAATTAAATGATTAGCTTAGCCGATAAGATTGATGATCTGGCAAGAGTATAACATCTAGGTAACAGATAATGTTTGTTACAAAGATCAACGACTGACAAAATTCAAGAAAGATCTAACGGAGAAGATTGAAATGTGTTATTGACACAAGTACCGAGAAAGTTTTAAGCAAAAAAATCTATGAATGTGATTAAGCGGAAAAATTTGATGGTGGAGAAGAAAATGATTTACTCATCTATATAAGAGAACAGAATTTCTTTAGTAAGATGCCGGGAAGAAGAAGAAACTACAGGAATTTCACGTGAACAAGCTTTCATGCATTCTGATCATACTAGTTAGTGAGAACCAAGCTGCAGAACAATTACCAACCTACAAAGAGCTATTACCGACAGACAGTAAGTTGATAGAGTATTGAATCTGAAGTGAATTATTGATCAGAAGGATTTGTATGGACTAAATATTGATCTGTAATCTGCAATTGAAGTTTTGTTAAGTTAGGTCATTTTACTGTTACATATTTAACCATTCTATACAGTCTAAATCTCTTAACCGAGTGGACTCTGAAAGTCTTATGACATATCATTCATAGAATGAACATTGTTATCCTCTCAACCCCATAGTGAATGTTGGTTCGATGATAACTTCTAGTCTAAAACCCTCTAACAAGGTCACACCTGACAGTGTGTTTGTAACCTTTAACAGGGTTGGGTCTTAACCGACCTCACTTCAGAAGAGTGAACAATTTTGGGTTGCTGATCCCAGGTGGTTTTTCCCTTTACAGGGTTTCCACGTTAAATCTCTTGTGTTATGTGTTGATTGTGATATTTGTTTGTTATCATACTTTACATGTTACATGTTAGATTTGATCAGTAAATAGTTATAAGTATTAGATTGGTAATCAGTAAAAGTACAGACAGTGAAAGTTATTATTGCTTACCGATGAGCAGAAATTAAAGAAATTGTTTTGAATTGTACATTTAGTTTTGGGACACTGGATAACTGATTCGCCCCCCTCTTAGTTATTCTAACATGATGTGTTGTGGTTTCTTTCTCCTTTTCTTTCTCTCTATCTTGTTCATTACCTTTTTCTTCTCCTTGTTTATGTTCACCCTTATCTATTTCCTTTGTCTTCTTGGGTGCATGAGTTGTTTCCTCGATATCCTTGGAAACATTAGTATCAATTGTTACCTTAGTAGATGTTATAACACTCTCAATAGATGGTGTAGGAGCTAGGTAATCATGTACTTGTTGCAAAATAGTTACATCCTTCATGAGTTGTGCTATAGTTGGCTCGATAAAGGATATAAAGTTAGTGGGTTACTTGGTAGCTTCCATTACATCTTGATCCTTATTCATAGTTTCATCAAGATCCTATTCAGTGATGTCTTCTATGATAACTTCTTCTACATCTTTGACCATGTGAGGAACATCACTAATTACTTCATTCACAGTGTCCTCAGGGTCTTCTTCCAGATTCTCCACTTGTGTATTTTTTGGCAGCTCGGTATCTAATATATCTACCTTTTTTGGCTCAACCATTTGAAATATCTTCTTCCATTCTTTAGTTCTTTCTTCTTCCACTTCTTGTGTCCTTCCCACCATGATGTTCAATGATCACTTTTTGATCATGAATCTCTTCTTCTAATTAATCAGGGAATCATCGATTTATTGAACTGTTAATGTTGGAACTGATAAGACAAGTGATATCTCCCTTATTTTTCTTTCAAAGTTCAGTGCATATCTCCATCTTGCACTAATTCTATCATATAATTCTGCAGGTATCTTTCATGCAAGTTCCATAGGTACAATTCTAAATGTATACATTGCATCAATATTTGCTTCCTCAATTTTCAATTGTCTTCATCATTCAACTTATGAAATTTTAATAGATGCGTGGAACCAAAACTTCTAGATGCTCTCAAATCTTCAGCATTCTCATCAATTGTCTTTGATACAAAGTTCTTAACAACTTTAAATTGACCATTGTCATCTGATTTGGTCCTCTCACTATCCTCATTATTTTATTTCTTCATTTTCTTAGGTGTTAATTATTGTGTGTACTTCCTTTTCTGATGGGTTTTTGTTTTGGGTTGTTTCTCCTCAAGTACACAAATTTTTCCTCTACCTCTTTTTGTAGGCAGTTTTTGGGTTGATGAAGCTTTATTCCTTGACCTAGAAGCCTTAAGACTAACATTTTCCTCTACTAGTGCCTTTCTACCCCTCTTTGGTTTAGACTTTTCTACTTCTATTTCTTCTTTCTTGACCTCTTCTTCCCCAGTCTCTTTTCCCTTGGTTTCTTCATCAACTGACTTTTCCTTTTCTTCAACAAATTGTTCCTCTAATATGTTTAACATTTTATTTTATTTGTTTTCAATTTTGGGAGCTAATATTTCAAGCCTTATTCTCTTCTTAGCCTCTTCAAATGTCCCAAGTCGTTTGGCCTTCCCATGTGATGGTTATTTCCCAACAAGGTTTTAATAGAAAGTGTTGCTTGGTCAATGTCAATCTCATAACATATCAATTCTAGCCATGAAGTTCTTGGTTCTAAAACTTTAATGAGACATGTGTTGGTATCATCTTGGATACAAATTGTATCTTTGTAGTTTTCAACTAGTTGTGGAGGAATCCTATATCTTTGGTGCATTCTAGCCTTAAATTGTTCAAAATACTCACTCATCACTTTGTCAAAATTCTCACCCAGACCATTAATATAATCATTAATCTGATATATAATAGTCCTATATGTGTTCCAGTTCACATCACCGATTGTGGAAAAGAAATTTTTCAAGTAGAATAAAATAAATAGCAATAATGATCCATATTTCAATGTGTTAGTCTTGGCAACTCGAATAGTATGCATGTTATCTTCCAATTGCTTCAAAAGTATCTCGGCAAGGTCAACCTCGAATCCTTTCTTCACAATTTTTTATGCTAAATCAATAGCACCACACGATACATTGTTTGGTTTTCTAGATTGGTAGATTCTATATGCAATAAAACATATAGAAAACTTAGTCTTTGCATCATTGATTATAGAGACTCAGAGACCTCAACCATCTCATGTCATTCTAGTATGCTTCTTTATCTCTACCTTCGGTGCCACTCTTACTGATTTTTCTTTCTTGGTAATTGGGTGTCCATTAACAATGTGCATTACATCCTTTTTATCTTAATTGGACTTTTGAGCCACATTGATTTCTTGTGCACTCAGCTGAGAATAATTCTTATCCATTAGTCTTTGAAGACTTTCAAGAAATGTAGGGCATGAGTCAAACCCTTCATTTCCATATGTTTGTTCTCATCTTTCAGTTGTCCATCCACACATAATGTCTTTTATACATGTTGAATTTCATTTTCACATATCTCACCAATTTTACAATGAATGTAATATCTGATATCTCAAACCAGTGAAACCATTAGAGGCAATGATGAAAGAACTCGGTCTCATCAGTCTTCGAAGAAACTTCAGGGTATAACTTGTAATTCATCTCCTCATAGTCTGTGCTCTTTATTAGAATAGGTTCTACAATCTTGGATGCCTTGATTTGTACTGCACTGGATGCCATTTCAAAATTGATTGTCTAGGGCTTCGTCGAGTAATGGTTAAACAACTTTGGCATGCTCAAATTCTTACACCTGATCACTCAAACAGCTAACAGATTCACTTGTTTTAGCTCAGAACCTAAATGCTCAAATCACTCTTTAGTGCTCTTTGAATGTAAGGTATCAAATGAAGTGACTAACCTCCTTTCTGTAGTGAAAAGGGAATTTAGGGTAAGTTAATGTGCAATAAATGCTCTTTTTCTGACCTATCGACTAATAAACATACCGACCACCAATCTTAACTTGGTTGCTCAATACTTCTCCACTGACCATCCATCTTACTTAGTTATGCATGCTAACCATACTAAATTTCACAACTATACGTGTTATTCCATTGCATCTTACCATATGCTAATTTGGATATCAATTCATGATTGTGAGGAACTAATGTATGATCAAATAATTTAAATATACTTCTCATACCTACTTTTATGGTATAGTTTGTAGTTGCAGAGTCATCTGATCTAGATGATGAGGTGTCACTGACTGATCCGATTGATGTTTCACTATCTTTAGTCTTTCTTCTCCATATTATGTCCATCTGGTTATGAATATCATTGACACTTACTATACCTTTTCCTTTAGAGTCTTCATCATTGGGTGCATGCTTTCAGTACCTACAGTTTTTTCTCAAGTGACCAACCTTGTGACAATGAAAACATTTCATGCCAAAAGTCTCCCAAGTACCAGTATTTCTTACCATGTGCAATCTTCTACAATTTCTTGCAATATGACCATATCTTCCACAAGTTGTACATGTAATCCTTGTGTTGTAATCCTAGTTGATAGTATTTCCTTGTCTATTTGGTATCCATTTATACTTCTTCTATGATCTGCAATCTTGTGATTTGTGTCCATACTTATTGCATGTGTATCAGTAACCATCAAATTTTTGTTGTCTTAGAGTCTTGAAAATTTTGGATCTACACTCAAATGCTTGATGACCATACTTGTTGCAGTTATAATAGTATCCATCAAATTTAGGAGTAGCAAATGACTTACCGACCATGCTCCTCCATACATTTGTTGTGTGGCCCAATTTTCCACAGTGATAGCATGTTGGCTTCTTAGGTTTTGTATTTTTATACACATTTATATGTTCTTCTTGCTTAGATGATTTTCCTTTCTCAGTTTTAGAGTTCTTGGTAAAGCCTAATCCACTGATATCTCTTGGTCTTCTTTGATATCTCAACTGTTCATCCAATTTCCTTATACTTTCCTCAGCTCTCTTCATTTTTTCATTGATTTTGTTTTCAATTTTTCAGTTCATTCTTTAGTTGTTCATTTTATGACCTCACTCTAGTAATCTCTTCCATCTTCCTTGCAATCTCATGATTAACATCGAGTAACTAATTTTTCATATCATAGTGATTTTGTGTCAACCTCTGTATTTCCACATATTTTTCATCCAGTCTTGCACTTATTTGCCTTTTCTCTTCTTCTATCATTCTCTTATCATCTTCAACTTTTCTCTATTATTCCAAGGCTTCACACATTCTTATCGATTGAGCTTCTTGTTCCTTCTTCAATGAGTTTACCTTCTTGGTTAGGGTTTTGTTCTTTTTAGTCAAATCTGATATAGTAGCTTCCGATTCATTAGACAAGCTTCCCTTTGATTGTTCAAAAATTTCTTCAACCTAATCTTGGGTATCTTTCAGTTGATGAGCTAACTCTTTTCTCTTGCTTAGTGAATGCTTCAAATTCCTTCTCAATTCATCAATTTGATCTTCTACACATTTCAGTTATATGTTCAAATTCTCAATCACCTTTTCATGTATATAGCTTTCCATCTCTTTAGATATTTCCTCTCAAGCGATTAAACTTCTAAATAAGAGACTTAGCTCTAATACCAATTTTTGGAAAGTTAAGGTGCTGAGAGGGGGGTGACTCAATACCCTATAAAAATTTAACCTTCAAACACTATTTTACCCTTTGAATCTTAGATCTTACTTTGCATGCATAAACTTAATAACTTATTGCTGAATGAAAGTAAAATAAAGTAAACTCTTGCAACCATAAACTCATAACACACATGAACACATTTGACACATGATTTTGGTCATGCAGAAACCCTTGGTTAGAGGGAAAAACTGTGGTGGGGATGACACCCACAATCCTTCACTACTACAACATAAAGGTTGCTTAGTAGAATCCAATCAAACTTCTATGTTCATCTTGTATCTCTCGGTAGCCTTTTCTGATATGCTCGATTATCATGTTGTTCCTACTCGATAATACTCTTCCTTTGTTAACATACATACTTGTTACTCTTCCTTTTCTTGGTAACCATTATGCTCAATTAACTATATTTGTTTGGTGTTTGTTCTTCTCGGTAACCTTGACTTCTTGGTATACATATTGTTAGGTAATTATTCTTCTTTATACTCGGTAATTTTTTTGCTTTGTCATTACCGAATGACTTTCTCTTTACCGACCTGATTCTTCACTCATAATAACTCATCTTTTTCACTAATGGCAACACTAAATGTATTTAGGAGTATCACCTAGTATATATTAAGGTATCTTAATGGGTTATAAGACATATTAATGTGTCTTAGTACACCTTCAAACCCCTTATGACCCTAAGATATACTCTTAGGCTCCCTAAGGGGTTGAAAGGGGTCATAAGGGGTTGTAGGATGCATTAATGAGTCCCATGACCCCTTAACACACCTTACAACCCCTAAGATGTACTCTTAGGTTTCCTAAGGGGTTGTAAGGGGTCATTAGGGGTCTTAGGATGCATTAATTTGTCCTAGGACCCATTAAGACACCTTATGACCACTTAAGAACCCTAATAATATATCTTATGGGTCCTAATATACATTAAGATGTCTTAAGGGGTCATATGACACATTAATGTGTCTCAGGACCCCATAAGACCCCTTAAAACCCCTAATATGTACTCTTAGAATTCTTAAGGGGTCGTAGGACACATTAATGGGTCCTAAGACCCCTTAAGACACCTTAGTACCCCTTTGGAACCCTAAGAATACATATTAAGGGTCCTAGTACACATTAAGGGGTCTTAAGGGGTCATAGGACACATTACTGTGTCTTAGGACCCCTTATATCCCCTAAGATGTATTATTAGGCTTCCTAAGGGTTTGAGGGGTCATAATGAGTTGTAGAATGCATTAATGTGTCTTAGGACCCCTTAAGAAACCTTACAACCCTTTAGGAACACTAAGAATATATCTTAGGGGTCCTAGTACACATTAAGGTGTCTTAAGCAGTCATAAGACACATTAATATGTCTTAGTACCCTTTAAGACCTATTACAACTCCTAAGTTGTATTCTTAGGCTTCATAAGAGGTTTGAAGGGGTCATAAGGAATCATAATGGGTCACAAGATGCATTAAGGGGTCCTAGGACCCATTAAGACACCTTAGTACCCCTTACAAACCTTAATAATACATATTAGGGGTCCTACTACACATTAAGGGGCCTTAAGTGGTTATAGGACACAATATTATGTCTTAGGACCCCATAAGACCTCTTATAAAAGATGTATTCTTAGGCTTTGTAAGGGTTCTATGGGTCATAAGGGGTTTTAGAATGCATTAATGTGTCCTAGGACCCCTTAAGACACCTTACGACCCCTTAGGAACCCTAAAAATACATCTTAGGGGTCTTAGTACATATTAAGGTATCTTAAGAGGTCATAAGACACATTGATGTGTCTTAGGACACCATAATACCCCTTACAACCCATAATATGTACTCTTAGGCTTCCTAAGGGGTTGTAAGGGGCCATAAGGTGTCATAGGATGCATTAATGGGTCCTAGAACCCCTTAAGACACATTACAACCCCTAAGATGTACAGTTAGGCTTCCTAAGGGGTCGTAAGGTCATAAAGGGTTGTATGACACACTAATATGTCATAGGATCCCTTAAGACACCTTACGATCCCTTAAGGGCCCTAAGAATAAATCTTAGGGGTCCTAGTACATATTAAGGTGTCTTAAGGAGTCATAAGACACATTAATGTGTCTTAGATCCCCATAAGACCCCTTACGAGCCCTTAGATGTACTCTTAGACTTCTTAAGGGGTCATAATGGGTCATAAAGGGTTGTATGATGCATTAATTGGTCCTAGGACCCCTTAAGACACCTTAGTACCCCTTAGGAACCTTATGAATACATATTAGGGGTCCTAGTACACATTAAGGGGTCATAAGACACATTACTGTGTCTTAGGCCTTAAGACCCCTTACAACCCCTAAAATGTATCCTTAGGCTTCCTAAGGGGTCAATGGATCATAAGGGATTGTAGAACGCATTAATGTGTCCTAGGACCCCTTAAGAAACCTTACGATACCTTATCAACCCTAATAATACATCTTAGGGGTCCTAGTATAAATTAAGGTGTCTTAAGGGGTCATAAGAAATATTAATGTATCTTAGTACTCCTTAAGACCCCTTACAATCCCTAAGATGTAGTCTTATCCTTCTTAAGGGGTTGAAAGGGTTCATAAAGGGTCGCAAGATGCATTAATGGTTCTTATGAACCCTTAAGACACCTTAGTACCCCTTAGAAACCCTAAGAATCCATATTAGGGGTCCTAGTACACATTAAGGTGTCTTCAGGGATCATAGGACACATTATTGTGTTGTAGGACCCCTTAATACCCCTTATGACCCCTAAGATGTATTCTTAGGCTTCCTAAGGCTAGAGGGGTCATAAGGGGTTGTAGAATGCATTAATGTGTCCTAGGACCCCTTAAGACACCTTAAGACCCCTTAGGATCGCTAAGAATACATCTTAGGGGTCCTAATATATATTAAGGTGTCTTCAGGGGTCATAGGACACATTAATGTGTCTTAGTACCCCTTAAGACCTTTTATGACCCCTAAGATGTACTCTTAGGCTTCCTAAGGGGTTATAAGGGGTTGTAGGACGTATCAATGGGTCCTAGGACCCCTTAAGACACCTTAGTACTCCTTAGGAACCCTAAGAATACATATTAGGTGTCCTAGTACCCCTTAGGAACCCCTCCTCTAATCTCACTCTCTCTCTCCCCCCCCCTTTTCTCTCTCTACCTGATACAATGGCCTATGATGCTTATTTATTTTTTAAATTATTTAAATATTTTTATAAAGTTCAAAATTTAGTTTAAAAAATTATTATGTTCAAAATATAAAATAAAATAATGAACAAAATATAAACAAACCAAAAATTCACCAAAGAACAATCATAATTGGAACCATATAAAAAATAATTGAAAAAATATATAAAAAAAATAAATTGGATAGAGCATAAGTAAAAAAAAGTGCCATGTCTAAAAAATTTAAATGGCTATGCATCGGGATAGACTTGATTTTAGCGAAAATAGAAATTATTCAATTTAAAAATGACAACTTTACTTCTATAGAAAAACAAAATACGTGTCTCGGGGCTTCTCATATGCTTTTCGCAGGAACTGGGCTCCCCTGCCTCTACCAGAGAAGAATGAAGGATGGCGCAGTGTGAAGCCTAAAGGGAGAAAGAGGGCAGGAAGTAGGGTAAATCTGGGGACATGGAGGCCCATCTCTAAATGAAAAAAATCCAAATATATCCCTATCTCCCCCTTGCTCCATAATCATTTCCAAAGTCTGCAAGATATAGAGGAAGGTTCTTTAAAACTAGTTCCTAATCGACATAGAGGAATCCCTGCAAATGCATTTCAGGATTACCGCTCTAGATGTGAAAGAATTTTGCCTTACCCTCATGCTATTAGGGTGGAGCCCCCACCTAAACTAGGGTTTTCATATAGATTAGGCAGGTTGCCAAGGTACTCTAAGGAAGAGACAGATAAATAATCCTATCTCACAAAGTGAAAGGTAATAAACTAGTTTCACTTGTGAATAAAAATAAGAAAACCCTAATTGTGGAATGCAGGGAAGGAGTGTTGGAAACACTGCACAGATTATGCCAAAAATATGGGATTATTGCAAGATGGAATGGCTTCGACATCACAATAGAATAGATAGCAAAGTGGCTCCAGGCGACATTCAAACAGGTAAAATTAATGATTCTAACAAAAGGTTTTCTTTACATTGTTTGCCCTGTGGTATTAAGAAATAAATTGTTGAAGGATGAATCACCTAGATTTAAAGGTAGGGATTTTACTTTTATTGAATGGAAACCCAACTTTAACCCTAGAAAATTAGTAGATTTTTGAACAGAAAGAGTAGTTTTACTTCGTAATTTACCAATTGAATTAGTAAATGAGGAAATTATTAGAAGGATAGGAAATAGTTTAGAGACATGTAGGAATGGAGGAAGGACAATTTTTTTTAAATGATGTTATTATGATGGTCAGAATGGATATCTCAATAGAAGAATTAAAACTAGTAGAGGTAAGATCAAAATAATTCTCATACCTTATTCACCTGGTCTTCTACAATGGTCCAATGCAGGAAGAATGTCTTTCAGAAAATAAAAATGTAAGCAAAAATCCTACCATAAAGAGAGAAGTAGTTGGGGTAGAAGTTAAATTCCTGGAAAATCGAGGAGGATTTTGGTTAGAAAAAATTGATAAGTGGCGGTTTTTGGAGCTGGAGGGGGGAGAGATAGTGGAAACACAGACTTCTCTTGAACATCAGGAAAATAGAAAGTATAGATAGAAAGGGGGAGGATCGATTGATAGGAATTGGCAGAGGTAAATGTGGGTTACTAGCATATTCCTTTAAAATAGATATGGAGGTGGTAGAGAGAAATAAGGTAGGAGAAGGAATTGCAGATATCAGTGTGGATCAATACAAAGAATCCCTTAGAGGTATCCTAGAACAGACCAAGAAGATGAGGACTAAGGTAAATAGGGGGTTACGTTTAATTGAGCAGAATACTCTAGTGGAGGAGCGGAATGAGGTAGTAACAAGGGATAATAATGACAAGGTGAAGGATTTGGAGTTATTATCCATGGATAGGGGTGAAATAGAGGAACTATCTGAGTTTCTAGGCTTGGATCTCATTGAATAAGATAATGGTATGTCCAGATGTAATCAAGAGATAGTGAGTAGGATGATGGTTTCTCTAGGCAATGACTTGTCTGATGAGAAAGATCAGTATTCAGAAATAAATGTTGCAGGTCAATTGGCAATGAGTAACCCTAGGGAACCCTCAGAAGATGATATGGTATTAAACAATAGGGATTGTAATATTTCTTTACCAGGCATTACCTTTAAATATAAGGGGAAGGAGAAGGTTGATTGTGCCGAGGAACTCAAGAAAAGGGGGAGGAAGTCCCTCAATGAGTTAATACTAAAAGACGCATCGATAGTGGGACTTGCTAAGATTTCAACCTTATATGCAGGGAAGGGGAAGAACCTTCCCAAGGGGAAATGAAAGTAATCACGTGGAATGTTAGGGGTCTAAATGCCCCTAACAAAGAGCGCATCCTAAAGCATTTTATTAGGATATTTGAGGTAGATATATTGATCTTACAAGAAACTAAGCTGGGGTGTGAAGATATGGAGAAAATTAAAAGGAAATTTGGGGGCTGGAAAATCGTAAGTGAACCTTCGGTTGGAGCCTCGGTTGGTCTTGGTATACTCTGGAATTTGAGAAAAGCCAATTTTTAAAAGTTAGGGGGTGGAAGGTTCTGGATAGGGGGTAAGGTTAAAAGTATGAATGGGGCCCTGGAATTCTTATTAATTAATGTATACGGCCCCTTGACACTAAATGAGAAGGAAAGAGTTTGGGAGAAATTTTAAAAATTTTCCATTTGAACCTTGGGCACACATTTATTATGGGGGGGATTTTAATTCCATTTTACATGAGGAGGAGAAGGTTGGGGGTCTGGGTAGAACCTCTCAGACCATGCTGAAATTCATTGACTAGGTTAATAAAAATGAACTGATGGACATCAAAATAAATAATGGGACCTTTACTTGGACTAATAGGAGACTAGGCTCTAGTAACATCGTTGAGAAACTAGATAGGTTCTTTTTTAAGGGGAACCTTCTGGATTTTGATTTTGATTTAGAATCCTCAATCCTCCCTGCTTCAGGATCAGACCATTATCTAGTATCTCTCTGGGTGAAGGAAACTCACAAGCCCTGTAGATGTCCATTCAAATTTGAGAAAATGTGGTTTAAGAAGGAGGGGTTTAAATCCCTAATAGAGAAATGGTGGAAGGAGGAAGATTTTGAAAGTTCCAAAGCCTTTGTTTTTATGGAAAAACTGAAAGTAGTGAAGAACTGAGTTAAACAGTGGAATAAGGATTGTTTTGGGAATATCTTCACAAGCAAGGAAGAAATTGAAAAAGAAATTGGTGAGCTAAACGAGAAGGTTTTCAAGCAAGGTATGAATTGGGATAGTTTTTTGAGAGAAAAGATCTTATTAAAAGACTACGAAGATATTATGGCCAAGGAGGAATTTTTTTGGAGGCAAAAATCTAGGGAGATATGGCTAGCGGAAGGAGATAGGAATACCAAATTCTTTCATAATAGCACAAGGATCAAAAGGAGAATCAATAGAATATGAGTTCTTAAGAAGGAAAATGGTGATTTGGTGGAGAAGCCAGAGGAATTTTCCAAGGAGGTGGTCACCTACTTTAAAGATTTGTTAAATGGCAACTCCTTAGCATTGGATGCACAAGAGGATATTATCATAAACATCTCATCTATCATTAGCAAGGATCAGAACAAAATCTTGAATACAAAAATTTCAATAGGGAAAGTAGAGGTAGCCCTTAACCAATTACACCCGGATAAATCCCCTGAACTAGATGGTTTCCCATCTTTTTTTTACCAAAAGTGTTGGTCCTTTTTGGGGAGTGAAGTAACAGAAGTTTTGGAAAGCATTAGGAATTCAGGTAGAATCCTTAAGGAGATGAATAATATGTTTTTGGCCTTAATTCCCAAAGTAGAAAATGCAAATAATTTGGATGGGTTCAAACCAATTTCTTTATGTAACACTATTTATGATATTTTAACTAAAACATTGGCAAATAGACTGAAAAATGTACTCCCAGACATTATTTCTGAGGAGCAAACGGGTTTTGTCCCAAGAAGGTCAATCCTGGATGGAGTGATCATAGCTCAGGATGCAATTCATATGACTCATTGTAATAAAGCCTTGAGTATGTTAATAAAGTTAGATATTAAAAAGGCATACGATAAAGTTGATCGGAGATTCCTCTGTAACTCCTAGAATATTTGTCCTAGTTAATGGCATATCAGAGGGCTTCTTTGATATCTCATGTGGGATTTTCCAGGGGGATCCCCTTTCACGCTTTTTGTTTATAATTATGGCTAAAGCGTTAGGGAGATCCCTGAGTAAGGCTAGGGATGAGCAGAGGGTTATTGGTTTAAGAGTCACTAGTGACATAGAGCCAATTACTCATCAGCAATTTGTGGATGATTCAATGCTATACAGGAAAACTGATCTAGAAGAGGCAAGAAACTTTAAGAAGGTTCTTCTAGATTACTCAGAAGCATTTGGGCAGTTGATAAGCAGTGAGAAGTCAAAAGGATTACACCCTAGTAAATGCTTAGGCCTTCCCTTGGATAAGGGAAGTAACTAGTCACTACTTTGGAAGGATGTTTTTTCTAAGGTTGAAAATTGGGTGGCTTCTTGGAAAGGTAAATGGCTCTCATCTACAAGAAGGACAACTATGTTGAGATCAGTTCTATCATCAATCCCAATTGTTCAAATATCCTGTTGTAAATTGCCAATGGAAATAGATAAGAAATTAAATCATCAATTAAGAACCTTTTTTTGGCAAGGGTCGACAGACAAAAATAAGCTTGCCTTAGTTGCATGGAATAAGATCTGTAGGGCCAAGAAGGATGGGGGGTTAACCTTGAAATCTTTAGAGACCAAAATGTTGCGTTAGGGGATAAATTGGTCTGGAGGATGACTAAGGAACCTGAGTCCAAGTGGGTCAAAATTATTAGAAATAAATACTTGGAAGGGAATGACCCTCTAAGCATTCTTTGTCATGAAGCTCCCCTGGGCGGATCTAGATTTTGGAATTTTATCAAGGAATGTAGATATATTATTAGTGTTAAGGTTTCTTGGAACATAGGGAATGGGAGGAAGGCTCTATTTTGGGAAGACTCATGGGGGGGTTATCCTATTCTTCAAAACTTGATGGACGACCAAAATACTATTGGCCTTCTCAAAGAGAGGGTAGGTATCTTCATTAGAGATTATATGGATATTCCAAGTGGAAATCAAGCAATGGGCTAGAGTTGGAAATTAGAGGAAAATTTAATGATATTGCCTAACTTCATAGTTAGACTGAAGGAAATCCTTGCAGATAGGCTAATCTCACCTAGTTCAAGGGAAGATAGGATAGTTTGGACAGGTTCAAAATCAGGAGAGTATAACACAAAGGATGGTTATGAATCCTTATATAGGACCCATAGCTTTACTAGTCCCGAGCTACCTCTAGATCTATGTTGGAATAAGGAGTGCCTACCTAAGGCAAGGATGTTTGCATGGGTGGCCTTACAACATAAAATATTAACTGCAGAAAGGTTCAAGAAAATGGGTTTTCATGGTCCATCTAGATGTTCTTTATGTAAAAAGATGGAAGAAACAGTTGATCATATCTTCTTAAATTGTGAGTTCTCTAACAAATGTTGGGTATGGCTAATGCATAAACTCAATTGGAAGTCAGCACTTTCAAACACCATAGGGGATCTTTTTAAGTTTTGGCCAAGAAATCTAGGAAATGACCTTTTTAGAAATATCTGGACAGTTGCCCCATCTCTTTTAATTTGGGAAATATGGAAAGAATGAAACAGGAGAATTTTCAAAGATTTGGAAATACAGTTTAATCAATTTTTAAATAAATTGGAGGCATGTATTGTTGAAGTCATTAATAATAGTAACCTAAACTTGAAAGAAGTAATATTTTTTGTATGGGATGATAAGATTAGAAATATATGGGTCAACCTAAAAATTCCCCCATTGGGGGAATTAAGGAAAAAGAATCTGATCAATTAAGAAAGGAGTGTGTTGGAAAGTCCCGGCTATAGGCTGGTATAAATTAAACTTTGATGGGGCTTCCAGAGGCAATCCAGGAATAGCAGGTATAGGATGTTGTATTCATAATTGGGACAAGAAGCTTGTTTACAGGCTAGCAGGTCTTATAGGGATCCAGACTAATAATATAGCAGAATTTATTGCCATGTTAGAGGGTCTAAAAGTATGTCAGAATTTAGGATTAGATAAGATTGAGATAGAAGGAGATTCCTTCATAGTAATCAATGCCATAAGAAAAAGGGACTACCCCAAATTGGCAATTAGATAGTATGGTTAATTAGATAATGGAGTTGCTTCTCCTTTTCAAGCATTATATGATCAATCATATTTTTTGAGAGGGGAATGGTATAGCAGACAACCTAGCTAATTTAGGTGCAGATGGGACCAAACTTGGGATAGGATAAATTTTAGAATGCAGTAGACTAATCAGGTTTTAAAGAGATATTTGGACCCCTTTAGGTTTTAGGAGAAAATTCAGAGGTTTATGTTCTGAAAGGAGGATTGGATGCCCAAACATAGGCCCCTTAGCCTGCAGTGGGTACTTGGATAATCTGTAGGTTGCCTAATAACCTTAAATTAAGCTAAAAATATATATTTGGATTACTCTAGAAGATTTCTTAGGGTATTGGAATCTTCCTTAGGTGATATAATGATAAGGTAGAGTTAATTGAGAGATGGTTAAAAAATTTATAGCTCTTTTAGGTAGGATTTTATCGCTCTTATCTTCCTTTAGGCTCTATAGGTATCTCCCATTACTTAGACATCTTTGCATGTTAAAAAATCAGGAATACTTATCTAATCAAAAGAATAGAGCGGTCTTAGGTCTCAGCACAGTAGACAGAATGTCTACATTTGAGTTGATGGCATCTGAGCTAGTGGTCGGTTTGATATAAGTTTGCTAAGCATTAGGCAAAGGAATTTCCTTTCACCTATCCTCGCTATGTCATAGAAATGTCATCTAACCTTAGGGGAAACCCTCAATGGGGATTACATCACAAGGGCCTTGGGAATCAGGCAAAAAGGTAGTAAATAAGAAATAAGATAATTTAAGTAAGTGTCCGCTCACCAAATCTTAGCTCTTAATTATTTAAACTTATTAGGATTAGAATTAGTTGGGCATCGCAGCAATAATTATGACCTTCATTGGAATGGACATCTCGCTCGTAGGACAAAGGCTATCTAGTGAAGATATATGGAATATGATGGCATGTCAGTAATACAAATAGATGGCCTCTCAATCATCCAACGCAAGAGTCCTTTTTCGTAGGAGGCTCATTTCAATTATTTAATAGTTAACTGAAGTTGATTTTCCAATGATGCATAATTTACAGCTGGCTGACAATTTGCATTTAATCCTATTGATAGCAGACTGATTAATCAGAATGACAGTCCTTTTAAGTAGGTTAGCAGGTTTCTTTTTGCTTCGTTCTCTCCGAAGCCACTACAAGGAGGAGTCGGTCGGATGCCTAGAGATGGAGACTCCCATCAAGTTCCAAAGTGTTAATAGACAAATGGCCTTTGATACTGGCATTACCATGGATAGAATTAGGAAGACTGTTGAGGTGAAGAACAAAGTCATCTGGAGAGAAATCTTGTGAAGTCTGGGGGACCAGTTTGCCCAATGCAGGGATAGATACAAAGCAAACCCTGATATCACAGTGATGCTAATTGCGATTGTCATGCATATTTTTAATGACTGTACCCAGGTGGCTAAACTCTATTGCCATATTTTCAGTAAGGACATCTTGTTGGATTTGGATAAAGTTATGGTTAACATTAGGAATGATCTGAATATCTTTAGGTCGGGTAACTATGATATGCTAATGATCAGAAATAGACCAATGACCACTTACTTGATCATCTACTCAGAGGACCTTGATGGGTTTTGGGTGGAGAGACCAATCTACCAAAGGAACTTAGAATTTCTAATGTATTTCTATGAAATTTGTAAGCCAATCCGCAATGATTGGTTGGAGGTCTACATAGCAGCTGAGGCCCTGGAAGGGGACCCCAACCTGGCAAATGACATGGAAGACCTTCGGGAATGCATTAGGATTAATGGTTAAATAGCACTTTCATAGGTCAGAACTGATATTTTGAAACTAGACTAGTATGGCCAAGAATAGACTACGACCCTTTTGTTCCGCTACAAACTCGTAAGTAGGTAAAATTACTTAGTAGTATTGTATGGTGCAAAACTGTGAAGTGTTTTCCTTTTGAAATAGGCTGATAGCATGTTGTAAATATGTTTCCTTTTGGGCTCTCGATAATTGACATATACTCTCTCGTTATCATTAAGAGGAAGGCTCTTTGCATTATGGTTGTTCTTCGTTTTTCATGTATGTAGATTTAAATTTATAAATATCCTCCCTTGTAGGTTTTTTATATATGCCTTTGTAGATATGTATTCATACTTACACACACACACACACACACATATATATATATATATATTCTTCTATTTATATATAAATGAATATTAGTATACATATATATAACAAAATATATATATATAAATATATATGTATATTCATTCATGTATATATAAATATATATACAGAGATATATATAATTGTATTTTCAATGCTCTATAAAAAGTTCACTTCTAAAGATAAGCAATTTTATATCCATCTTCTTGGTATACAAGTGAATGTATTTAATGGTGGATTGTGACCTTTGGTTCATTCTTTCAATTTCATGAAGAGGATCTTTAGTATTGTTTATTTTCTAGTTTAGTTCAAAGTGGCATTTTGTCTCCTCTTATGCTATTCTTTAGGTCCCGCTTACGCTATCCTTATTTTCTTAAAATGTAAAAATTGCTAATATAAGAGCAATCCTCAGTTATAGTTTGTGAAGCATGGCTCTAGTAAAATAAAAAGGATTTTAGCAAAGTACTATCTCTCCCAAGCAAAAACTTATCTGTCCTTGCGATGGGTTACTCAATTATTTCGATGTTTTAGCTCTTTGTAGTGTCTTTTATAGTCAATTATGGAAACATTTACTTTTACTCATGCAAATGTATATATTCATAGATTTGAATGATTTGCCAGTGACGGTCTTCTCTCGGTCTGGCCCGAGGTATATTGTTGCTTAGGGGAAAGATTAGACTAGTTGTTCCCTCTTCATTAAGTTGGTTGTAGTATGAATTTCTCAATTGTTGTGAATTAATGGAAAACTAACTTGAACAAGGTAAATCATTAAGGAGAATTGCCACAGGCAAAACTGGTATGAATTTTTTTCACTCTGCATGTCCTTTTGTGAAGTCATCGGCCAAGGCCTAAGTCACTAGCTCATTGCATTATATGAGCTAGTAGATCGCATGTATTACTAATCATTTTTGCAGCAAAAGAGGAAGTCTTGCGGATGTCTAACCTATTTGCTAAACTAAAGGAGAATTTGGGGAGTTGGCAAGAGAAGACTACTGTTGAATATAGGTATTTCCTATAGTTTGGGAAGATTGATGGCTACTATTATACAATATTGAATTTGTATGTAAATATGGGTATGTCTGGGTAGCACAAAGGTGTTGTTTGTAATTGAATTAGGTCTTGAAATGTAGGAAGTGGGAAGCTTTTTTCTTCCTCCTTGCTTTGGCCTAACTATTGAAAAGGGGTATGTAATTGTTGGATGATCTTATTCCAGACTGAACAAGCCCTAGGCTAGACTGGAGGTTTTCTTAACTTCGTTCTTTCCTACCAATGCCTACACCAAATGGAAATGTAATTTACCTTTTTAAATAAATAAAATATCTTTTGGCCTTGGCTTATTACCAAAAAAACAAGTGCCATGTATATTATATCTTGGCACTAATGTCCAAATTTTGGAATTTCATACATTGTATATCAAGTATCCAATATATATCAGATACTTGATAATATTAGGTTTCTGATATCTATCGAATACCCGATGTGTTTTAGTGGCATCAGGGCTTGAATTAATATTCTCTGGGTCCCTATTTCTGAGAGTCACAAATTTCTTAGAGAATATTATGGGATTGCAACAGTTGCAAACAAAAAATAACTTTTTCCACCATTATTTTAGAAAATTTGTTGATTATCAAGGGTTTTCTATCAACTTTTGGTCTTACAATGGGGAGAAGTAGTCATCGACAGCATAAATGCAAGAGGAATCTCACAAATGAAGAAATTGAAGTATATAGAGAAAGAGATAGGGTTAATCACCAAAATAAGAGACAATGTATGTTAAATATTAATGAAGGTGAGGCTATAGGCCCACTCGTAAATGCAATTTCAAGTGAAGAAGACATTGAATTTGAAAGTAATTATGAGAACAATTTTGACAATGAGACTCTATGGATTAAAGATGAAAATGTAGATTTAGAAAATGAATATGTAGAGGTCGACAATGGACATGTAGACATTGGGAATGACAATCTAGGGATTCAAATTGAAAATTTGGAAATGAGTATTATAAATGTAGAGACGAGGAATGAATATGAAGGAATTGACAATGATAATGTCATTATTGATTTTAGATCACTATTTGTTTTACAATATTATAACGGCAAGTACTTGCCACTACATGACACTTGTTAATTCATGACTTGAATACTGTGTCAATAGAATAACAAAAATTCTCTTATTAGGCTATTTTATTTTTTAAATTTATTTCTTATTATTTTTTGCTTTTTCTGATTGGATGCTCCTAATTTTGTTGGTGGTTTTATAATTTTTTCTATTAAAAAAAATAGAAATCACAATCTTCCTTAATAGCTTGCTCTCGCGCTGGAAATGTGTGAGCCTAATTTTTTGCTTGCTTCTTTCCAGGGACCTCCAACTGTGGTTGTCTGTTGACAAATGAAATTAGATTTTCCTTTGCCCAACACTTGCCATTAGTAGTAACCGCCCAACAGACCTATAAATGAAGGTTTTACACACTAGAGCGGCAATCACAAAGGGCACTTCTAGAGATTTTGAGATATGCTTGTCTACTGCGTTTTCTTTTGCTTTATATTTTGCATTGATCCTGGTTGAAACCCTAGTGTTTAAAGAATATAGTATTTGCAAATTTAGAAAAAAAACACCATACTTTCTTCAAAAACCATGCACTCCATTATGTTTTTATAGAGTAGGGTAACAACATGAGTTAAGGTACTTTTTAGCACCTGGTTGATCTAAAATCCCCTTCATATATTAGCAAGAAATTAGAAGAATACTTTGTAACATGTTTTGTTGTATTTTTCAATTGCACAACTATCAACAAAGTTATGTATGCTTTGTTTCAATTTCCAAAAATGTTGTCTCATCTAGTAATGGCCCTAAATACTGAGGAAAAACAACAACCCCAAAAATACATCCCAATATAATGGTTTAGGTTTATGGCCTACGATTTTGTTTTCAAGTTTTAGGAAATGCCTAGTGGAGCAATTCAAATAGCATGTAAGAACATGATATTGATTCATTTTGGCTTATCTTGACCACCAATTTTTCCAACAACTAGAGCCATTTAGGATATTAAATTGCTGATTTTTCTGACACTCAATCTCTGAGCATATGAAATTTACAAATAGATAATAGTTTTTCCACAATGACATTTTAGAATATAGGTGATAAATTCTTTAATCCCACCAACATTTTAATAAAGCATAGAATTTCAAATTTTCACAATGCCAATTTAGAATATAGATGATAAATGCTTAAATCCCACCAGCATTTCTATAAAGCATATGGTTTCAGATTTTCATTGAGAAAAGATGATTTGATTCATCAAAATCTATTACTCATTCATGTACTCAATAAAAAAACTTGTTTACAACATGTTTGAGGACGTTGAGGGATGGATTCAAGTCTGGTATTTAGCTTCAATTGAAAACTACTTTTGTGCAAACCTTAAAACTTTATACTAAATCTAAAGGCATTGGCATTCATTTAAGATTTTTAATTTTCTAATACATTGATTAATATATAAAATCGTGTTGAAAGATTAATAAAGACAATCATAAATAGAGATGGTAAGCTATTATGGAAAATTGAAGTCCTCAACAAGGAGTATGTGAATCTATTTACAAAATTCTTGTGGTGTGTTAACATTTACATTGGCAATAATCTTGTACAAAAGGAACCCAAAAACAAGCCTGAACCTCTAAATGAGACCATTAAAGAAGTATCTACAACTCATACAATGCCCTAAAAACTTGGGTCCTTTTCCTTGTAGACATAAATTCTCACCAAAGATAATAATCTCAAAAATGCTTAGTTTAATCTGCTATTTTCATTTATAACAATTTAGTGTTCCAAATGTGAATGGTACGTTACCATACTATTGCAATTTAAGAAAACAATTTGAAAACTAATTGATCCAAAATTTTAATTAGGCTGGACAAAGACCCACACTTAGCCTTTTGTTCTCTAAGCACGTAGGAGAATCAACAGAAGTCACTGATATGAAAAGAAATAAAAACTAACATTGTTGATTATTGGTTAGATTTTGAGTTCAGTGAATTTTGCTAAGGAAAAGTTTGCCAAACTTCATGAGAATTATAGCTCCAAGAATTTTGCATTAGTTTTTTATTGTTTCCATTTCTAATTTTAATTCTTTATAGGCCCTATTCCAATTTGCAAAAAAAATAAATGTTCCAAATGTGAATGGTGCATTGCCAATTCCTCTCAATTATTTTTTGTCAAACTTCCATAGTGGTTGTAATGCCCCATTAGAGAACCTAGGAGAAATTAACCTAAAACATGTTACTAAGTTTACAAAATAGTTTTTTCTTTAAGACAATACATGCACATAAACGTAACTTATTTACAGATTATAAATCTCAAAGGTTCCATAATGTAGAATTATGTATAAGCTAATGAATCTAATAAGTACAATAAACAATATACCATCTCCATATAACACAAATAAATAACAAGTACATCATCTCATAAATGAAACCTAGATACAACCAATACCGCGAGGGATACATAACAACCAACATCCACTGCACAAGTCACAAGATATGCAATAATAACCAACTACAAAATACAATACAATATTCAAAGAACATCACAACTAATACAATGATACAAAGTACAACATAAGAAAGATAAGAGCAAGTCTGCAAGAATGATGTACAAGAAGTACAACTACAACAAGGATCGTCCAACACTGGTACAAGTACGTCAAAATCTCAAATGGTAAAAGAATCACTACCACCCAACCTCGTGAAACCTAAATGGTCCACTACCACTGTGCTGAGGAGATAACAAAAAACCCCACTCAGATAACAAACACCAAAATCAACCATCATACAAACTAAGCAAGGGATTTTGAAAGCTCTCTATCTCAAAAGGTACAACAAAACTACAAACTAGGTAATACATACTAAACCAAAGATAACCAACACATATAGGAAACCTCGGATGTATATAGGGAAGTGTCATCACATGCATCTAACCCATGAGTTTTGTCTTGGAAGCCTCTTGGTAACCGACACTCAAGTGACCATATGTGGTATCAATAAGCCTCTCATATAGACAAGACTACTAACCATGCAAGACCTCAATAGAGTACTCAATCATGGGCAAGGAACACATCTTATTAATTCATTTTAAAACCCCCCATTTAATGTACCATGTTATCACTTTATTAAGTTACTTACAATAAGTGATCTCGACAGCCACTTGTAGGCCCCAATACTTATTGCAAGCCACTCCCATCTATACACGTAGATAACCTACCCTAGGTCTATTAGCATTCCCAACATTCAATGAATATGAAGACTAGAGCAATGCTAAAAACAATGTATCTTGCATCAACCCAAAAATGTCACCCTTCACCACCTTCTCGGCAATCTTCCCCTGCCTTGACCTAGCATCAACTCACCAATTTACACTCTATTTTCAACGACTATTAGTTGCATTGTTTCTTGCAACTCAAACATCCTCTCCAAGAGAACGAAGTATGATGTGTATCTGGTCTCTATAGGTTTCGAAAATTCTTTCTAGGTGAATGTCCTAAATTATGCATGTGAAGTATAGTGATTACAAATATAAATACCTACACATCTCTAGCATCATTAACAATAAGTTTAAATCAACCAATTTTGTGAATGATATTGAATGCATTATTCATGACATGCAAGTCAATCCACCAGATATGTCCACAAGTCACCTCTATCAACTTTCCTATAGCGCTACACACATAGGCCACATCTATGACTACTTGCACCACATTTTCTAGCCCAACCTTCTCAATAGCATCTCTAAGGATTTAGAACTATTAATTAGCATCCTTGTAGTGTTCTAAGCAATCAATAGCCTAAAGAAAATTAGGGCCTTTTGTACACGTGCAATCCCTAATATCCTTTGGCACATCCTTAATAATGTGGCATCCACTATTGACACAAGTAGCCTTCATTTTCTTCATTAAACAATTAATCTTAAAATAGTTCTTATCCAAGATCGTTATCCTCAATTTGGTCACCCCTAGTTATATGAAGATCGAGATCTTATTATCTTTACCACACCCTCCCTATAATATGTGCAAGCTACATGGAGTAGAATGTCATTGGCAAAGAAGAATTTGTCATTGGCATATTTTTGCCCATCCTTGTTTTGCACATTGAATTACTCTTCCATCCTACTTGGAGCATTATCAATCACCCTTAAGCTCTATTGCTCTTAGAAAGTTCTCCTACTAGTAATGGTAGGACCCTATGCTGACATTGAACCAATTACAATTGTTTGTTCATCACCCAAACCCCTCAACTAACTTATTTCAGCCCTTTGTGTGAATGACAAGGCACCATATGCCTCTACACCTGTGCCTAAAAGTGAAGGAATTGTGCATTAATTGTAGTAGTGTTGCCTTCAAGGGACAAAACTAGCGTTTCCACAACCCACTGCCCCATGATAACCCAAGCTCTGTTAATAATTTGGCTAAAAAAATCTCTTCAAAGGGACTTCTTTATAGGGTGGACTCAGCAAATTTTTCCTACACTGTGAAAGGTCAACTACAATGCGCACTAATTGACTCAACCCCTAGCACAACTCTACTTCGGGTTTCAATTTCAAGCCATGTAAACTATCATAGATTAAAAGTACACTCGGCAGATGTTTCCAACATAAGGAAGGGTAATTAACATAAGCACCAATTGCCTCCGCCCCTACCACATCTCTACTTGGAGCCTCAGATTCAACCTTCATAAGATGACTCTCTTTCTCACTCTCAACCTTGTTGCAAGAATCATAATGACACTAAAAGAAATAAAATTTATGGTTTAAATGCTAATGCAAAGGTTCAATACGCAAGGATTTTCTTTAAAAACTGAAATACAGAAATAGAGGATTCAGGAAAAAAAAAATCCAAATTTGACTTTAGATTGGATATTTGCAAAATTGAAAAAAATTAAAAATAATTTAACAAATAAATATAGTAACTTTATTACTATTGTTCTAATGTAAAGATGTAGACGCTAGATGTCGTTTTTAGCGTTGTCTAACAGCAGTTCCACAAAACCTAATAGCAGCATTTTATAACCATGTCTTATTCAATGAACGATATATTGTAATCTAAATTGAAAACATAAACAAAAATGTCATATCATAATTAATTTCATATATAAGAACCAAAATTAAAAATTAAAAATATGTTAATCACAAAATATGAAGAACCAACGCTTAGCTTGAATTATGGAAGGCTTGAAGAATGTATTGAACATTGGAACTTGAACAGTTGACCAATGAAGATTTGGCACTTGCTCTTCCTCTGGCTGTTGCTCTAACTCAACCAATGAAGACTCAACACTTACTCTTCCTCTTAATATTGCTCTCACTCAGGCAATGAAGCCTTCCTTGGCTAATGCTCTCACTTACAGTTGTTGCTCTCACTGTTCCTATGCAACTTGCAGCCTTGCTCTATGCTTAAATTTAAAATTTTGGAGTGGGGCTGAAATCTCAATATATATCTTTTTATGAGTGCTTAAGGTGTGGGTAAGGCCCATCTACCATTAGGGCTAAGGTTAAGGGCCTAAATATTTAAGGTCTCGTTTAAAAATTAAAAAATTAAAAAAAATCTTTTTGAGCTTTTTGATGTGAACCTTTACAGTGCACTCAAGGGATGCCAACAAGTATCTTGAGGGTCCTAGTACATCTTGGCATTTGCTTGAAGCCTGCCCAAAAATGTACTCTCTCTAAGGGAAAAGTCCTGTCTGCTGGTGACACGGTTGGTGGAAGTTTCCATGAGGTCGTCGGACCTCGTGGATGTCCTCATCTGAGAAATCCCGAGAATTTGAAAGGAGAATGGCAATCAAGATGCATCCACATGGAATTAATAGTCCAACTTTTACCTTGCAAGGCTATAGTAAGATCTGCACTTCATCACATAATCCAAATTTTAGTCCTCTTAGCCGGTCTATCCCAAAAATAAAGGTATATGTTAGTTTAATTTAAACCAAAGAATATATATCTTCCTTCTGACGACTTTTGAAGCAGTGCGAATACCATGGCCATCCCAGCCCCTACAAGAATTAAACTCCAAAGTCATGTTTACAATCTTACAGTTACAAATGATTTCATAACTCTTTAGGAAAACCCTTGTGCTTATCAATTCCCTATTACACAAACTTGGAAACATGATGGCACTTCCACATTCATCTTTCCAATGCCTAGGAGTGGAGCCAAGTCCATGATCACTAAAGGTCTCCTATTTATCAAATTGCATGGAGAAAAAATGTCTGACATGATTACGACTGCACAAGGAAGAAATAGCTCTTTCTAGCTTCTCTATCATAATAATCTGGGTGTATCTCTGACGTACATAATCTGTGCAGGATTACTGTCATGTTCTCAGGGGAGTCTAAACAGCATTTTTGTAGACAGTCTGTGCTGGATTTATGACATGTTTTAGACAGTCTGTGCTGGATTTCTGACATGTTCTCAGCGTAGCCTAAACAGCATTCTCGTTATAGCCAGTTGTATCAACTAAAATATACTGTACAACTAAGATGAAAAACAGCGAAGTCTCAATCAGCTGTTCATAGCTCTTATGAAGATGGTCAGATCTTAAGTCTGCACCCCTTCATTGCACCTATTAACAGATATAAAAATATTTAAAAAAATAGAAAAATTATTTTATTAAAAATAAAAAGAAGATTGAAAAAAAATGATTTGCTATGACTGCCTATGGCCTCTACCTCGATCACATTTGAGTAAAATTTATTAACCTCAACATCACACATTAGCAATTTATCAAACCTCCACTGGAAGTATGTGATTTTCTATGGCACTCTATAGATTCTTGCTCAACAGACTGAAACCAACTCTGCATCTACACAAAAAACATCATGGCACTTTCACATTCATCTTTCCAATGCCTAGGAGTGTAGACCAAGAGCAAGATCACTGGATATCTTCTATTTATCAAATTGTATGGAGAAAAATTGTCTCTGATGTGGTTACCACTGCACAAGGAATAAATAGTTCTCTCTATCTTCTCCATCATAATGATCTGGATGTATCTCCGATGTACATAGGATGTGCTGGATTCCTGTAATGTTCTCAGGATAGTGCAAACAGCATTTTCATTATAGACAGTTATTTCAACTAAAATATACTGTACAAATAAGCTGAAAAACAGTAAAGTCTCAGCTGTAGATGGTCACATCTTAATTCTGTACCCCTTCATTGCAACTATTAACATACATCAATTTTTTTTTTAAAAAACCTTTATTTAAACAAATTAAAAACAAGATTGACAAAAATGTGATTTCCTATGGCTTTCTATGGCCTCTAGCTCAATCTATGCAATTGAGTAAAATTTATTAAACTTCCATATCGCACATTAGCAATTTATCAAACCTCCACTGAAAGTGAGTGATTTTCTATGGCATTCTACAGATTCTTGTTCAACAGATTAAAACCAACATTGCAACCATAGTTCAAAATATCGTTATCGGCAACTTATTGCCGAGGGCAAAAAAAAATATCGGGAGATATCGGAGATAAGTCTGGAACTTATCGGCGAACTTCTCGGGAACTTAAAAAATGGCTTAAATTTAATTAGAAATGCATTTTTTTTGGCAAAATTCAATAAGGAGATTCATCTAATGAGTTAGTAAAGAAGTAAACAAACCAAACAAGCTGATCTAGATATATATAAATGCAAATATGTATCAAAATTGCATCCTCATGTGGAATGCTGATGGCTGGTAGCCATAGTCTGATAGTCTGAACTCTGAAGAAAACTAAAAACAGTAAATTGTCTTTGTAAAACTATAAGCAAATACATATGCCAAGTACAATATCAAACTAGTCTACATCTTTCTCTTCCCCTTCCCAGTAGCTCTAGTAAAAACTACGGGAGTGGGAGGGGGTCTAGCCCTAGTAGTCCGCTGTGGCTGTGCCACCTCCCTCTATACAACTGGCTGTGACTGGACCTCCACCCTAGATGTAGATGGTGCTGACACTGGCAATGACTCCTCATCATCTGAATCCTCCTCACTCTCACTGCTCTCATGATCATCCTCCTGAATGTCATCCAATCCTGCTGTGAATCCATCCTCCTCCATAGCCTGCCTCTCCAAATCATAGATGTCATTGTCTGTGAACAATGGAGGCTGCTCCTGTGATGTCCAATCACAGTACGGATCTATGTCATCCAAATCAAGTGGCCCTGCTGGTGGTAACTCTACCTTTCTTATGTGCAACTTAAGGTTATATTGCACATAAACAGAAATTGTAGCTAAAGTAAATAGAAATCATAGGATCGTAATGAGTCAAATCATAGAATGTATGTAAGATGAAGATCCATAAGACATCAAATCATAAATATATGTAAGAAGAAGATCCATGAAACATATGTCTATTAGTATCTGTAAGATCCATAAAACTAAATCGTTTCATAGCATGAATCTGTGATGCTTGATCATTGATCAATGCCAAATGTCAAAGTCTTCATAACTAGATCTTAGGTAGTCTTTGTTGGTGGCTGTTTTCAAGTCCCTAGGTCCGGCAAATGAGGTTTGAATGATTTTGGTCTGTTGGGAAGTCAGTCTGTCTGGGATTTGGGCGAGAGCTAAGCTAAGTTTGTCAAAGAGATGGGGTCGAAACCAAGTGATTTGTGATAAAACGAGTTAAAACCCTTTGAGAATCCTTTTGCCAGCTTCAGTTTGACCTTAGAAAGCCATGATGGATTGTGGGAGGTAACCCTGCTAAAGGCTTGTTGAATCCTGAAATTTGGTTAAGTCTGGAATTTTTCGAAAACTCCCAAAATCTAGAATCTGCATCTTAACTCCTATGAAACTGGAACCTATCTCAAACATCCTAAAGTATTTATATTTTATAATTTATACAAATATAACTTAACATATAAGAAATCAAACTTATACTTAAATGTTATATTTGTATAAACTTACAACAAATAGGAAAGGCAAAAAAAAACATTGAAAATATTTGTGTTTTTTTAAATTTGACTTGACTTTTTAGCTATCTGCCGATTCACGCCAATAAATCACGATAAGTAATCAACTTATTGCTGACTTATCATAGATATATCGGCGATAAGTTCAACTTATCGCCGATAACTATACAAGTTTTATCGCCACGCAGAACTTATCGTGATAAGTTCACTTATCGCCGATAAGTCTGCGATAATTTGATCTATGATTGCAACTACACAAAAACTGCATATCTACCCTCGACATCTCACATTAGCAATTTATCAAGCCTCCACAGAAAGTAAGTGCTTTTCTAGGGCATTCTATAGATTCTTGATCGACAGATTAAAACCAACTCTGCATCTTTACAAAAAACTGCATATATACTTGCAACAGACAGTCACGTCAATGCTATTGCACAAATCAGTAAGTTTTTAACTGTAAAAATCATTAATATTTTAAACATTGCAATTAACATTTTTTAATATCTTCTTATTATTAATGTATTTTGATTGTCATTGGTTGAAACAATGATTTGAAATAATATTAAAATTAAAATGCAAGCCTCCTAGCTGAAATTACTGCTCAAAAGTGACCAATGTAGGTCAATGGGGTTTTAGATTGCATCCAATTACAATAAAAAAAAAATATGGTAAAAAGAGACCTAGAAGCTGAAACAGTAACAACCATGTTCAACTAAAAGGCAATTTAAAACCAAGTAGATAAAGCAAACATGAAGTGTATAATCATTAACCATGTTTTGAAAGTACAATTAAAAAAACAGGTGAATGAGGAATCAGTCAATGGAAACAAGAGCAGTTTAAGGACAGAGAAATGAACTGAGGCTCACGACCAATGTCGTCACATCTCTGCAGAGAAATCCCTGTAGCATTGATAACTTGGAATGCCTATTCATTAGACATTCCTTTTTGGCACACCAAATTCCAATAAAAGTAGTTTCTATAGAAGAGGCAATCGTTTTTTGCAATTTTATTGGTTAGAACACAACTTGAACTGGCCTCCTCTATATGATTTATAGTTATTACTTTATGTAATCATGCAATTTAATCTTAACTTTCTGATGATAATGATTTTTTGTTTGATGGGTGTTTCTTGCAGAAAAGAAATGGTGTACCAATCATATGTATCAAGTACTTCTAGCTAGATAGCAATATACACACCTTGTTCATATGGATTTATCAGGAACAAAAAAAACCTTGACTTGATGTGATTGAGACATCCAAAATGACAAACAACCTGCTGTTATAGAAACGACTATGAAAAAATTTCACCAATAACATTTCCAATTGTGCTTATGTTTTAAGCTCTGGTTGTTGAATCAGATTTTGAAATGATGCAGATGATAGACAATGCATTAAATGACACTGAGATGAGTAAATTATTGATGTCCTTGATTAATATGGCTGAGTCAGAACAAAAAGGTTTCCAAGACACAAATGAAGTTTGGGAAAATATTAATGACCAGCTCAAGAAATGTAAACTCCCAAACAATCAAAATGCTGAAGGGGTCCTTAATGTACACATTTTTCTGCATACATTGGAATATAACCAAAAAGCGATGTTATTGTTACTTAAACATAAACCTTTTTCCAGTTCCACATATCCATTTTGCAATTTAAACATTATTTGATCAGAAAAAAATCAATCAACAAATGCTGACCCTGGCCCACCTATGCAAAAATAACAATGCCAAATCCATCCTGTCAAAAATAATAATAACATTGACACATATGATGAGGCAATATAATACTTGCAGTCATGTTAAGTAGCTTATCTTATTCACAATAATGAGGCAAACTGGCCATTAAAAGCTGTTTGTTGACGTGATCTGATGATTTGAAGCAATTTTATTGAAGTAAAAGAATTTGGAAAGAGTTAGTTATCTGACTAATATGTACAAACATTGGTTTAAACCCATGCACAGTTAATTAATTACGATCGTAAACATTTGTTTAATCCACTCACAAACTTGTATATGAACATAAGCATATATTAATCAAAAGGAGAATAGACTGTATTTAGATGTACATTTTGCAAATAAGAGCAGATATTAATTTGGTTAGAAAAGGAAATTTCCTTAAGACTTGAACCATTCAATACACACTTTCAAAAGCTAGTAACCAAATCATTCCTCAGTTAACTTGTACATGAAAGATTAAATTCAGATATTTTTGCAGAATTGGTCATCATGCCCCATCAGAGAGACTCTGTGTGGACATATTGCATGTCATTCTTGGATGCAACCAAAGTCGAATGCAATTTTTGTTAGAATGGTGTTAATGGAGACATATATCATTTCAAATGGCCCTTGCCAAAAGAGGCAAGACATGACACCACCACTTGCCCAAACTGCCCCGCAGAACTGAAACAAAAGTAATTTCTAATTCTATAGATGCTAGGGCAATCCATTGAATTGGAAGGTGCACAAGGTTCTTTTAGTCTAAATCAACACCTAATTCAACAAGAGGCCCAACCATGTGTGGCGGAATCATTAATTCTTTATTTGCACCTCATACTACACCAAAATAATAGACAACTTTGGAGAGCACCAGATGGAGGAAGAAAATAGATGAACAATCAAAACAATTGTAAATTTTAACTTCTACTCTTGCCTGACATTCCCTCTTGTCAAGTTTCCATACTAGGAAGGTATAGTGGGTGCTTGCAGTTGTAGGTCCAAATTCAAAGCCCCGGCCTATAAGACATTCAGGGTTGGCATGCTCAATAACATAATATAAGAGATCAAGGATGTTATTAATGAACAAAATTGGAGTGGGCAAAGATTCAATGCACCACGGTATTAGATGAGTGGACAGATAAAAGGAACTAAACTCTCATCAACTTCTCTATCTCTTGTGGTAGTGATGTAATCCTTTTGAAATACCCAAATGCATTAGATAAAAGCAAATTTACTATTACTCCATTCAATTTGTTTAACAAACTCATCATAGATGTAGGGCCATCAAATGTGCTTCAGTTTACTACAAATAATATTGTTGCTTATATTGCTACTGACAAACTCATGATGGAAAACCATCATGTTTTTTAACCCATTGCACCATTGCATTGAATGTTTTTGAATAGCGGTGTTTTTGAGCAACACTGTTTTTTAACACATGATATTACAATACTTACAAATGAATAACAGTGTTTGTTCGCCCTAACCTCCTCTGAAGCTAAAGAAATCTCTAGTTTAAAGTTTTCAAATAGTTACAATAATAGCAATAATAAATTGTAATCATTTTTTTCAATTTTAATTACCAAAACTAATTTTGTTTGAAGCCTCCTCTCTCTACTATCACCAAAGACATGGCCGCCACCATGTCAATTCATACAGAAGCAGCCATCCTAAAGGCCCAGTAGTTTATGAGCAAAATCAGGTACCGTCAAGGAAAACTAATTTATATTGACCTAGATGAAATTTATCCAAATTTTGAGTAAATTGCAAATAGTGATCTCATTGATGATGGTGATGATTATGATCTCAAGGAGTGCAACAGTGATGTGGTTGAACAACTTAAAATTGGCCTTGACCCAAGAGTTTTAGCATCAAGACATGTGGCCCATTAATCTAATCATCTTTATTGGCTCCCCTCTAGCATAGCTATCTCATAGCAGCAAAGAATCATTGGCTACGTTTAATATTTGGCACTTTGTACTTAGGTTGTAAAATGACTTTATACAAAGTAGATAGATTGTATTTGAAATTTTGAAAACTATTAGCATCTAACTACTATTTATTCACTATGACGTATGCATTGTACAATGCAATGTGATAGGCAATATGAACACAAGTAACAAAAATCTATGTACACAATTCATGAGTTAAACTCTCAATTATGTTTATTTTCTATATCTCTGTGCTATTGAAATGCATTTTAATTTTAAAATGCAAGTTTTTCTCCCTATTTTTACTTTTTTAACCTTTTTTTTTTTTCCATTTTTCCTTGATTAAATCTTTGTTTTTAAAACTTATACATTTGGTTAGCTGATTTTTTCCCAAAAGATTTTGATGCTATGACTCAAAACAATACCACACAGAACATGACTTTTGAACCATCATTGTTATGCAGAAAGTAATCGTAAAACAAGTCTCATTAATATACAAGATCCAAATACTTGTCAAACCTTATCAAAAGAAAAGAAGATAAGTTATTTTCGGGTGATTTTCCAGTTTAAGAATTCACCGCAAATTGATTTAATGTACAACATAGTTATCAGATTAAACGACAGACCTTTTTGAAAAATTGGAATCCTTCATTTGAATTTTTTATCAAAGTTGAGGTTAACGACCCCTCTGAAAGTCAATCCGAGTCCTGCTGGAGCCTCCTTCATAGCTTTCCTTCATTCCAGATCCAGCACTTGCCTTCATGGTTCCTCCACCTCCAATTTTGTCCATTGCTTTCTTCCCTTTCTTCACCTCTGTCAAGAACTGATCCAAACCAAATGGATCCGCTTCCTCTGCATCCTTCTCAAACTCCACAGGCCTGTCCCTAGGCCCACCTCTCTCGGTAGCACCAGCAAATCCTTTATCAGGCCTAAAGCGATCAGTCTTAAGCACTTTATCAAGCTGCTCATCCGCCCCTCCATACATTTCAGAATCCGCATCCTTCTTCGGCCTATACAGAGTAGAGAGGGTATTATGAGCCGTAAATAGACCCTTGTCATATACATTGTATTGATCATCCGTTGCAAAACCAGACTCCATCCCCTTCTCCTGGTTGAAGAGCCTTTGATCATACATAACTTCACCGCCATTTGCAGCATTTCCTCCTGTGTTGGCCATTCCAAGTGCAATCTTCTCACTGACATCTCGGTCCCTGTCCCTCGTAATCTTGCTCTTCTTCGACAGATGGCCATCTTTGGCCTCCAGCCTTCTCTCCCTCTCCCTCTCCTTCCTCCTCTCATCCCTCAGACCCTCCCTCTTGAGCCGCTCTTCTCTTTCCTCTTTACTTTCCTTAATTGACCTCTCCCGATCAGGCTCCACTACCTCCTTCAACGGTGCTCCTTCGCCAATTTTACCAGAAACAACACCAATACCTTTGTCACCAACAACACCAGCAGTTGCAACGGCACCAGCACCGCTTCGCTCCATCCTGGCCCTCTGCGCAAGGGCCCTCAGTTCCTGCTCCTTCTTCTCCTTCTCCTTTAACATCAACTCCCTCTGAATCTTGGACCTCATCTCTACCGCCTCTCTAGCCTTCTGCTCCGCCACATACAAAGCCTCACTTAATTTGGCAAAATTGTCATTAATCTGAACCTCCTGAAGGCCTCTGCCATCGGCAGCAAGGCGCTTGTCAAGCGGAATAGTGTAACCCTTAGGGTTCTTCCAGTTGGAAATACAAGGTGGAATTTTCCAGTCTTGCTGATCTTTGACAGTTACTGGGCGGGGAGGCGAATGCATAACGGGCACTGGAGGGGACCCCGATGCCTTGGGAACCCTCTTATGCTTAAACTTCGGTGGCTCCAATGGATCCTTGGGCATCTCCACCATTTTAATTATCCTTTCCTTTGCACCAGAATTAAACGCAGCCAACTGCTGCGAAGGAGTGTATTTTATATGCGTAGCAGTAGACGACTGTTGCTGAACATTCTTCGGCTGAGCCGCGCTGAGGCGTACATTCACAATTTTCTCAAGAGCTGCCTTCGTTCTTAGGGTTGTTTCTTCTATTTCCATTTCTTCATCCTCTTTGCTTTCTGCCTCCGCATTTTCTCCCTCGATCTTCGGCACGAGATCCCTGTGCTGAGAATACACAATTTTGGATGCATTTTCATTCTGTTTGACGATCGCATCAAAGGCAATGTTTCCCTGAGCGTCCACTGAGACCGGGAGAATCCTGGTATCCTTCCTTTCCTCCTTCCGTCCCATGTCAAGAGGGTACTGCGCAACGTGGATTTCAGGAAACGCACCGCCATCGCCGAAATCTTCGGCTTTGCGAGGCACAAATCCAGACCTTTTTCCATAAGAAGGGATTTGCTTGGTTTTTGTGTTTACAGCAGGCTTGGACTCCTCCTGCCGGCTTTTAAACCATGGATCTGATGAAAAGTCATACTTTGTCGCGCCAGAGGATTTTGGGGCCGGAAGGCTCCCTAACAGAGTTACTTCCATCACCACCTCACCATACACTGCTCTGCAAATAAAATTGTATTTAAGGGTTTTGTACAAGATGTTACCTTGAAATGGTAATCAGCCGACGATTTCTCTGCAAATACTACAGAAGGTGTGCAATTTTTTGGAAATCTTGTTGCAGAGAAGTATGTAGCTGAGCAAAATACAAACCCTTGAAACCCTCGGCGCCGTTTGACCCCTCCGTATGTCTTCCGCGTTGATTGGTATTGGCTACGTAATTGGTAAAAGAAATTCAAGTACTGGCTCCCAATGTAATGAGTGATATGTCGATATTTATAATTTTTTTGAAAAAGAATAAAGATATTTAAAAATTTAAATTTATTCATAAAAGCTATATTTGTTCCAAACCAGCCTACATGTCTAATTAAAAATCTCTTAAAATATTATATTTGTGAGTATCATCTAGATCGAATGAGTGGTAAGTGTTCCATTCATTTTGATGAGAGATGGGTTCGTGTGAACCACTACTCATGAAACATGGGTCAATGAGTTTGACTAAAAAAAACTACACAATTAAATTGTGATAGCAATATCAACTTGTTGTGGAAAATATCTCCTACTTATCTATTATATTTGTATTTATTAATGTGTTGTTTATTATTTTTTATGGTATTTTGGGAATTTTATTTGAGAGATTTTATTTAGGAATGTAATTTCAGTTGTCTTGTTTCTAGATGATATGTATATCAGTTATAGATCTTAAGTTATTGGCATGTAATAGGTAACTATGAAGATTTCATAGTTTTTATGATTGAACTAGTTTTTATGATTGAACTTGTTGTGAGAGCAAGTTGTAATTGTTGTTTGTTTTACTTATTTTTTAGTTGGTTAAGGCTGTGTCGAATTATGTATTCATTTATTATCTTAATTCAATTAAAAAAATTAAGAGATTTTTCATGAATTTATAAGAGATTTCAAGTAGTAATATAGAAGTTTAAAACTAGTAATTGTACCTTGGTGTGCAATGGGTACACCAAAGACGTTTGGAAGGTCAATTATGAATATTTTAGTTTTTTTGTACTTACATGTTTGTGTCGTACAAGAGTTTAATTGGTGAGACATTCAACAAATGAGGTTGTTTATGTAATAAAGGTCAGAATGGAAAAGTGATAGCTATGAAACAACTATGCATCAACTTAAATGTATCTAATTGTGATTGTAATAAAACCTCTAAATCATGAAGATAATCAAGTTTCATTACTAATAGGCTCATGTTACGAGAGAGAGAGAGAGAGAGAGAGAGAGAGAGAGAGAGAGAGAGAGAGAGAGAGAGAGCTTTCTCATGATTACTATGACTTTTCTTTCATTGTTGTTTGTTGTTAATCAGGATTGCACCAATAGCAAGATGCAAAATCTAGCTATCCTATTGAAACATGAAAATTCTCTCAAGTTGTGGGTATCCTATGGCAAGAGTGAATCTCTGGGATCATAAGGTTTGTTCCTTAATGGTACTCACCTAAACTAAATTTGAATGAGGAAAGAGATAGAACAACGTGTGTGTGAAAATGGAAATATAAAAGTAAAGGGTAATGCACCCATATAATAATCTGACTTATAACTAAAAACTTAACAAGATCATTTATAAAAGACACTTCAAACTCAAAAACTCAATTAGACATCCCTACAAAATTAACTCTTATGACAGGTCCTCGTATTCTAATATTTGAAGAGGAAAATGCTAATGTTTTCTTAGTTTCAACATCAAAACATAATCACATATCTATGCCACAGGATATCAAATTTTGCATTAAACACTGAAAATATATTGATTAAATAAAGGTGAAAACATAATATTTGAATCAAATCACTCACAATCAATGTTGGACATAGAAAATTAATGGAGAAGGAATCAAACTCTATATATCAATAATTAGGAAATATGCTACAAATCTAAATGCCCAAAACATTCTACCAAAATTTGCAATGTGCAAAATAATGGCCAAAAGTTGGAACCCCCAAAAATGAGGTCAAAACATAAGATATAGGCCAAAAATCATGAAGGGTCCGATAGAAGAGAAAAATAAGGAGAAAGAAGGGCCAAATTGTTGGAAACATGTAATTGACCACCTCAAAAGTCCCCTAGACCCAAGTATAACTCATGTAGAACTCCAAATCAACCATAACTACCCCAAAATCATTCAAAAAGTTTATGGTCATATGTAGGAAGAAATCCCTCAAAAATAGGGATATAACTGCAAGAAATTGGAGCACAACTACCTCTAAGACCCTGTCAACTGATAATAAACTCAAAATGCACTTAAAAACCCTCCAAAACTTTAAAAAAAACTTTGGATGCCCACCAAGTGCTGGAGAAAATGAAAACCTATTCTTGGCCTATGTGCCCGTGTGGGAAAATAAAAATGCCCTCCTTGGCCATCAACGATCGTGCAGAAAATCAAAAAATGCCTTCTTCGCCCAAATCAAGCGCATGCTAGAAAAAAAAAACTCTCCTCTACTCAAATCAAAACTTCAAATCTATCAATATTAGAACTCAACTTATGCTCCATGCAAACCAAAAATCCCTCATTTAGACCTATATCCGATAATGAAAGAAAATAAGATCTCCTCTCGAGACAAAATGAGCACGTGTAGAAAAATAAAGTCCCCTTGCCAAGTCAACCTACATACCCTATATCTTTGCATTCTACAATTTAATATTTACTATATGGTTTATAATTGATCATGCAGTAAATATTAATTACAAAATAGATATGCAAAAATAGGAAAATTAATAATATAAATCTACATTAATATTTATTAAATAATAGATCATATATTACATTATAAATATTAATTTAATTAATATTTATAAGTAATATATGATCTATTATTTAATAAATATTAATAGAAATCAATTTATATCACTAACTTTATAAAGCAAGAAACCTTTTGTATGCCACAACAACAACAACAAGTGCCATGTAGTGGCCAATACTTGCTGATAATATAATCTATAGTTTAGAAATAAAAATTTGGTTAGTAAATAAATTATTTCTAAAATATTAATTTAAGAGCAAGAGAATAATTTCAGATAATAAATATTGGTAATGTTAATTATAATGATAGTTGAAATGTAAAGGAGAAAAACTCCTATGATAAGCTTATAGTAGCTATACGATGATGAAGACCTGTTGATGTCTTCCATACTCTGGTTGCAATTCTCTTTCTATTAATACCAATAAAAATACCTATTATCGATCAAAAAAAAATGATAGATGAATCTTTTAAGATATTTTCTTATTTTTGTTTAACTGAATATTCTTACATAGTTCATATAACTTGTGTAAAATTATATTATTTAGCATTTAAAAAGATAACTTATAATTATTTAGTATATATCATTAATTCATAAATTAATTAATATAAAATATATAAAAAGTTAAATCTATTAATATTCAATGGGATAGAATGAAACATGCCAAACTCTTTGAACTAAAAAATAGCATCTCCCTTCCTAATGATATTGAGCTTATTAACTATCAATTTGTTGATGATACTGCTATTTTTCATGAAGCCACTGAAGATAACTTTGAAGCTTTGCAAAAGAAACTCAATCTTTTCTGTAATAGTTCTGGGGCTCATCTCTCTCTCATACCAAATCTATATGTCTCGAATGGGATGAGCAGCCGCCAGCTTGCTTTAATAAATATAATTACCAATGGGGTGGTCCTCGCAATATTGTTAGATATCTTAGTATACCATTTTCTATTGAGCCCTCTCTTAAAGATATGTGGCTTTGGGTTAAGGAGAAAATTACCAAAAAATTGAATAAATGACACAACAGATATCTATCCCTGGCTGGTAGAGTGCAAGACTGCCAAAAAATTCTCTCCTCTTACAACATATACTATTCTTCTGCCTGGATGTTCAACAGTTACCAAATCTTAGAGATCCAAAAGGCCATCAGGAATTATCTTTGGCCTAATGGCAAAGTGAATAAAAAGCTCCATGATGTTAAATGGGAATGGTGTCATATTGACAAGCTCATTGGGGCTCTGGGATTGAAAAACCTTAAAACTATGGGCTTAACACTTCTGCCAAATGGATCTTTCAATTTTTGGTTGGGGACGATCCTTGGAAAGTTCTTGTTAGGAGTAATATTGAGAGAGGTTTCCCTAAGAATGCTAAGTCCTGGAAAAACTTACCTTTTTGTGACTTGATTTATGGGAATTTTTCGGTTATGGTTCAAGGATCTATTGTCTTCAAGTCCATTTGGAAATCCTGGAACCATGTCAGGAAATATTATTAATATGATTTAGAACAACAAAGAGGGGGGGTGAATAAGTTGTTCTCAGGTCTAGATGTATAAATAAAACTTTCAAACACTTCAACAATCTCAGATCTAATCACCAACACTACTCGGTCATTAAATAAATGTATACCAGAAACATATAACAATGCATTCCACTATCCAATAGTATTTAACTTGCAAAACACAGAAATGTTCAGACCAAAACATTCACACAATTTTGACATCGGGATTTATAGTGGAAACCCAATTTGAGAAAAACCACTTTGTAACATGTTACTGATATTTTCACTCTTCTGAAGTGAGCTCTATGAAAAGCCAACCCTGTCAAAGGTTTACAAAACACATTGTTAGGTGTGACCCTATTAAAGGATTTCAACCACCCTATTAGGAGTGCACCTTGTTAGAGGAATTAAGTACATTCCATTAGAATGCAACCTTGATTAAAGAATTTATACAATGATTTTTAGGTCAAACTTGATTAAAGGATTTAGATTGATACAATGGTTAGAAAGTAGCAGTAGTATTTGATCTAAAAAACATACAAGTCGCTTTGCAAATAACAGATCTAATTCCACACATATATGTTGGCTTACTGACTGAGTACCATTTCCATCTCCATCACTAGTCTGCTCAGAAATCCCTTCAAGCAATCACAACTCTGATCAACTCCTTCACCTTCAGCCTTTCTGCTTAGACTTATCAGTCAATAACATCAACAACTCCAGCATCCTTGTTAACCTCATACTTAGGTTTTATTTATACCTCTTCAATAGGTAGATCCATCTTTTGCCGCTTAATCTCCTCCATAGATCTTAGGTTTAGGTCAGATTCATCAAATCCTTCCAACATTTAAGTCCTTCATCCATCCTTTTATAAACATCTTCAATCTCTTTATTGGAATCACAATAAAATGGTTTACCGTGCATTAAATGCTCCATACATCTAATTAATAAAGTCAACACGATTTACATAATCCAAGAATTCAACTGTGTCGGCTAGGAATATGAATTTTTCCTCAAATGTAAATTACTAACGTTCGGTCAATACTGTGTTCAACTCCTCAGTCATCACTGTGTAACTTGGTCATCTCTTCAAAACTATCTTCCTCGGCTAATGTTGTCACTCAGCAATAAACTTATGTTCAGTCAACACTAAATTTACTTGGCATATACTGGCTCTCAGTCGACACTAACATCACTCGACTTAAACTAGATTTCTTCACTTTTTATTAGTTAAGCCTACTTGTTCAGTCTTGCTTCTTACTTAGATAAACAATACATTATCTTATCATTGTGCCACATAATCAAGTACTCATCAAAGTATCAAATAACTCAACCTTTATCTAGGTTCTATTGTTATCACCCTTTCCCTAATCCTTCTCACCAATCAATAGATATATTACTTTCTTAGATAGCAATTGTCTTACCAGTTAAGGTTTGACATCAATGACAATACAACAATTGCTTCAATTGCAGTTTCCAATAATCTCCCTCTTTGGCATTGATGGCAACACCATATGAATAACACATGACTCACCAATCAATCCAAAACTTTTCTTTTCATTAGAAACATTTGTAATATCCTTAACTTCATTATGATTATGAATCACGTAGCCTAGCTTGTTTGACCGTCCACATAGTTACTCCCTCTGAATTTTTTATGTGTCTCTTTTCCTCTGATTCTCTGAATTACTTTATCGTTTGTTTTCATTTGAATCTTTCCCTCTCTGACAATAATGCCAAAGCAGTAACTAGAACTTGCATCTTTTAGATGTAGATATCATCTTGTCAGTTCAGTAACAATATTTATCCCTCTGTCATCTTGCTTATGACTGATTATCAGCTTTGATGTACTTTTCACAACTCTAGGCCGCTCCTAAAGTGTGATCTTTCCTGCATCAATTTGTCAAATGCTCTGTGCAACACATTTGATGCAGTGCTCCTAGCTTGACTAGGCAGCCTCAGTTAGGGGAATCACCCCTAATTTACCTCTAGGATATTCATGATCATCCTTAGGTAAATCTTTTGTGAATATGTCTGCTAGTTGTTCCTTTGTATTCACTTATTCCATTATCACCTCTTTATCTTGTACCAATTCCCTCAAATAATGATATTTGATAGCAATATGTTTGGTCTTTGTGTACATCATAGGATTCTTGGATATGTTGATAGCACTTATGTTGTCATAGTATATGACAACGGGTTCAGTAATTTCCTCTTTCATGCCTTTCAACAATTGCTTAATCCATACCAGGTTTGAATAGTTCACTACAGCTGCTACATACTCGGCTTCAGCTATAGATTGGGAAATGCAATTTTGTTTCTTGCTTATCCAGGAAAGTAATCTACATCCAAGAAATAAAGCTCCACCACTAGTACTTTTTCTATCATCAACATTTCCTGCCCAATCTGCGTCAGTGAAGACTCTCGGTTCAAATTTCTCATGCTTCTTGTAATACACTCCATAGTCTTTTGTCTATTTCAAATATCTTAGTATTCTCTTCACAGCCATCATATGACTTTCCTTAGGATTGGCAAAGAATCTTGCCACAATCCCAACTACTAGAGCAATATCTAGTTTGTTGTTAACATCATATTGCAACTTTCCAATCATGGATCTATACAGAGTTTGGTTCACTTTAGTAGTATCATTATTTTTAGACAGTTTCTATCTAGTGGCCATGGGAGTACTTACTAGCCTTGAATCCTCCATACCAAAGGTTTTTAGTATCTCTTTGACATATTTAGATTGAGTGATAAAAATACCTTTTTCCAATTGATAGACTTGTAAACCAATAAAGAATTTTATCTCACCAAACATAGACATCTCAAACTCAGTTTGCATCTCATTTGAAAATTTTTTACACAGGGCATCTTGTCCTCCAAATATGATATCATCTACAAAAATTTTAGCTAACAAAATCCTTTTACCTTCTTCATCTTTCATGTACAGATTGTTGTTGTCATTTGTCCTTGAAAATCCAATCTGTATCAAGTAATTGTGTAGCCTCTCATACCATGCTCTAGGGGTTTGCTTCAATCCATACAATGCTTTGTTCAGCTTGCAAACCATATTTCTCTTGTTTGGATCAACAAATCCTTTAGGTTGTTCAATGTACACTTCTTCTTCTAATATACCATTAAAAAATGCAGACTTGACATCCATTTGGTATACCTTGAAATCTTTGTAAGCAATATATGCAAGTAGAGTTCTTACTCCTAATCTTGCTATAGGGGCAAATGTCTCCCCATAGTCTATTCCTTCTTCTCGTGCATAACCCTTGCATACCAACCTTGCTTTATTCCTTGTGATTTGTCCATGTTCATTAAGCTTGTTTTTGAATACCCATTTTGTTCCAATGACATTTTTGTTTTCTAGTCTAGGCACCAAAGTCTAGGTATCATTCTTTTCTATTTGGTCTCTCTCCTCATTTATAGCTTGAATCCAGTCTTCATTTTCTAATGCCTCCTTTGTTGTCTTAGGCTCAAACTCACACAATAAACATGTAGGATTTTTCAACTTACTTCTGGTCATAACTCCAGTTTCTTTATCTCCAATGATTTTCTCAGGCTTGTGATGTCTTCTTACATACTATGCCAAAGTAGGTTCAGATTTATTTTCTCCTTTCTCCTTAGTTTCATTAGTAAGATTATTAGATTCAACCTCTGATTGCTCAACAAACTCTTACTGATGATCGGCAGCATCCTTCTGATGCTCAACATTGTCTTCCTGATGCTCGACATTACCTTCCTGATGCTCGACATTGCTTACCCGAGACTCTGCATTAGATGCAAGTGTGTTACTCACCTCTCCTTCCATATAGACAAAAGATCTATAATCTTCATGTTCTCTTTGCTTTTCTGGTCATTTTTCTTTGCATATTCATCAACTTTCACATTTGCACTTTCCACAATTTTGTTAGTGTTAGAGTTCAAACACTTGTAAGCTTTACTCTTTGTGGAATAACCTAAGAATATGCCCTCATCACTTTTTGCATCAAACTTTCCATTCCTATTATCTTTTAATATATAGCATTTCCTCCCAAAGATTCTAAAGTATTTCACATTAGGTGCATAACCATGCCATAATTCATAAGGTGTAACATTTGTACCTTTTTTTATTTGTACTCGATTTAAGGTATAAATAGTTGCATTTATAGCTTCTCTCCAGTATTTTTGTGCAACATTCTTCTCAATCATTAGTGTCCTTGCACAATCCATGATAGATATGTTCCTTCTCTCAGCTATACCATTCTGTGGAGGTGTTCTAGGTGCAGACATATGTCTCTTGATTCCTCTATCATTGTAGAATATATTAAACTCATTTCATATAAACTCTCCACCTCGGTTAGATCTCAGACATTTTAGGTTTCTACCTATTTCTTTTTCAACCTTGGCCAAATACCACTTAAACAACTAAAATGCATCAAATTTTTCTTTTAAAAACATTATAGTCATCATCCTAGTGTAATCATCAACAAACATAATAAAGTATTTAGCACCACAATAGATTTGTACACCCATAGGTCCACAAAGGTCAGTATGAACCAAATCTAAAACATTTTCAGAAGTAAAAGTTTTGCTCTTGAAACTAGACTTTGTCATTTTACCCAACTGACATTGTTTGCACATCACATTATCAGGTTTCTTCAATCTGGGTAAACCTCTAACTTTCTTCTTTTTACTAATATTCACCAAATTGTCAAAGTTAACATGACATAGCCTCTTATGCCATAACCCTACATAATCAAATTATGCAATCAAGCATGTCTCTTCAAATAGATCTAGATAGAACAAATTACCTTTGGTCTGTTGTCCTTCCAATCAGTTCACCAGTGGCATCAAATATTTTAGCCTTTCTATGATGAAACTCCACTCGGTAACTAGTGCTATTAAGTTGTGCAACACTTAGCAAATTATAGTTAAGACCTTCGACCCAATAAGCATTTTCACAAGTGATCTTATCGATTAGCTTAATTAATCCTTTACCTTTTACAAGACATGGTATATCATTACCAAACTTAACACTTCTACCTTTGTAATGATCTAGGGTTTCAAATTTGCTTTTGTCACTAGTCATGTGATGTGAGCAACCACTAGCAATAATCCTTTTATCACCTTTGCTAACTTAAGAAACAAGTGCAGTTTTCTTATCTTCATCAAAATCATCTTTCATAGCAACATAGACTACTTCAATTTCAAAATCATTATTATCAATGTCAGTTTCTTCTTCAGAAATATAACAAGATTTCTTACATTTATCCTTGTAGTCCTTGTACCTTTGGTAACCATTATTTTCTCTCTTATCCTTGTACTTTCTTTCTCTTTCCTCATCCTTGTCATTCCTGTCAGGACATCTTGCAGCTATGTGGCCAACTTTGTTACATGAAAAACATATGATAGGAAGTTTACCTTTATATTTTCCTTTTCCTCTCTTCAATCTTCTAGCCGTAAGAGCTTCAAGATCCTTATCAGATTTTTCAGTATCACTTTCACTATTACTTATACATTTTTCTTTTTCCCTCTTAGACTTATGCAAAACCATTTGTGACTTGAATGCATATTCAACATTAGCAACAGTGTAGTTATCATAGTTAGAAAGCTCAAAAGCAATAAGCTTACCAACAAGACTTTCAAAAGTCAAAACATTACCAGGGTTACATCTAGGTTCTTGAATTGCTGAAATTCTGATGGCATATATAGGAAGCAAAGTTCTTAATACCTTTCCAATAATAGTTTCATCATCAATAGTTCCATTAGCTCCTCTAATAGCATTTACTACCTCCTTGATTATACCACAATATTGAGCAATATTTTCACCTTCTTGCATTTTCATTTCATCAAACTTACCTCTCAGGCTTTCAGCTTTTGCCCTTAGTACATTTACATCACCACCATAGATATTTGCAAGAGTGTCCCACATTTTCTTTGCATTTGTGCAATCTTTAATGTCTTAAAATTCAGGATAGCTTAAGGCAGATGCAATCTCCAACATTGCTTGGTTGTGTTCTTGTTTAGCTCTCATCTCCTCAGCAGTCAAAGGTGTAGCAGGTGTAACATAGTCATGTTCAACATAATATTTTGCTGAGTCACCAATACCAGCTAGATGCAGTTTCATCAAACTCTACCATGCAAGGAAGTTCTCCTTATTCAACTTTGGTACCTCCTTTTTATACATCTTGATCATTTGCTTCAAGTATCTTTAAACTTAATTTGAGTAAGCACTAACTGCTCTGATACCATTTGTTAATATGATTTAGAACAACAAAGAGGGGTGAATCAGTTGTTCTTAGGTCCAGATGTATAAATAAAACTTTCAAACACTTCAACAATCTCAAATCTAATCACCAACACTACTCGGTCATTAAATAAATGTATACCAGAAACATATAACAATGCAGTCCACTATCCAATAGTATTTAACTTGCAAAACACATAAATGTTCACACTAAAACATTCACACAAGTTTGACACCAAGATTTATAGTGGAAACCCAATTTGGGGAAAACCACTTTGTAACATGTTACTGATATTTTCACTCTTTTGAAGTGAGCTCTATGAAAATCCAACCCTATCAAAGGTTTACAAAACACACTGTTAGGTGTGACCCTATTAAAGGATTTCAACCACCCTGTTAGGAGTGCACCTTGTTAGAGGACTTACATACATTCTATTAGAATGCAACCTTGATTAAAGAATTTATACAATGACTGTTAGGTCAACCTTGATTAAAGGATTTAGACTGATACAATGGTTAGAAAGTAGCAATAGTATTTGATCTTAAAAACATACAACTCACCTTGCAAATAACAGATCCAATTCCACACATATATGTTGGCTTACTAACTGAGTACCATTTCCATCTCCATCACTAGTTTGCTCAGAAATCCCTTCAAGCAATCACAACTCTGATCAACTCCTTCACCTTCAGCCTTTCTACTTAGACTTATCAGTCAATAACATCAACAACTCCAGCATCCTTGTTAACCTCATACTTAGGTTTTCTTTATACCTCTTCAATAGGTAGATCCATCTTTTGCCGCTTAATCTCCTCCGTAGATTTTAGGTTTAGGTCGGATTCATCGAATCCTTCCAACATTTAAGTCCTTCATCCATCCTTCTAGAAACATCTTCAATCTCTTTATTGAAACCATGATAAAATGGTTTACTATGCATTAAATGCTCCATACATCTAATTAATAAAGTCAACACGATTTACATAATCCAAGAATTCAACTATGTCGGCTAGGAATCTAAATTTTTCCTCAAATGTAAATTACTGACGCTTAGTCAATATTGTGTTCAACTCCTCGTTCATCACTACATAACTCAATCATCTCTTCAAAACTGTCTTCCTCGACTAATGTTGTCACTCGGTAATAAACTTATGTTCAGTCAACACTAAATTTACTTGACATATACTAGCTCTTAGTCGACACTAACATCACTCAGCTTAAACTAGATTTCTTCACTTTTGCTTTGTTAAACCTACTTGTTCAATCTTGCTTCTTACTTAGATAAACAATACATTATCTTATCATTGTGTCACATAATCAAGTACTCATTGAAGTATCAAATAACTCAACCTTTCTCTAGGTTCTATTGTTATCACCCTTGCCCTAATCCTTCTCATCAATCAATAGATATAGTACTTTCTTAGATAGCAACTGTCTTACCAGTTAAGGTTTGACATCAATGACAATATAATAATTGCTTTAATTGTAATTTCCAACAAATATATCACTAACAAGAATTTTCATGATGATAAATAGCTCTATGGTGAAAGATCCATTTGGTGGAATTTGCAGTTATTTGGTAAGCCCCTTGCCCTCTCCCAAGGTTTCTCTGTCAAGTATTGGTCTAACCTTGGCATCACTCAGCATGCTAATATTTTTGAACATGACAATATCATTGACTGGGATGAGCTTAGACTCAAATTTAACATCCCTTTGTCACCAAAAAAAACTTATAATCTGATTATTAAGGGCTGCAAGGACATTCCTACTACTTGCCATGTTGATTCCGATAGATTTTTAAATATTAAATGGTCAGATGGAACCATTATAACCAAAATTAAAGCTAAAAACATTTATAGCATGATTGGTTATAATGATTCCATCATTGACCATGTTAATACTGTTTGGTACTCTAATCTTAATGTCTGCTCTTGGAAGTACTTTGGGAAGTTATGGAAAAGCTCTATTGATCCTAAGATTAAATATTTTAAATGGATTTTTATTCTTGATAGACTCCCCATCAGAAATGACTTTTCTATGACTCATTACCATAACATATGTAGACTTCCTGAATCTAGTAGACATATATTCTTTGATTGTAGTTTTGCAAAAGAAACCTGGCTCATGTTTGGTATCTCTTTTCCTAAAAACTTTAATATTTTTGAAATAATAATAGGCCATATTGATGGGGTTAAAAATAATACTAATTTTTTTTGGAATATTCTTTCATCTAACATTCTATGGCAGATCTTGAAATGCAGGAACGAGGAAAGTTTTCAAAACAATCCCAGGGTTCTTTTTGAGTCTTTCTGAAGTCTCACATATTTTAAAATCTTCTTGCAGGTGCACATCACTATGATGGTGGACAACGAAAAGTTTAAAAGACTTCTAAAGACTGGCTACACCACTTTCTTCACCTCTAAGCTTAAGGATGGGCACGTTTGGAGGAGACATATGGACAATTTTTAGATATTTGAAAAGACTATAAAGAAAATTAACTTGGAAGTTAAAAGGAAAAATAAGAACACCTCTAATGACATGATCCTCTTGCTCGACCAGATTCAGAATAAGAAAAATATTGTGTGGATGGATGGCACCATGGGATGGACCACATGGGTTGATGCTTATGATGACTTACATCACTAGTCTCTACTCCTTCTTTTGTTACTTGCTAATGATGTATTGATACTTGGACTCTCTGATACTCTCGTTGTGAGGTTGTGCCTCTGATTTTGTACTCCTTGTTGTAACTCTTTTTTTTATCTCCTTATAATTAATATAAATACAATTATATTATTAGTACATTTTATACATATTGTATGCACCTTAAAATGGTCGCCTAGACTTTGGGCCCCATTTATTAATTTATCAATTTCCTGAATCAATGCTTTGCAATTTTCAAATCAATTCCTTTATCAAATCGCAATTAAATCAATAATTCAAATATTTCTAAGGTTTGATCATTTCATCAATAATTTTATTTAATTAAAAGAAATATTCTCTTTTAAATAAATAAAATAGGCTTATTTAATTAAAAGAAATATCTTAAATAAAATAATCTTATTTAATTAAAACCCCTTTTAATTGAATGATTTTATCTTATTTAATTAAATATTCCTATTTTTATTAAATAAACTTATCTTATTTATTTAAAAGATAATTCCTCTTTTAAATAAATAAAATCCCTTTTCTCTCCACACTTTCTGAAAATGAGCTTTATTTCCTCTTTTTGGATTTATCCCACATTGCTCTTGAGGATGCATTCTCTTCCACATTTTCCTATATAAGGAGCCCTCTCCTTCTCATTTCAAATCCCATAATTTTCATGTTATTGTTATACTGCAGGTTTGGAGAGCAATCTTAGAAGAAGCTTTTGAGCACATTTGGTGCTTGGATATTTGAGACTTCTTTCTTCTTGTCTTCTTCTCTCATGCCTTATGGCAATCCATAGTTTAGATTAATATTGCATTCACATAATAGTTTAAATTCATGTTTCTTTTCATAGATTAACATTGTATAAGCATTCATTTCAATAGAATAGTTTATTTCTTGCATTGTTATCATCTAGACTAGTTTCATTTGCATGCAATAACTTGATGATCATGGAGATTAGCATGCTTTCTATTCATCTTTGAATCTCTCATTTCTTGGTGTACTTGCATGGGCATAACTAGGTCAATCTGAGGGCCTCATATACAAACCCCTGCACTCCACGAATAGAGAGTTGTGAATCGCTATTCGAGACCTCACTATTGAGTGTTCTTGGATGTAATGATTCACAGAAGTGTGACTACTTTCTAGCACACATTTTTGGCGCTAGAAGGCCTGCTTGAGGACACATCACCTCAAGGGATGACCTTAACTCCTATGTTCTGACGGAGTATAAATAGTGGGTGGTGAATCGAAAGACACCTCTCTTGGGAATGAGTTAGATATCACTCTTGGCTAAGCCTCAAAAAACTTTATACCTTTGAGAAGTGAAGGAGGAGATTTGGGTTACCGTCTCCCCCCGGCTGTGTGATTTCAGATTCTTCTCATCTGCAGATTTGGGCCTCATGTACCTTGTGTATATCGAGGACTCCCTTTAGAAGAGCTATGTATAGCCTTGTAGACAACTTGCTAGGATGTTGTTGTGTTTTAAGTGCCTGCTAAAACATTCTCAAGAACATACACAAGTAGAGTCCTTAGGGAGAGGAATACTAAGTCACTATCTCTGTTCATGTGCAAGGTTGCTTTTTCCCTTGCCCATTGCTTGAAGACTGTTTTCTTGAATTCCCTGATTGTTGTTCTATGTGCTTGATCATCATTGTGAAATCTTTTGAAAAATCTAATTGGATTACTGAAACTAAGTTTCGTCCTGCTATAGTGAGTTCCCTTAGAAGCTTGGTCTTCCTTGATCAGTCCAGGTCAGATCTTAGGTGTTATGACATGTTTCTCAACATCCAAATGAACTTCAATGGTATCAATTTGCACAAAATGAGTCTTGGTCTTCTTTCTTCCACATCTCCCATGTCTTCCTAGTCTCCCATTTCCATCCTTTCTCTTCTTCCTTCACGCTTCTTCCTCTTCTTCCTAAACTCTTCATGTCTTCTTGATTCTTTTCCTCTTTTTATCTAGTCTACCTTCTTCTATTCATCTCTTCCATGCTTGATTCTTCTTCTTCCATAACCATGAATTTCAACTATCTTATTATAGAACCTCTCTTGAAAATAGATGATCTTGAACTCATTGCTCAATTTGAAGAGTATCATTCTTCCAAAACTCTCATGGATGGTAAATTTATGACAAAAATACAAGAGCAATCGAGTAAATCACAAGCCTTTTCTAGAATCATACTCATGATCATGTCACGACCTCCTCCTTCCAAACGTTCTTCATCTTCTAATTCTTCTCTTCCTTCCTCATTGTCAAAGTCTTATCACGAGTCTTCTAAACATTACTTATCTTCCTCATCTTCCAAGTCTTGCCATGACTCTTCTAGAAATTATTCGCATTCATCATCTTCCAAGTCTTCTTCCTCCACTAGGTCTTCACTTTCCTCTTCTTTACAATCTTGTTCCTCTTCTACTTCTCCCAAGAGTCTTACTCCTTGTCTCAAGACATACCATGATGAGAAATATGATAGCCCTTGTGATACCTCTCCCATGAAGAGTGACACACCCATATTTGATGACTATGAAGACTATGATGACTATGATGATGGACAATGTAATGATACTTATGACACCTCTATTCCTAAGAGTCCTCCTTGTCATGTGCTCGTGCTTACTGGAAAAGGGTCGTCACATTGGATAGATTGTGATGGTGATCCATATGATTCTGATTTTGAAAGAGACTTTAATGAGTTCTATGAACAATACCTAGATGATACATCTACTTCACTTGAGGAAGAGAAAGTTCAACGCGTTGATTATAAATGTAAATACTATAAGAATGTATCCTCTAAGAACTCTCATGCTGAAAATAAAGATTATACTCTCAAGCAAGATCATGTTAATGATGGACCTTTGTCTTGTGATGGTTCCCTTCCATCCCCTACTTCCTCCAATACCCACACATTTCTTAAAGCTTCTGAGTCTTCCAAATCTTTCACAAATCCTTCATCCAACAAAGATCCTAATACTTTTCATGCGGCTCCCTATAGTTATCCTCAAGGGCTACCTCTTAAAGAAACTCAAGCTAACCTTCACTTGGTTGCAAATACTTTCAATAATGCTAAACCTAAAGAGCCTAAGCTTTTATATGCTATGATGCCTACTTCAGCTAGTCCTCCACCATCTCTTCCAAAGTCTTCCATACAATCCCAACATGATTCCTTATCCTTAGAAGTGGCTCCATGTCAAGAGGACTCTAAAAATGATAAAGAAAAGAACATAAAGAAAGATCAAGATCAAGATCAAGAACCTTCCATGTCATCCAATTCTTTTCATGATGCCTCTCCTCCGCTTCATGGTTCTTTTGATCCTTTACACCCTTCCGCATCCATTCCACCATGTCTCAAGTCTTCTCCTAAGCAAGATCAAGCTACTACTTACACTGCTGAGCTTATTGACGATAGTGATGTTACTTCCAATGTTAAGCCTATTGAAAATCAAGAGAAAAATGATACGCTTGTGCTATCCAAAGCTCCTTGTCAAGATCAAAGTTTTCCATCTTCTTGTTCTACCACTCCATGTTCACTTCCACTTTCTACTCTTCCTAAGTCTTTGCAAGCTTTGAACAATCCTATCAAAGAAGTTTCTCCTATTCAAGATGTTAATGATCCTATTGCAAATCTTAATGCTCACTCTAAAGATGTTGATGTCCTTGGTTGTTATATAGATGCTGATGAACTTATTGATTATCCTTTTGTATCTTCCACAGCCATCCTTGGACCTCCTCCACCAATACTAAGGGCTTCATGTCTTCCTTCCATCTTGGGCCCTTATGTCCCTTCACTTTCCCCTCTTAACTCTCTTGATTCATCATCCATCTTGGGTCCTTATGTCCCTCCATCTCCTATCTTTCATCAAGATCAACATAGATGCATACCCTTGAATCCTTTTCATCCACCTACCCATTTAAACCAATCATATACTCCTTCTTCCACAAGTCCCAAGTCTTTTGGAAGTAACTTGAATGCTCAATACAAGAAAAAGAAGCAATACAAGAATCCATCAAAAAAAAAAGATCACTATGTCTCCTCTAATTGACATGGAGGCCTAAAGTCAAAAGAGATATCTAAGAAGAAAACTACAAGACAAGTATGGGTTCCAAAATCCATCATTAAAGATATTCTCTCTGGATCATCAAAAGGAAATGAAAAGCCTAAGGTTATATGGATTCCAAAGTCTCTCTTGAAAGAGTCTAATATTGAGCAAAAAGTGAAGTTGACATTCAAGCTTCCAAAGGCTTCCACTTCATCTTCTTCCAAAAACATTCTTTCATTCCATGCGCCTAAACCACAACCTCTACTTTCGATTCACCATGTTCCTTCACAGATTCCATCATTCAAGTTTCCTCCATCCTCTCGCCACCCTTCAGGGTATGTGTTGATGTTGATCTTGCCTTCCTTTCCATCTACCCTTTCACAATCCTTCCATTCCTTATCCTTCTACCTTCTATCCTTTTTCCTCATTTGCCTATTCCTCCTATCTTCCAACCTCACTCGCTTTACATAAAACTTTATCCTCTATTTTTCTCTTCCATCTTCCTTTTTCTATCAGCATCTTTGAGCATATCATTTTGAATCTTTGGCATATCATGGTTTATCCTTTCAAGGAGCATTATCTAAAAAGCTTGCCTTCTTCCAAAAAAAATAAAAAATTCAAAAAAATAGAAAAAAATTTTTTAAAAAAGAAATGAAAAAATTGAAAATGTGCCATGGTGAAAACTTGGAAACAAGCGCCTTGGTAGCAAAAGTAAAGAGAAATAAATTTGTCCTATGGTGAAAACCACTCCCTTGTGGTGCCTTGGATAAGTACCATGATGAAAATCTGGCAATTAGGCATCATGCGTAGTTCTTCTACATCTTTCATCCATCCCACCTTCTCTCTTTGATCTTGACAAGGTTGAAAATTTGGCTATCTTGTTAGCTACCTTATGATGATCTTGCTTTCATTCCCTTCCTGTTTAGCCTTCATATTTATTTTCCTCCATTCATTCTAGCCTTTCGCTATCCTTTTCCCCTTTGGTCTTGATCTAATAAAAAAGAGTAAAACACGATGCTATGAAGCCTCTTGACCTGTCTACTCCTTTGGACTGCATCCTTTCCTTCTTTTGCATTCCGCTTATGTGACTTATCCTATGCTGACCTTTCATTGCTTGTCCAAATGCGCTTTACATGACAATTTTTCCCTAGTTTGGGTACTCTTGAGGAGTTTGTCCTTGAGGATTTCTTCCCTCCATTCTTCTTCATTCCCTAGTCTTTCATCTCTTCTGTCAGCTTGTTACTCCCTCTTGTCCTCCACCTTGCTAGACTTTGGGACTACACGATGTGATCTTGCTTGGGAGTTTGATGCACATTCTATGTGGGGGCATCCTTTGTACATATTTATTGATCCTGAAAAAAATTTCAAAAAAATTCATATATGATGTTGAAAAAATACAAAAAAATCAAAAAATTCAAAAAAAATAGAAAAAGTGCCTTGTTGAAAACCTGGAAACAGTCGTCTTGGTAGCAAAAAATACAAAAAAATTATAAAAAGTCCTAAAAAAATTCTTCCAAGTGGTGAAAACCTAGAAACAGGCGCTACTTGAGGCCTTCGCACCCCTATTTCTTAGCATGCATCCTCGACACTTAGCCTTTCTCCATCATGCCTTGTCCTTGTCACCTTGGTTTGGAATTGGTCTTTGTCTTTGTCTAGGGGGCATCACTGTGTTAGCTTTGGTCTCTTGGATATGCTTGTCTTTAGGAAACCTTGCAAACGGTGTTTTTCAACACCAACCCAACTGTGTTTTTCAACACATCTCCTGACATCGAGTGTTTCTCAAACACTTCTCAGTTTGGTCTTATCCAGTTTGATCATGTGATCTTACCTACTTGCAAGCATTTGATCCTTATCCTCAAAACTCAGTATCAGTTTACACACTTAAATTTTTAAATGCAACATTTAATGCTTGAGATATGTCATGATTTTTTTTTCTTTGTGTGCTAACTGTTATTGATTTTCATTGAGTGTCCCTGTCTAATAAGTCTCTCCATGATGCATAGCTAGAAGACTTGGGGCATGGGGCATGTTTTTATTTGCTTTCTACTTGTGGGTGTCGTCTTGAACCTCTTCAGTGTCTCTTGTTGTCTCCTTGACACACTTAAGAGATTTAAGGCATCATCCTTGACAGTTTTTGCACAACTGTTCTTTTGGTCATCCTAGTGTTTATGCCTTGATGCGAGTGTGGTTTTGCTACATTAAATTGGGTAAGCTAACATTGCAGTCATCTTGACCTTTATGTCCTTGATGCTCATGTTAGAATCTTTCCACATTCCAATCTGATATAAATCATACTCATATCTTCATAGTTGCGCTTGTGACTAGTGATGATTGTGTGATTTTTCGATGTCTATTAATAATGGCCCAATGATGAAAATAAGTTCCTTACATTCTCTAATGAATGAAGAACACAAAATTCTATGTTACAATTGCTCTATTGCAAGTACACCTTTGCATTTTCATGTAGCTTGCATTGTTAGACTTCATGTTAATTTGCATTTATAGGCTACATTATGAGTTTGAGAGGGTTTCCTTCATCTTTCTTTGGGAATTTTAATCAACTGTGATCACGTTCCGATCTTCATTTCCTTATCTTCTTTCATGATCTCAATCGAAATTCTCTATCTTAAACAGTTGATTGATTTTGGGGCATCCTCTTTCTTAAGGCAAATTCTCTTTCTTCTCTCCATTTATTTCCATCTCTTTCAAACTTCTATCTCCCATTCACTTTCACCCCACTTCTTTTTCTCTAATTCAACCTTGGGGCATAACCTTTCATGATGATCTACCTTGGTTTTGTGATCTTTATATCTTTTATCTTACATCAAGAACCTTATCTTTAGTTCGATTTGATCAAATTTATCAATGTACTGTTTCTCCTCTATCTCATTTTGATTTCGATCATGAGGGGGTAGTACCTATCAAACTTCAATCCTTGATTTAGCTTTATCAAACCTATCAATCAAACCTTGCTTGAGACTTGACAATTACCTATTTACAGGAGTGTTGGCCTTGTCTTTTTCAATCAGCTTATCTTTGTCTTGATGTGTTCCCATCCGTCGAACACACATCTAGGTTGTTTTGTGATCCCAAATCGATCTCACATTTTAATTCCATTCTTTGACCACATGTGATCCCAAATCGATCTCACATTAGTCAAAGAGGGGCAAATGTATGCACCTTAAAATGGTCGCCTAGACTTTGGGCCCCATTTATTAATTTATCAATTTTCTGAATCAATGCTTTGCAATTTTCAAATCAATTCCTTGATCAAATCACAATTAAATCAATAATTCAAATATTTCTAAAGTTTGATCATTTCATCAATAATTTTATTTAATTAAAAGAAATATTCTCTTTTAAATAAATAAAATAGGCTTATTTAATTAAAAGAAATATCTTAAATAAAATAATCTTATTTAATTAAAACCCCTTTTAATTGAATGATTTTATCTTATTTAATTAAATATTCCTCTTTTTATTAAATAAACTTATCTTATTTATTTAAAAGATAATTCCTCTTTTAAATAAATAAAATCCTTTTTCTCTCCACACTTTCTAAAAAATGAGCTTTATTTCCTCTTTTTGGATTTATCCCACATTGCTCTTGAGGATGCATTCTCTTCCACATCTTCCTATATAAGGAGCCCTCTCCTTCTCATTTTAGATCCCAGAATTTTCATGTTATTGTTATATTGCAAGTTTGGAGAGCAATCTTAGAAGAAGCTTTTGAGCACATTTGGAGCTTGGATATTTGAGACTTCTTTCTTCTTGTCTTCTTCTCTCATGCCTTATGGAAATCCATAGTTTAGATTAATATTGCATTCACATAATAGTTTAAATTCATGTTTCTTTTCATAGATTAACATTGTATAAGCATTCATTTCAATAGAATAGTTTATTTCTTGCATTGTTATCATCTAGACTAGTTTCATTTGCATGCAATAACTTGATGATCATGGAGATTAGCATGCTTTCTATTCATCTTTGAATCTCTCATTTCTTGGTGTACTTGCATGGGCATAACTAGGTCAATCTGAGGGCCTCATATACAAACCCCTGCACTCCACAAATAGAGAGTTGTGAATCGCTATTCGAGACCTCACTGTTGAGTGTTCTTGGATGTAATGATTCACAGAAGTGTGACTACTTTCTAGCACACACATATAATTTTGTAATAAAATCTAATACAATGTAAAAAACTAATTTTAAATTAATATATTCAAATCATTAATTTTAATAAACTAATACTTCAATATTTAATAATCTTAGGACTAATTTAATATTTTAAATAATTATATATATATATATATATATATATATATTAGATTAGGGGATTAGATATACATTTGTAATAATACAGATTAATTTAATTACAAATATCATTATTATTATTATTTTATAATGTAATAATGATATTAGTATTTGAACAGCCCGTGGAGACATGAAATTATTTAATGAAGTTCATTTGATTTTAAGATCATTTGTGCACTTGCACTAAATACGACTGTCCATTTCTAGCAAAGGTATGTTTTATTGTTTGCAAACAAAGGGCTGATTGATAGAAGTATCAATTAAATGGCACTAGCTAGTGGGGTTGGTGCAAATATTCGGCCACATAGCCTGTGCCACATTTCACCTGCCTGCCATGTCTGTGAAGAAATTTTGAAGGCACACATTTTGGCGTACTGAACAAGGCAAGAGATCGAGACAAGACATCACACATCTTATGCCCATACTAAACAACATTGATGGCTGTAGAAATACAAAAAATTAGGCGTTCAATGGTTTAGGAGCATGGGACTAGTTTGAGGTGTGAGACAGGTTTCATTATGTACAGACATGAGCGATCTCCCAGGGAAAGCCTATCAGCTAATGATAGTATAAATAATAAATAATACAGGGTGAATGGATAGCCTAGGCACAATAACAACAATACCTAGAAACCCTTCAAACTCAGCACAACTAGTCTCTACTCTATACAACATAAATAATCCTCAATTCCCTTCACAATTAGGAATTGGTAATATCAATTAATTTTACTTGCAAAGACTAAATTATCTAATCTTGAGAACCAAAATTTTCAATTAATCTTCAACAAATCAACACAAATGTGATCCCTAGATGGAAACACATGTAAGGGTCTACCCTTATTGACACTTTTATTTTTTTCCTTTTCCACTTATTGTAATTTTGTCAAATAGTTGGCCAACAATTTGATTACTACATTTCTTGAGTTTTTTTATGGGTTGATAGTATTAAAATGGATATGGAAGCCACACAAATGTATCTATTTCTAATAAAAGGCAAGGGAAATATATATGTCCACTAGATTAACAATATCATATATATCTATCTATGTTTGGTATCTTGTTGCTACCATATGTTGACTAATAGTATCCTCAGCTATTTCGTTAGATGTTGAAGATGTTCTTTATAAGCTACACATAAATTTAGTGGGGATGTGTGTTTGATCTATTTGTATCTATAGTTTTATGTAGAGTACAAGTTAACTCTGATCTAATAACTTATGATATTTTGTGTTTTGATTGAGGGAGTAGACTGTAACTACCATTTAGCTATCATGAAAAGAAAGATCATAATAGACAATAGAGGATGTATATAGAAAATGTGCAATTCCAAGCATACACATACAAAATTCAACTTCTTAGATTTGGACTTAATATGTTTTTCTAATATTAATGCATCACCTTGAACATTTTTTTCTTTTGTAGATAAAGTATCATTATTCTCTGGCAACCTGATGTTTTCTCCACTAAGAAAGTCCAAATACTCAACAAGCTTCTTCTCAATAGTGATTTTATGCCAAAATTTCTCTTATGGATATGATAATTTGTAAGTTGGCATGGAGAATTACAAATTGGATCATGTAGATTAGGGTGATTTTAATATCATTATGAACTAATATGCACATGTTTCCTCTCTTTTTGTTGCATCTATTGTTTATACACTTGAATGGGATGACTTGTGTATTTGGAAGAATTCATAAACTCTAAAAAAAATAACTTCTTGATTATTGCATTTTCAGGGTTAGTTGTCACTAATTGTTCTGAGCTTCATTTTCTTATATGAAAATGTCAACAGATGATTAGAAGCAATACGTACGTCTAAAAATTTCTCAAGGAAATTTTCAATAAATCAATAAATCATTCTTATTTAGTTTGATCAGGCAAAGAACTGTTGTATTTTACTAATACGGTAGATTTATTTTTTCATTAGATTCAGAAGTAAAGATTTTTTGGTGGAGCTCTCTTTTTGCTCTCAGCCTTTATATATAAAATCCACAAAATTAAGATATAATCATATGTTTTGATGGAGTTGTCGTAATGTCAACATGAGGAGTTTTTGTTGAATGTACACATACTATTCTAATTTTGAAAAAAATATATAGATCAAAATCTAGATTCTACTAACCATTCACAAACTATGGGTTTTCTTTCATTGGATTCATAAGTCATGGTTAGTCCTATTTGATTGGTCAATCTCTTACAAAACCTACGCTAAAGCTATATGGCATAGTGTTGATATGTGGAGTAATTACAGATGTGGAAAGCCATTTTTGTACCTTGGACTTAGATTTGGCTCCAAATCTCAATGAAAACTTGGAAATTTTTTTTAAAATGTATAAAATATGGAATTTTTTTAGATGTAATACTAGAAAAATTATTTTTAATGATGTTTTTTTAAACTTCAAGTTGATTTTTTGATATTTTCAGATTTGACAGTTTGACTACAAATAATCATGAGTCTGCTACTACCAGACAACCATGTTTTTCCCTCCCATGATTTAGTGAGTCTCAGCACTATGCTTCATGCTAATCTAAGATAACCAATTTGGTACATTGTGATCTTATCTAACCAATTTATTGTGGTTGAAGGATTTAGATAGAATATTGTGTGTAGAATTGCAAATTTAGAGATACGTGTATTAGAGTATAAGCATACCAACTAAGAGTTAATTATAAAAATATTGTATGCAAATTAGTTGGATACTATTCTAAATGATGAATTAACTAATAAAAGGTTAATAAATCTATCTAATAAGCAAACTACAATGAAGAATGCAATAACAAATGAAACCAAATTAACAATTTACCTTCACCTACAAATGCAGCTTGTCTCCATTGTCCTCCTAGCTTTGATTTCTTGAAGATGTTGAGCTCTCAGATTTCCAAATGAAGCTCTTTCCCAAGATGATTCCAAAGTGTGGAGATTGAATGAAATGAGTGCACAACTAAAACTTGATTATGCAAATATGGTGGATGAAATGCAAATGATAGGATGATAATATGGATGCTTGGTTGCTTGATTGCTTGAATGCTTGAATGCTTGGATGCTTGAATGCTTATTCTCAAAAATACTTATTAGCTTTCAAATGGAAAATGAGGCTCCTTTTATAGAGTTTTGGAGGATCTAGGCCTAGGTGGCAGAATCCTACGGTTGAGAATGAAAGGTGGAAGATCCTAGGGCTAGAATTGACTTGGTTGAAGGAGTTGAGAGAAAGAGGGATGTAGTTGGAATGTGAGAGAAAGAATAGGGATGATGTTCCTCTCACATTGACATAGAGGAGAAGAAGGTGGAAGGGAAAGACACATGTCAAGTGTCTCACAAAGACCAAAGAGAGAAAGAGGGAGAGACCTTTTCCTCATGAGGACTCTTTGCACAAGTGTCCTATGAGTCACCCTTGACCCTTAGAGGTGGCTTGAGAAGCCCCTTAGGAATAGGGAATGTCTCTTGACTTGGTTGTTGAGAGGACAAGTGGTCATGAGACCAAGTCCTATGAGGCCACATAGCCCTTAAGAATAGGACATGTGTGGGTGAGGATAAATATGAATAAATAATTAATAATAATTATTTATCTTAGCCAAGGTGATGTGTTAGGTGACTAGGTGGATGAAGTGGACTAAGTGAATTAGTCATATTTAGGTGATTGTGTATTTAATTAAATCACTTTAATAGACTATTTAGAAGACTTAGGATATAGAATTAGACTATAGTGAATTTATTAAATAAATTGAATAATTTACTTAATAAATAGAAGAAACAAATATTAATTAAATAATAAATATTTAATTAATTAATGAAGCCATTTTTAGGTGTATACACATATGAATGAAAAGAATGAAAAATCTACAATGACACTAGATGTGAGTTTTAAAGCATGATATTCAATCATTTGTGTCAATTAAACATTGTGGAGTACATCCTTTGTTTCAATGCATGCATTTTAGAGTCTCATTTTTTGTTAATTTGTTCTTCTCAACTATGTTGATACTTGAGAAAAGATTACTATCCGGACCATGATTCAATCCTTTGTAATGTGAATATTGTCTTGTTATAGAGTTGCATGTTATTGATGGAGTTCCATCATTTATTTTTGTGAAATCAAGCTACACAATAAAGGTGTGGTGCAGTGTTAAATTGTCTATCACAATAATATGAACACTTGTAGGGTGCCTCAATCTTTTTGTTGTTGTATCTCATAACTAGAATTATTTGTATAGACTATGGAGGTAGAATGCATTTATGTGGATCATGTTGCACATCTAAAACCCTCAAATGGAGGTTCAACTGCTATTCAATGTGAATCTCACCATACAAGCTTAATGAGTGTTTTCTGATTTGAAACTGAAATAGATGAAAAAGTTTTAGGAATTTGCAGAAGTGCTCTTCCTGTAGTGGTTGCATATCTTACATGCATTCATAGTGCTATCAAAATGTTGAACAGTTACATTCAAGTTTTGTATCACTTCTTTTTAGCTATGTAAAAAGGTATTTTTTTTCAAAGCATTCAAATTTATGATAAAAAAATTAAATTTAACACATAATTCATAATTGTCTTAATGCTTTAAATTTTCTCATTGTGGTGGAAACTTTTCCTTTTTCATGTAATTATTATTCTTCCTTTTCCAAGTATAATATAGTGAGGCCAAGTAATACTACAATAGTATGGTTTATGTGTATTTATTCAAGAAATATCTTTATGCATGAATTGACTTAAACTATTATCACAACTATTAAATGCATGTTTGATGATTTGGATATTTTCTGCCACAACAAAGCAGGAACATAGTTGGGCATAAACATACCTATGAGGGCTGAGTGAAGACCACCAATCACAAATTCTAATTCTCATCTAGAAGGATATCTTTTTGGGGAGGCTTATCATGTATTATTGCACTTCAGAATCATAGATATCCTTCAAGATCAAAAGGTTCGGAGAAGTGTCAAAATCCTTGTATTTTTGTCAAACCAATTTCCCACAGGTTAGTATAGTATGACTCTACAAACAATTGTTTACAAATATGGTACAACAGTTTCCATTCATTCACCAATCATTCTCTTTTGAAGAATATTAATTTTTGCAAGGGTAAAATATGATATTAAATTTATTTTCTACTTAGAATATCTAGAGATTAGTCATTGCACACAACTTACCAAGTATATAGGGAGTCCCTAAATAAAATGAGCAAAATATACAATGAAAAATTCATATCCAAGCTTCCAAATTTTGCAGCATCAGAGTTTTCTCTTTTGGTAAATGCTACATAATGAAGTCTCATTTTTGCATGGAAAAGGAAATTATGTAGCCCATCATGATAAAATTGCTAACTATTTCATATAGTATATAATCTTCAATTTGACTGGTTGAATAACATTTTAAAGATATTTATAATTTTTTGAGACATGAATCTTTAAAAGTTTAAAAGTTGAAGTTTTAAAATCTTAAAATTGTTAGGAAGGTGTTGACCCTTAGAGTGTTTGGATACTTGTTGTTGTCTTACATGGACTTGCTTTGCATATTGTTGTCCAATCAACAAACTCACCCACACCAATAATAAAATTCATTCAAATGTATGTACAAATAATAATCATCATAATTATCTTTAATTTAATGATTATTTGGCGATAAATCACATTTATCCTAAAGTTTGATTAATTGAATATGATGAATATTTAATTAATTGATTTAATTCTACCACTTAATTATTTAATTAAATTTAATTGTATTTATTCCTAAGTATTATCGTTTAAATTTGACAATAAATCAAAATTCCTATCATTAATTGATTAAATTCTTATTTAATTAATTAAAGCAAGTTGTCATATTTAATGATATTATTTTTGAATAAAAGTTTGATTAAATGATTGATTAACCCATAAATCAATTGTTTTATTTCAAAAATCAGTTAAGTTGAGAATAAATCACTTTATTTATTTATTAATTCATAATTATCCATGTGCACAATCAAAGAGCAGTTAAACTCCAAATCAGAAAATCAATGCAAGTTATGGACTTTTTGGAACTCAACATCATTTTTGAGTTTTAAAATTGATCTAAACTTCTAATTTGAGTTAAAAAGGTGTTTTTGCATGATTTGCATATTTTTGTGAATTAAATTATCTTTATTTAAAAATAACTCAAAAATCAAGTTGAGTTTATTTGAGTGATTTATGACTTTTTCCATGCACCTCCAAAGCCTTGAATTTCTATAAAAACAAGGCTCAGCTCTTCATAATTCATCTCTCAAACCCACAGAATCTCATAATTTGTGAACTTATGCTAGTGAATTGCTATCTGGAGAATCGGAGCTTCTTTGCGAATCAACCACGTTTTGTGAGATCACTTTTGTTTTCATATTATTGTTAGATCATTTTAGCATATCAATTTCCATATTAGCATAGATTCATATCAAGTTTTCATCATATCATTTTTCATATTATTGCATCTAAAATAAAATAAAAAATAGATTAATTGCATTCATATTTTATATCAGTTTTGCATTCAAATCCTTCATTTAGGTGTCGTCAAAGTCACTGATCTCGATAACAATCTAAAAACAACAATCTCGCACCTATTAGAAGGCAGTAAATCGCTTGGTTAGTTTAGCTTTCAATTCATTGCACGATTTTGATTTCAACTAACCTCTAATGTTTTACTGAAGTGTTGTGTCTACAGATTAGGTACAATTTTCACACACATTTCAGGCACCCACCGTGGGGCAACCCACCTTTACATGCTAGTTTTGATTTTTTTGGGGAGCTAAAACCCTAAAGTTTCAAATATTTAATTTTACCTCCCAAACAGCTTGAATTTTTTCTCTAAATTTTTTTTTACAGGTTGGAAACATATCAGGGAAGCTACAGTAAACAATTTAGAATTTTCTAAGATGTTTTGAATTTTTAATAATTTTTTCTTGAAATTCTAGAAAAAATTAATATCTGATGCAAATCAGCATATTTTTTGAAAAAAATTATATTTTCAGAAAGCTCTTTAAATTCTACAGGGGGTCTATTATTTGTGTTTTAAATTTAGACGCAATATAATAGCTCAAATAGTCAATTTACAAAAACTGGTCTATTTTGATAAAACAAGTCTCTAGAGCACAAATGAAGAGATTTTTCTAAAAATTTTACATTTTTGGAAAGCTCTCTATTTTTTAGCAGGGGTCTCTATTTTGAATTTCTATTTTTGTGGCCAAAATCATTAAAAAAAAAGAAGATCTTGTTGACTAGGTCAAATGCAGCAAAAAAAATAAAGTTTTGTGATGGGTATGCACTTATTTTTTTTACATGGTTCAATGAATGATATGAGTTATCATTTGGGTTAATTTCTGGTTATTATTTCTGATAATAATTGATTTTTAGAGCTAACCCTATGGTTTTCATAAGTTGAATATATGTTGCATATCTTGTTTGCTTGTTTGCTTGTTGGAGAGTTCGTCACTTACTTGCATGGAAAATCTCAACAAGAATTGCTAAAAATCAGGTAAAATCTACTAAGCACGTTGTGAGGATCCTAGGTATTCTCCTTCATCTAATAAAATTTTGATTTGGACTTAAAATAAATCTCTTATGTGTCTAGCTTGTGTGCATCTTTTCATGCTTTTGTCTATTTCTACACACTTGCATAATTGATACTAGGTTGTGACCCCTTAAAGATTCATTAAGTAGTCTTAGATACTTGTGATTGATCTTGATTGCTATCTTGGGTTATTGGACTCACTAATTCACTGACCCCTCATTCCACCCCGAGGTTGCAAGGTCAGCGCCACATTAAAGGGGAGGGGTCAACAGGACAGAAGCGTTCAGTGTTCCACTTGGCAACCCATTTATACTTTTAGGAACTCACTTGTTTTCTAAGTTGGAGACTCATTTTTAGCTTGTGTGAGGTGTTAAGTGTTCCAGCTTGTGGACTCATCTCATATTCACTGTAAGCATTAAGTGTTTCTCTTTCTGCTTTTTGGGTACTTTTGGTAGATTTGCTTTTTGGAAACATACATCTATGCTCACATAGTAATTAGGCCCTATGAACACTATTCATGATTCTTGAGAGATTGGATTCCCAACAAAATCCTTCTTGATGATAGAATCCTTGTAGGTAGGGAGGATACTTAGTGTGTTTCACATTTAACTTGGTTAGTGCATCTTCTCTTATTGATCGATACATTCTCTCCCAGGAGAGGTTGATAGATCACGTGGGGTTGACATCATGAGATTTGGTGAATCAAAATTGGTTAGTGCACCTTCTCTTATTGATCGATACATTCTCTCCTTGGAGAGGTTGATAGATCACATGGAGTTGACATCATAGACCTTGGTGAAGAAAAACTTTGTCTTAGCATGTCAGATTTATCCGTCTGCTTTGTTTGGGTTAAAAGTGAAAAGGTGTCAAAAACCTTGGATCTGGAGCCAAGTCCCCTTGTGGTACAATACTGTGAGTCATCTTTAGAGAGGGTTAACTGTAGCGGACATTCCCTTCATAAGGCAAACTGCATTGACAAAACCTCAAGTGGTAATAGCCATTTTCGCTATGGTAGTGACAGCTGCTATATAAATGTCCTTGTGGAAGAAATCTTCACAGGTGTGGTTCATTGTTGGGTTGTCAGATCTCCCTAGCAGCTCCTGAAGATTAAGTTCTCAGACTATGTAAAAACCCTGGTGCACCGAGATTGGAGTTCACCCCTTTGGATCATAAAAGTTGCAGAGTCAAACCATTACTAAAAACCCTAGCGAGGCCAAATTTTCATTTTCTAGGGTATATGTGTGTTATTGCAAAACATTTTGGAACATACACAATTAGCACTTCGGAGGATTAGAATGAATAAAATCACTTGATTGTTCATGCGCAAGGTTTCTTTTGCCCTTGTTCATTATTTTCAGACATGCTTGAAATCACTAGCTTGCTATTTTGCATGCTTGTTTATCTATCTGGTTATTGAAAATGAACAAATCTATTACAATCCTCAAATCTGGACAGTACAATTTGCAAACAAGCTGAAACTGAAAACCCTAAATTTGCAAAATTTGAAGTGAAATTCTTTTCTGGAGTCAAAAGTCATCTCAGAAGGTCAGAAAGTCATACGAGTTTTTGTCAAATGTCATTTCAGTACTGCCCAACTGTCGTATGGTGAACTACCCAGTGTCGTACGAGTTTTTATGCCAAAAAATTCAAAAGTCAAAATCCTACTTGCCACTATCGTATGATATTTTCAACTGTCGTTTCATTACCTACCAACTATCGTACGAGTTTTGCAACTGTCATTTCGTGGCATACCCACTGTCGTATGAGTCTACAGAGTGTCATTTGGGAAATTTTTGAAAGTTGTCAAAAAATTGTCAGAATTGCTAGATATTTAGCTTTTTCAGCCTATTTCCAAAATCTGTCGATCAAATCACTGTGGCAGGAATAGAGCAGTAGCTATTGAGAATCCAATCATTATCTCAAAGTGCCCTTTTGAATCTGATTTAGCCTTCTGTTTAATTGATTTGAGTCCTTTTCATCTTGTGTCCAAACCTTGTCATAGCTATCAATCTTCAATCAATCATCAAAATGATTAAGTGTTGTGGTATCTTGTCAGCTATCTTTTGGGAATCTACCCATACATCCAGGGCATAGTATCCTTCACCCACATCTAATCAAATCTTCAAATCAATCAAACCTTGACAAGGTTGCGTCATCTGATCATCTTGATTCATTTCATTCTTCAGTCATCTGGATCTTATTCTTTGTCTCACTCAAATTTGATGGTGGAAACTAGAGTTTCCTCACACAAGAAATCTAGAGAAGCATCCCAGACCTTACCTATAATCTCTACCAGGGGTCCAACTCTAGAGCAACTCATCAATTCTGGTCTTTACGAAGATGACAGTCTTGGCAACTATCGATTAAAAACTAATTACATTCCTCCTCCATCAACTCACAAAGGTACCCAACAAACCCCACATCAATCTATTCCAGGGAGTCCACAAACTCCTACCATGTCTCAAGCAGGGAAAAACTTTGGCTCTTAGAGAACTCAATCTCAACATGGTGCAGATCAGGAACCCACACCTAAAGAAATTGCTCAATATCAAAATGATGATAACTTCAAACGAATGATGAAGCATTTCTTGAAAGAAGACAAAGAAGCATACTTTTTACAATTGGCACATCAAGGAGCTAAACTTCCTCCCAAATTTAATGTGGAAAATATCATTACACATGAGGAAGAAACTCCACTCATAGCTATGATGAAACAGATGCATGCTATGCAAGTTGAACTTAACAATATTAAGAAAGAGAAGGAACCCAAAGAGTTCTCCATGGAGGCTCTATGCCCTTTTCCTTTTGACCAAGACTTGTATATGCCACCATTTCCAAAAAGAGTGGAGATACCAAAATATGATAAATATGACAGACAATCTGATCCTCAAGATCACGTCAAAGAGTTCTATACGCAATCCATGGAGTTCATGCATGAACCAACCTATCTCATGCGCCTCTTTCCTAGATCTTTGGGAGGATCATCCATTCATTGGTTTTCTTGGTTGCCACCTACTATCAAAAATTTTGAGGAGTTGATCAAATTATTTTATCAACAATATTCCTATAATATTCAACATCCAGTCACCATGATTGATATCTGTAATCTCAAGCAATATCCAGGGGAACCATTCCTAACATTTCTTAAAAGATGGAGGAAGAAGTTCTCTCTATATGCTAGACCTATTCCAGAAATAGAAAAATTGGAAATCTTCATCAATAACCTTGTTCCCGAAATCAATTATCCTCTACAAATGCAAGATCATACATCTTTTGATAAGATGGTGGATAATGCTATCAAAATTGAAAAAGTGCTTGTGAAAAAAGGAGAAATCACACTTCAAAAGGACAAGTACGAATCAGGATCCAGTTTTAAAGACAAGAACAAAAATTAGAACAAGAACAAAGGCATCATCACAGATGGCATTGTTGATACTATCTGTGCCCCATCAAAGGCACCAACCTACAATCTAACTCTTGGTTCCCAAGCCATTAAAGCTTCAAAACAAAAGTCATCTGAACCATCTCAAAAGAAGCTAGAATACAAAAGATGGGATAATAAACGAAAGTTTACTCCTCTTGGAGAATCTTTGGAATCCACCATGAGAACTTTGCTAGCTAATAACATCATCTCTTTGCTACCAATCCGACCACCTGATTCTGAGCCTAAGCCAAAATGGTGGAGAGAAAACAAATTATGTGATTTCCATTGAGGTAAAGGTCACAAAACTAATAACTGCTTCCGATTGAAACATACCATTCAAGATCTGATCGATAGTGGAGACATCACAATTAACAATCCTAAGAGCAATAACAATCATACAACATTCAAAGAACCATTTCTGAAACATGGTCAAGAAGTTTCAACTTCTTAGCCTAATATGGGGGCAAAAGTCAACTATGCCTACCCTAGAAATAATGTTGTCATCAATATGATTGAACCATGTCTCTCTAAAAGTTGCAATGTCATCACAATTGTAAGAAGAGATAGACAAAATCAATCTACCAACGCGATTACTTGATCACAAGCCCAAGCACATCTGAAAGGACAAATCCTAGATTCATCAAATGTCCCTAAGTTGCCCTTCAATCTTTCATCTGCTTCTAAGCAGAAGGCTACTTCCAAATCTTCCAATCCAAAGGATACGAGGCCTACATCTTATAGCATTGTTCAACAACTCTAGCACACTAATGCCAAAATCTCCATGTTTGAGTTGCTTCGAATATCTCCAGTTCACAGAGCCATACTAGACAAAGCTTTGCTCGGTTCCAATGTTCCTGATGACCTTGATTTAGACAGGTTCCAGACTATGGTTGGACATCTTACATCTCCACAATAGATCTCCTTTTCAGAGAAAGATGACAACTCCTTGAGTCACCCACACAATTAGCCTTTGCATATAGAAGTCTTGATCTAGAACCATAGGGTCAAACGTGTGTTGATAGATGGGGGCGCTGGCCTAAACATTTGTTCTTACAGCTTGATCACACAATTGGGATTTTCAGAATTGGCTATTGATCCTAGAAAGAAAATAACTATCAAAGCCTATGATGAACAAGAAAGATCTTCTAAAGGCACCATTCCCTTACCCATCTGAGTGGGTCCAGTTATCAAAGATACCATCTATCAAGTGCTTGATCTACCTTTGGCCTACAACATCCTCCTAGGGAGACCATGGATACATGAAATGCAAGGTATTCCTTCTACATACTAGCAATGTCTAAAGTTTCCTTATGAAGGAGTAGAGGTTACTATCCCCGCAGATCTAAAAACAACTTGCAATACATTGAAAGAAAGTGCAGATAAGCTTGTGCCTAATAATAGAGAATCTTCCATTGAATTAACTAAAGCAGCGTCCACATCTAACATGGAAGATCTTGCAAAAGAGGTCAATATCAAAGAAAATGGGATGGGAGAATATATTATAGAGCCAGTCTTATCTTTGACATCTCTCCCTATCTCACCTAAGTCTTACAGACAATCTTTGAAATTATCCAAGCCCAAACCTAAAGAACCTCTTGAAGCATATAAAAAGAATTTTGTGGCAGAACAAGTATCCAAGCAAGATTTTGAAGAGGATGAAGCTGTGCTATCATGGCTATACAAAGATGAACCTGAATCTCAAGTTGTTCAAACTAGTGGCTGTATAGTATCCAAATTCTCTTCTAAGTCATATGGTCCAGGAGATAAATTGATAGCTAAGATGGGATATCCAGGTCAAGGACCTCTAGGAGTTAGAGGGAAAGGTCTCGTGGTACCTCTCCCACATACTAGTAGAGAAAATAAAGACAAAGTTGGCTTAGGCTTTAAGAAGAAACCCTATCACCTCAAAGGTAATTGCTCTCATGTCATAGAGTAGATCACACCAGGAGAACCTCTTCTTAAGAAAGAAGAAATAGAACCATTAGATAATGATTCAGATAGTTCAGAACTCATCCCCTATGAAAAATTGCCTAAGGAGATCAAAGACCTTCTTGATGATAAAGATGATCCAATCAAAAGAATTAATGTAGTAGAAACACAAGAACCAGCTAATCTCGAAATCAAACAAGAAGAGGGAAGTAGTAGTGATTCTAAGATAGATTCCCATGAGTATGAATTCAAATCAGAATCTGAGGGTAACCCTTCTTGGGGTATTCACCCTGACTTTACTCATGTTCTAAGATTTCCTAGAGATCCTGAATCAGAAGCTGAATCAAATGACTATGAATGGGGAGCCATTCCAGAACCAGATGAAGATGAGCTTATTATAGAGAAACATGTTGAAGTCATTCACCAATATGCACCTAATCCCAATGTAAGTCTAGAGTGAAATGATGAACCTATCGAGTCTGATCCACCTATGGTTGAATTGGACTCCCACGATGACATTGAGCCTATTCACAAATTGAATGTTTTAAGTTGTAATATCACCTTTGAACTCAAGCATCAGGTTAGGACCAATGATGACAGATCCATATCCGTAAACACTATCTCCTAATCTTTCCCTACTTTGACTATCAAATATCCAAAACTTATTGATCAAACCTCCACAAATCCGAGCCATGGTATTTATACCTTCCTAAATGACTATGCCCTTGCTTGCTACTTAAATGTAGTTGAGCCTATGAGGACTTCCATCAGTGACTCGAGTGTCAGCATGACTAAGTCGGACATCAAATATCTTAGTCAGAAAAATAAGAATAAAAAGAAAAAGAAAAAGAGTTATGAGGGTGAAAACCACTTTGTGGCAGTCTCATAACCTACAAAAGTAAAAATAAAAGATGTATCCGAAGGTGAAAACCTCTCTGAGGCACCTAAGGATGAGATATTTGATGTCCTTCCAAGTCATTTATAGGACATATCTCCAGTTCTAATCGAGCCCACTCAATCCATCAATTTGGGTACAATAGAGGAACCACAATTGGTACATGTCGCACAATCATTATCAAAAGAAGAGAAACAAAAATTTACTACATTCCTAACAGAGAAGAAGATCAACTTTGTATGGAAATATTCAGATATGCCAGGATTGGATCCTAATCTCATAATGCATCATTTATCTATTGCTCCAAATGTCAAACCTATCAAGCAAAAATTGAGAAAGATGCATCCTCACGTTGCACTCTTGGTAAAAGCTGAATTAGAGAAGCTCCTGAAAGCTGGATTCATTCAAGTTATTGACTATGTAGAGTGGATCTCCAATATCGTACCTGTTTCTAAACTAGATGGTTCAATCAAAGTGTGCACAGACTTTAGAGATGTGAATAGAGCATGCCCCAAGGATGATTTTCCACTACCTAACATTGATATGATAGTGGACATGACTGCGGGTTTCGAGATGTATTCCTTAATGAATGGTTTCTCTGGATATAATCAAATAAAAATTGCTCTAGAGGATCAAGAGAAAACTACTTTCACATGTGCATGGGGCACCTTCTATTGGAATGTCATGCCATTTGGGCTTAAAAATGTTGGTGCTACATATCAAAGAGCCATGACATCTATTTTCCACGACATGATGCATTGAACTATGGAAGATTATGTTGATGATACTTTAGCAAAATCTATGATTAGAACTAAACATCTAAAGGACTTGAGCATGATCCTAGACAGAATGGAAAAGTTTAGTCTCCAACTAAATCCTAAGAAGTGTGCTTTTGGTGTCACTTCTGGAAAGCTCTTAGGATACATCATTTCAAAGAAGGGCATTGAGGTTGATCCAGCTAAAGTAAAGGCTATAATGGAGATGCAACCTCCTAAGAATATTAGTCAGATGAGGACATTGCAAGGAAGAGTTCAATCTATTAGAAGATTCATATCACAGCTAGCGGACATATCACAGCCGTTTACAAAAATATTACATAAAGGTGTGACCTTTGCATGGAACAAAGAATGTGAACAGAACTTTAACCATATCAAGAAGTATCTATCAAATCCTTCTATCTTGATGCCTCCTATTCATGGGAAGCCATTGATCTTATATGTCTCCGCAATAGATACATCACTGGGGGCACTGCTAGCATAGCACGATGAGAACAAAAATGAAAGAGCTATATGTGTGTGTGAAAATTATACCTAATCTGTAGACACAACACTTCAGTAAAACATTAGAGGTTAGCAAAAATCATGCAAAATTGAAATCTAATCTAACCAAGTGATCTACTACCTTCTAATAGGTGCGAGATTGATGTTCTCAGATTGCTGTCGAGATTAGTGACCTAGACGACACCTAAATGAAGGATTTGAATGCAAAAATGATATGAAATATGAATGCAATTAATCTATATTTTTTATATTTTCTATGCAATGATATGAAAAATGATATGAAATCTATGATATGTAAAAACTGATATGCTATGATATGCTAAATGATCTAACAATGATATGAAAATGAATCTAAATGAATGTAAAAAAAATAAGATTGATCTCACAACAATGTTGATTCGCAAGAAGCTTTGATTCTTCCAATTTCAATTCTCCAACGTGATTGTGCAAAAATATGAGATTCTGTGGATTTGAGAGATGAATTATGAAGAGCTGAGCCTTGTTTTTATAGAAATCTAAGGCTTTGGAGGTGCATGGAAGAAAGCCATAAATCACTCAAATAACTCAGGTTGATTTTTGAGTTATTTTTAAATAAAGATAGTTAACTCACAAAAACATGCAAAAGCTAAGTTTTAACTCAAAATAGAGTTTAGCTTTAATTGATAATTGATAGTTGTCTGCTTTTATGATTGTGCATATTTTATTTATGAATTAATTTAATAATAAAGTGATTTATTCTCAACTTAACTGATTTTTGAAAATAAAACAATTGATTTATGGGTTAATCAATTATTTTTTCAAACTTTTATTCCAAAAATAATATTATTAAAAATTGACAACTTGCTTTAATTAATTAAATAAGAAGTTAATCAATTAATGATAGGAATTTTGATTTATTGTCAAAATTAAATTATAATAATTAGGAATAAATATAATTAAATTCAATTAAATAATTAAGTGGCAGTATTAAATCCAATTAATTAAATATGCAAAATATTCAATTAATCAAACTTTAGGATAAATAAGATTTATCGCCAAATAATTATTAAATTAAAGATAATTATTATAATTAGGAATATTACTAGGAATATTCCCCGATGCAGAATTTAAGATAATCAATTAGGATTCGATGATGTGCAAATGTGCCTTTGGTTAGGACTTTGATGGCGATTTCGTTCGATGTGTTGATATAGAGGTTAATGAACCTATAGCCCATTTTTGGGGTATTACATTTTGCCCCTCTTTGAATTACTGTGCGAAGCGCAGTGGTTCAAAGATAGTCTGTGTTTGATAAAGATATGAAACTGATTCAAAATTGATAATTGATATGAGACAAAAGCTGATTGAAATATTTGATATGAAGATGATAGGTCTTGAATGACCAAAGGTAATGTTAACTATAACAGCGATGAACCAATGATTGTGAAAGAGTGTCAAAACACTTGATTCTGAACCTTAGGATTGCAAAGAAGTGAGTGACCCGTTCTAGACTTGATTGTCTTAGCAGAACTAGTAGGTATCACATCCGAACCCTTTAGTTGTCGAAGAACCAAGGAAAGAACACTATGATCCGATGGTTGCAAAAACTGATACAGTTTACAAGATTAGGAGAATACCAGATTGATATGGATCTTGATGAATCTGATATGCCCCAAGTGATGATAGATTTGCCCTGAGCAATGAGGTCTTTTGATGAATCAACAACTAGACATGGTTATTGTCTTGATTACTGATGAAAGATATGATTTCCATAAAGATATGATTTCCAATTTGATTATAGACTTTGAATGATGTGTAATACCATGCCCCCTTCGGGATTAAAATTGAAATCTGACAAGGAAAGTCATCGTTGATAGTTTAGAAGCATGTTAATTGATTGGAAAAGTGGTTATATATGTTCGAGAATGCATTCTGCATCATTGAGAGGTCCTGGAGACCAAGTTTGACTAGGTGAAACCATGAGTTGACCATGGTTGAAATTTTGATAGTTTGATGTAAGATAATCAGTTAAGTTGAATACTGGATTCCTGTGATCATTGAAGGTTGATTATACAAGTAGTTAATAATATGAATGATCTCAAATTTCAATTTTGATCCCGAAAAAGGATTCTACTTGCTGTTTCATTGGAGGAACCTTCGTGTGAGATTCAACTCTTGTTAGATGTGAAGAATTGATATGAAGAATCATTTAAGCATTGAAGTTTAGCCAACCATTGTGAGATCATGCATACATGCAAAATGAAAAAAAACATGCAGAATGAAATGCAACCTAAGACCTAGGACCTAGTCACTGATCATATGTTGATTTGTTATCATCATTGAACTTTTAGGTAACCAGATAAATCAATACAATGCCCACTAGTTATGAAATCATAGACATATGAATATTGATTTGTAACGCTCAAGAACCAATACAACACCCACTAGTCAAACAACCATGGACATATGAATATTGGTTTTATTTTTGAAATGTCAGATTAGATACAAGCACCAAGGCACAAGCGCCAAGATGACCTGAGTATCATGTCCATTTTTATATAGCAATTTGCATTTAACATACACATCAAACAGTCAAGAGATCATTCTAAATCCAATGTGAATTACCCGTAGTGACCCTTTATCATTCACATCCTTAGGCAAGATCATGTTTCACAGTAGGAGAAAGAACTCACTCAAAAAAACAATAGTTAGATCAAACTTCCTTGAATTTTTTGGGTATAAATGGTCGAGGTATACATGGCCATCCAATTCAAGATAGAGGCTCTTATAGTCGGACACCATTTCAATCCAGAATTTCCAAAGTTGTTAGCTTTTCACATACAAGCAGAAGATAAAGAAAAGATTATGCCCCTAGTCATCACTCTCTAAATCCTATAAAGGACATCATTGAAGAGCTCGAAGGGACACAATATGCAAAAATCTTAATGCGAATAGTAAGCATACAAGGAGATAAAAGCATGTAAAAAAAAGCATAGATTGTTTTCAGTTTGTGTTTGATGTTTGATGTTTGATTGGGTTGTTGTAGATGGAAAAGTCCTTTCTGGAGATGAGATTGGCTGACTGACTCAAATGAAGCTTCAAAAGACTCTAACTAGATATGACATGTCTAAGATACATTGGAGGCCATAGGATATGACATTGATTGCCCCCAAGTTTGAACATTGATAGGATACAAACGCGTGAGCTGATTGGTGTACAAATCGACTTATTGAAAAATTGGAAATGCAGAAACAAACTAGGAGATATGTACAAACTAAAGCAAAACTGAAAGCTGGGAAAGACCAAGATTGTGTTGATAGATGTAGCATTTTGAAACAAGTGGTGCCCATTTGCTGGGTTTTCACCATCTTGGCAGAGATTCTATTTTTGCTACCAAGGCGCCTGTTTCCAGGTTTTCACCAAGGCACTTTTTCTTTTTCTCATTTTTTTTGTATTTTTCATTTTATTTTTTTTTGTACTTTTGATATTTTCTAATTTTTTTTGTGAATCATCAAGGCGCCTATTGCTAGGTTTTCACCAAGATGTTCATTTTTTCAGGACTTTTTCAGATTTTTAAGATTTTTTCAGGACATTTTACCATAGACTGAATGCCTTAGGCGTAGAATTTCTTCAGATGGAGAATGTTGATTGGTTCTCAGAGCTGTTCTCCTTCAGTCATTGAGAGTTGATAGGTGCCAGAGCCAAAAGTAGTAGTGATGACAAAGGGACCCAGCCAATTGGGTTCAAAATTCCCCTTGCGTTCTCGATGTGATTGATTTTTAGGATTCTCTCTCAAGACTAGATCGCCAACCTAAAATTCTCTGTGTCTGACTTTCTTGTTGTAGCCTCTAAACATTCTCTTCTGATATACTCTGAGATGATCATATGCTGCTTGTCTGCGCTCATCTAGTAGTTCAAGTTCTTGCAACCTAAACACTCTGTAGTCATCATCAGTCACTAGACCATGCATTCTAATTCTTAGTGATGAGATTTCGACCTCAATAGGCAATACTACTTCAGACCCATAAACTAAGCGAAAGGTGTAGCCCCAGTAGGTGTTTTGATACTTGTTTTGTAGGCCCAGAGAGCTGGATTGATCATGAGATGCCAGTCTCTTCCTATTTTATTAACTATTTTGTGCAAGATCTTCAATAGATTTTTGTTAGAGGTCTCAGCTTGTCCATTCCCTTGAGGATAGTAGATAGAAGACCAATGTTGTGTGATCTTGAATTTGGCACATAGATCATCTAGGTCTTTGTTCTTGAATTGCCCACCATTATCTGTGATTATGGAATGAGGGATCCCATATTTGCATATGATATAGTTCAAAATGAACATCGATATCTACTTTCCAGTTGCTTGTGTCAAAGGGATCGCTTCTACCCATTTTGTAAAATAATTTGTGGCTATGATTATATGGGTATGTCTGTTAGAAGAATGAGGATGCATCATCCCGATAAGATCAAATGCCCATTGATGGAAAGGCCATTGTGTTGTAAAGGGGATTAGATCCCTCCCTAGAGCATGAATTAAGTTGCCATGCACTTGGCACTTTTGACAATTCTTAGTAAACTTGATAGACTCTTTCTCCATTTCAGGCCAATAGTACCCAGCCCTAATAATTTTTTGAGCTAGTGTTAAACCATTCGAGTGTGACCCACAAATACCATCATGGACTTCCTCTAATGCACGTTGAGACTCTTCCTATTCTAAACATCTAAGTAGCGTACCATCTAGACCTCATTTATATAGATCGTGACCAATGATGACATATCGGGAGGCATTATGGATAAGGTATCTCTTTTCATAGCGGTTGAAGGTATCGGGAATGATTTGGTCTTGGAGATAGGAAAAGAGGTCTTTGTATCTGGATGAATCATGACCAACAATGGTGCAGATCATGTGGGTTTCAGGGGAGTCATATGCAGGATAAGAGAGTGCTTCCACTAGGAACTCGTAGCGTAGCTCATGTTCAGGCTACTGTAATAAAGTAGATAATGTTGCCATTGCATCGGTAGCCTTGTTCTTCATTCTAGGAATTTGCTCAAATGTGATAGATATAAAATATTTCTTAAGATCATCTACCATTCTCTTGTAAGGAATGAGCTTTTCATCTTTAGTTTGGTACACATCATTGACTTGATGAATAAAAAGTTGAGAGTCTCCATGAATGTGTAGCTCTGTTACTCTCCATTCAATTGCTAATTTCATACCATTCAAAAGGTCTTCATATTTTGCAATATTGTTTGTGCAAGGAAATTTTAATCTGAATGATTTTGGGATTGAGTATCCTTGAGGAGTTATGAACAATATGCTTGCTCTAGATCCATTCTGTGTATAGGAGCCATCAAAGAACAATTGCCATTCTCTAGAAGATAGGTGCATAATAGAGGAGTCTGGAAATTCCATTTGCATTGGTGTGTCATCAAACATGGGTGCATCTACTAGTTGATCAACAATAACTTGACCTTTTATAACTTTTCTTTCAACATATTCAATGTCAAATTCACTTAGAAGAATGACCCATTTAGCCAGTCTACCTGTGAGGGCAGCCTTGCTTAGTAGGTATTTTAGTGGATCAATTTTTGCTACTAGATGCATGGTATGAGATAACATATAGTGTCTCAATTTTTGTGATGCAAAGATCACAGTGAGACAAGCTTTCTCAATCATAGAATAGTTCTTTTCATACGCCACCAATGTTCTACTTATATAATAAATGGCTCTTTCCTTTTTGTCTTCATCATGTTGTGCTAGCAATGCCCCCAGTGATGTGGCTATTGCGGAGACATATAAGATCAATGGCTTCCCATGAATAGGAGGCATCAAGATAGACAGATTTGATAGATACTTCTTGATATGGTTAAAATTCTTTTCACACTCCTCATTCCATGCAAATGTCACACCTTTATGTAATGTTTTTGTAAAAGGTTGTGATATGTCCGCTAGTTGTGATATGAATCTTTTGATAGATTGAACTCTTCCTTGCAATGTCCTCATTTGATTGATATTCGTGGGAGGTTGCATCTCTATTATAGCCTTGACTTTAGCTAGATCAACTTCAATGCCCTTCTTTGAAACTATGTATCCTAAGAGCTTTCTAGAAGTGACACCAAAAGCACACTTCTTAGGATTTAGTCGGAGAGTAAACTTTTCCATTCTATCTAGGATCATGCTCAAGTCCTTTAGATGTTCAGTTCTGATCATAGATTTTGCTAAAGTATCATCAACATAATCTTCCTTAGTTTGATGCATCATGTCATGGAAAATAGATGTCATTGCTCTTTGATATGTAGCACCAACATTTTTAAGCCCAAATGGCATGACATTCCAACAGAAGGTGCCCCATGCTCATGTGAAAGCAGTTTTCTCTTGGTCCTCTGGAGCAATTTTTATTCGGTTATATCCAAAGAAACCATCCATTAAGGAATACATCTTGAAACCTGTAGTCATGTCCACTATCATATCAATGTTAGGCAGTGGAAAATCATCCTTAGGGCATGCTCTATTCACATCTCTAAAGTCTGTGCACACTCTGATTGAGCCATCTAGTTTAGAAATAGGTACAATATTAGAGATCCACTCTGCATAGTCAATAACTCAGATGAATTCGGCATTTAGGAGCTTTTCTAATTTAGCTTTTACCAAGAGTGCAACATGAGGATGCATCTTTCTTAATTTTTGCTTGACAGGTTTGACATTTGGAGCGATAGATAAATGATGCATTATGAGATTAGGATCCAATCCTGGCATATCTAAATATTTCCATGCAAAGTTGATCTTCTTCTCTGTTAGGAATGTTGTAAATTGTTTCTTTTCTTCTTCAGATAATGATTGTGCTTTGTGGTTCCTCTGTTGTACCCAAATTGATGGATTGGGTGGGCTCAATTAGAACTGGAGATCTATCCTATAAATGACTCAGAAGGACATTAAATATGTCATCCTTAGGCACCTCAAAGAGGTTTTCACCTTTGGATACATCTTTTATTTTTACTTTTGTAGGTTCTGAGACTACCACAAAGTGGTTTTCACCCTCATAACTCTTTTTCTTTTTCTTTTTATTCTTGTTTTTTTTTACTAAGATATTTGATGTCTGACTCGGTCATGTTGACGCTCGGTTCACTAATGGGAGTCCTCATAGGCTCAACTGCATTGAGGTAGCAAGCAAGGGCATAGTCATTGGGAAGGTATAAATACCCTGGCTCAGATTTGTGGAGGTGTGATCAATAAGTTTTGGATATTGGATAGTCAAAGTAGGGAAAGATTGGGAGATAGTGTTTACGGATATGGATCTATCATCATTGGTCCTAACCTGATGCTTGAGTTCAAAGGTGATATTACAACTTAAGACATTCAATTCATGAATAGGCTCAATGTCATCATGGGAGTTCAATTCAGCCATAGGTGGATCAGACTCGATAGGTTCATCATTTCACTCTAGACTCACATTGGGATTAGGTACATATTGGTGAATAATATCAACATGTTTCTCTATAATAAGCTCATCTTCATCTGGTTCTGGAATGGCTCCCCATTCATAGTCATTTGATTCAGCTTCTGATTCAAGATCTCTAGGAAATCTTAGAACATGAGTAAAGTTGGGGTGAATACCCCAAGAAGGGTTACCCTCATAGTCTGATTTGATTTCATACTCATGGGAATCTATCTCAGAATCACTACCACTTCCCTCTTCTTGATTGTTTTCAAGATTAGCTGGTTCTTGTGTTGCAACTATCTCTTGATTGATAGTAGGTTCTTGTGTTTCTACTACATTAATTATTTTGATTCGATCATCTTTATCATCAAGATGGTCTTTGATTTCCTTAGGCAATTTTTCATAGGAGATGAGTTCTGAGCTGTCTGAATCACTATTTGATGGTTCTATTTCTTCTTTCTTAAGAAGAGGTTCTCCTGGTGTGATCTGCTCTATGACATGGGAACAATTACCTTTGAGGTGATAGGATTTCTTCTTAAATCCTAAGCCAACTTTGTTTTTATTTTCTCTACCAATATGTGGGAGAGGTGCCTCAAGACCTTTTCCTCTAATTCCTAGAGGTTTTACACTATATACTATATCAGTAGAACATTGGTTGCATATGAGAAGAACTATTCAATGATTGAGAAAGCTTGTCTAGCTGTGATCTTCACATCAAAAAAACTAAGACACTACATGTTAGCTCATACCACACAATTGGTAGCTAAAATTGATCCCCTCAAGTACCTGCTAAGCAAAGCTGCCCTCACAGGTAGATTAGCTAAATGGGTTATGCTCTTAAGTGAATTTGACATTGAATATGTGGAATGAAAAGCTATCAAAGGGTAAGTCATTGCTGATCAATTAGTAGAAGCACCATTGTTTGATGACACACCACTACAAATGGAATTTCTAGATTCCTCTATCATGCATCTTTCTTCTAGAGGATGGCAATTATTCTTTGATGGATCCTATAGACAGAATGGATCCAGAGTAGGCATGTTGTTCATAACTCCTCAAGGATATGCAATCCCAAAAGCATTCAAATTAAAGTTTCCTTGCACAAACAATATTGTAGAATATGAAGCCCTTTTGAATGGTATGAAACTAGCAATTGAGTGGAGAGTGACAAAGCTACACATTCATGGAGAATCTCAACTTGTTATTCATCAAGTCAATGATGTGTACCAAACTAAAGATGAAAAGCTCATTCCTTACAAGAGAATGGTAGATGATCTTAAGAAATATTTCATATCTATCACATTTGAGCAAATTCCTAGAATGGAGAACAAGGCTGCCGATGCAATGGCAACACTATCTACTTTATTACAGCAGCCTGAACATGAGCTATGCTACGAGTTCTTGGTGGAAGCACTATCTTATCCTACATATGAATCCCCTGAAACCCGCATGATTTGCACCGTTGTAGGTCATGATTCATCTAGATACAAAAACCTATTTTCTTATCTCCAAGACCAAATCATTCCCAATACCTTCAACCGCCATGAAAAGAGATACCTTATCCGTAATGCCTCCCAATATGTCATCATTGGTAATGATCTATACAAACGAGGTCTAGATGGTATGTTACTTAGATGTTTAGAATGGGAAGAGTCTCAATGTGCATTAGAGGAAGTCCATGAGGGTATTTGTGGGTCACACTCAAATGGTTTAACACTAGCTCAAAAATTTATTAGGGCAAGGTACTATTGGCCTGAAATGGAGAAAGATTCAATCAAGTTTGCTAAAAGTTGTCAAAAGTGCCAACTGCATGGTAACTTGATTCATGCTCCAGGGAGAGATCTAATTCCCTTCACAACATAATGGCCTTCTCAACAATGGGCTTTTGATCTTATAGGTGCTATCTATCCACACTCTTCTAATGGACATACCCATATAATCACTGTTATAGATTATTTTACAAAATGGGTAGAAGCAGTCCCTTTGACATAGGCAACTGGAAAGCAAATATCTATGTTCATATTGAACTATATCATATGCATATATGGGATACCTCATTCCATAATCACAGATAACAGTGGCCAATTCAAGAACAAAGACCTAGATGATTTATGTGCCAAATTCAAGATCACACAACATTGGTCTTCTATCTACTATCCTCAAGGGAATGGACAAGCAGAAGCTTCTAACAAGAATCTATTGAAAATCTTACACCGAATAGTTAATAAAATAGGAAGAGACTGGCATCTCATGATCAATCTAGATCTCTGGGCCTATAGAAAAAGTATTAAAACACCTACTGGGGCTACACCTTTTTCTTTAGTTTATGGGTCTGAAGCGGTACTGCCTATTGAGGTTGAAATCCCATCACTCAGAATTAGAATGCATGGTCTAGTAACTGATGATGACTACAGAGTGTCTAGGTTGCAAGAACTTGAACTACTAGATGAGCGCAGACAAGCAGCGTATGATCATCTCAGAGTATATCAGAAGAGAATGTCTAGAGGTTACAACAAGAAAGTCAGACACAGAGAATTTCAGGTTGGTGATCTAGTCTTGAGAGAAAATCTTAAAAATCAATCCCATCGAGAACACAAGGGGAAGTTTGAATCCAATTGGCTGGGTCCCTTTGTAATTACTGCTACTTTTGGCTCTGGTGCCTATCAAGTCTCAATGACTAAAGGAGAACAGCTCCGAGAACCAATCAACGTTCTCCATCCGAAGAAATTCTACACCTAAGGCATTTAGTCTATGGTAAAATGTCCTGAAAAAAATTATTATAAAAATCAGAAAAAGTCCTGAAAAAATGAACATCTTGGTGAAAACCTAGCAATACGCACCTTGATGATTCACAAAAAAATAAAAAAATATCAAAAGTACAAAAAAAAATTTTAAAAAATGAAAAAAAAAATGAGAAAAAGAAAAAGTGCCTTGGTGAAAACCTGGAAATAGGTGCCTTGGTAGCAAAAATAAAATCTCTGCCAAGATGGTGAAAACCCGGCAAATGGGCACCACTTGTTTCAAAATGCTCCATCTATCAGTGCAATCTTGGTCTTTCCCAACTTTCAATTTTGCTTTAGTTTGTACATATCTCCTAGTTTGTTTCTGCATTTCCAATTTTCAATAAGTCGGTTTGTACACCACTCAGCTCAAGCATCTGTATCCTATCAATGCTTAACACTTGGGGGAAATCAATGTTATATCCTATGGCCTCCAATGTGTCTTAGACGTATCATATCTAGTCAGAGTCCTTTGAAGCTTCATGTGAGTCAGTCAGTAAGTCTTGTCTCTAGAAAGGATTTTGCATCAATAACACAATCAAACATCAAAACTCAACTGAAAACAATCTATTTTTTTTACATGCTTTTATCTCCTTGTATGCTTACTAATTCAAATTGAGATTTTTTCATATTGTGTCCCTTCGAGCTCTTCGATGATGTCCTTTACAGGATTTAGAGAGTGATGACTGGGGGCATAATCTTTTCTTTGTTTTTTGCTTGTATGTGAAAATCTAACAACTTTGGAAATTTTGGATTGAAATGGTGTCCGACTATAAGAGCCTCTATCTCAAATTGGATGGCCATGCGTACCTCGACCATTGATACCTAAAAAATTTGAGGAAGTTTGATCTAACTACTATCTTTTTTGAGTGAGTTCTTTCTCCTATTGTGAAATGCGATCTTGCCTAAGGATGTGAACGATAAAGGGTCACTACAGATAATTCACAATGGATTTAGAAAGATCTCTTGACTGTTTGATGTGTTTGTAACTGCAAGGTGTATTCAGTCATCATGACATTTATGTTTTGATGCTTATACAAATTGCTATATCAAAATGGACATGATATTCAGGTCATCCTAGCGCTTGTGCCTTGGTGCTTATATCTAATCCGACATTCTGAAAACAAAATCAATATTCATATATCCATGGTTGTTGACCAGTGGGTGTTGTATTGATTCTTGCGCATACAAATCGATATTCATATGTCTATGGTTTCGTAACTAGTGGGCATTGTATTGATTTATCTGATTACCTAAAAGTTCAATGATGATAACAAATCGACACATGATCAGTGACTAGGTCTTAGGTCTTAGGTTGAATTTCATACTGCATGTCTCTTTGCATTTTTGCATGTTTGCATGATCTCACAATGGTTAAATGAAATTCAATGCTTAAACAATTCTCCACTTGTCTCTTCAAATCTAACAAGAGCTGAATCTCACATGAAGGTTCCTCCAACGAAACAGCAAGTAGAATCCTTTTTCGGGATCAAAATTAAAATCTGAGATCGTTTATTATGTCAAAATCATGATTTAAAATTTTGGGCCTAGGATGGTGTACTGCTTGCATATTCGACCTTCGATCATCACAAAAATCCAGTATTCAACTTAACTGATTATCTTATATCAAACTATCAAAATTTCAACCATGGTCAACTCATGGTCAAACCTAGTCAAAATTGGTCGTTTGGACCTCTAAATGATGCAGAATGCATTCCTGGATGTGTTTAACCACTTCTCAAATCAATTACAATGCTTCTAAACTATCAACGCTGACTTTTCTTGTCAGATTTCAATTTTAATCCCGAAGGGGGCATGGTATTACACATCATTCAAAGTCTGTAATCTAATTTGAAATCATATCTTTGCTGAAATCATATCTTTCCTTGGTAATCAAGACAACAACCACGTCTAGTTACTGATTCTTTAAAAAAAAAACCTCATCACTTGGGGCAAATCAATCATCAGTCGGGGCATATCAGATTCATCGAGATCCATATCAATCTGGTATTCTCTTAATCTTGTAAATTGTATCAGTTTTTGCAACTATCGGTTCAATTGTGTTATTTCCTTGGTTCTTCGGTAACTGAAGGGTTCAGATGTGATACCTATGTGATTCTTCTAAGGACAATCAAGTCTGGAATCGGTCACTCACTTCTTCACAATCATAAGGTTCGAAATCAGGTGTTTTGACACTTTTTTTTCATAATCATCAGTTCATTTGCTGTTATAGTTAACATTATCTTTGGTCATTCAAGACCTATTATCTTCATATCAATTTCAAACATCAATTTCAATATCATACACAGACTATCTTTGAACCACTGCGCTTCACACAGTAATTCAAAGAGGGGCAAAATGTAATACCCCAAAAATGGGCTATAGGTTCATTAAATTCCTATATCAACATATCGAATGAAATCGACATCAAAGTCCTAACCTAAGGCACATCAGCACATCATCGAATCCTAATTGATTATCTTAAATTCTGCATCGAGCAATATTCCTAGTAATATTCCTAATCATCATAATTATCTTTAATTTAATGATTATTTGGCGATAAATCACATTTATCCTAAAGTTGATTAATTGAATATGATGAATATTTAATTAATTGATTTAATTCTGCCACTTAATTATTTAATTGAATTTAATTGTATTTATTCCTAAGTATTATCATTTAAATTTGACAATAAATCAAAATTCCTATCATTAATTGATTAAATTTTTATTTAATTAATTAAAGCAGGTTGTCATATTTAATGATATTATTTTTGAATAAAAGTTTGATTAAATGATTGATTAACCCATAAATCAATTCTTTTATTTCAAAAATCAGTTAAGTTGAGAATAAATCACTTTATTTATTTATTAATTCATAATTATCCATGTGCATAATCAAATAGCAGTTAAACTCCAAATCAGAAAATCAATGCAAGTTATTGACTTTTTGGAACTCAACATCATTTTTGAATTTTAAAATTGATCTAAACTTCTAATTTGAGTTAAAAAGGTGTTTTTGCATGATTTGCATGTTTTTGTGAATTAAATTATCTTTATTTTAAAATAACTCAAAAATCAAGTTGAGTTTATTTGAGTGATTTATGGCTTTTTCCATGCACCTCCAAAGCCTTGGATTTCTATAAAAACAAGGCTCAGCTCTTCATAATTCATCTCTCAAATCCACAGAATCTCATAATTTGTGAACTTATGCTAGTGAATTGCTATCTGGAGAATCAGAGCTTCTTTGCGAATCAACCACATTTTGTGAGATCACTTTTATTTTCATATTATTGTTAGATCATTTTAGCATATCAATTTCCATATTAGCATAGATTCATATCAAGTTTTCATCATATCATTTTTCATATTATTGCATCTAAAATAAAATAAAAAATAGATTAATTGCATTCATATTTTATATCAGTTTTGCATTCAAATCCTTCATTTAGGTGTCGTCAAGGTCACTGATCTCGATAACAATCTGAGAACATCAATCTCACACCTATTAGAAGTAGTAAATTGCCTAGTTAGTTTAGCTTTCAATTCATTGCATGATTTCAATTTCAAATAACCTCTAATGTTTTATTGAAGTGTTGTGTCTACAGATCAGGTACAATTTTCACACACACAATAGCATACATTTGAACAAATATTTTTTTTTTTAAATGACATGTTTTCATCATAATTTTGATGAAAACAAACTGATGAAACACTAAAAATTCTAACAAATTCATTGTATATTTGATGATATTTTCTCCATAATGGCATGCTCCACATCATCACAAGTTCAACGAACCACCAAAATGTTTGCCAATTCTTTTTTAAAAAACTACTAGTTTTGCCAAAATTTCCATGAAACCCATCCAACAAACAAAAAAAAATGTCCAATGAAATTTTGTCAAAATTGTGATGAAGTTTTTGTCCATTTTCTAATGAAAACTAGTGCCAACGACTGTGTTGTTGTCTGATGATAATTCATCACATTTTTGAAGAAATCTTTGCGACAAAATTTATGAAGGTGTTTCAATGCAACTCCAACAAAAGTTTGTTAATATTTTGACAAACTTTCATCAGAAAATGGTGCCAAATATAGTTGTGACATTCTAATAGAATGATCAATGTGAGAAATCTTTTCAACAATTGAAAGATTACCTACTCAACCCACTAGTTTTGGTGTTTCCTATTCCAAGAAAGTCATTCGTTCTGTATATATTTGCCACAGTGACAACATTAGGAGCTCTTCTAGCACAACATGATGAGAAAGGAAGAGAAAGATCTATCTACTATATTAGTAGGACACTTGTGGGTTATGAACTAAAATATATGGTCATTGAGCATGCATGGCTTGCAGTAGTCTTTGTAGCATGAAAACTAAAAATATATATGCTCAACCAAAAAATAATGCTCGTAGCAAGAATTGATCCACTAAAACATCTCTTGAGAAAAGTAGAACTTATAGGGTGACTAGTCAAATGGGTGATGATCCTAAGTGAATTTGACATTGAGTACATGGATAGAAAAGAAATCAAAGGTCATGTAATAACATATCAACTAGTCAAAATCCTCGATACAAGATGATCACACTTTGTTATTATATTTTCTAGATGATTATATCTTTTCTATCACATTTTCCAATGAATGGAAAACATATTTTGATGGATCACATACTAGGAATGGATCAAGGGAAAGTATTCTATTTTTCACCCCGCAAGGTGATGTGATAAAAAAGTCATACAAAATATCTTTTGAGTGTACCAATAATATAGCTTAATATGAGGCTTTGGTCACTGGGCTAAAACTTGCAATACAATAAAAAAAAATTACATTTACAAGTGTATGGAGATTGTCATCTGGCAAGTTAATGGTGACTATAACACTAAAGATGACAAATTGATACCTTATAAACAATTGGTGAACTTTCTAAAAAATTAAATTGTTACAATCAAATCCTACTAGATTCTAAGGTTGCACAATAAGTAGGTAGATGCTATGGATTCTATTATTTCTATGATCAACATGCCATAGAATGAAGAAAGATGTGAGTTTCTAGCGGAGTAGTTGTCGATTCCTTCTTTTTACATTCCATAATCTAAGCTCATGTGTGAAATTATTGGTCTTGTTTCCCATTGGTAGAAAGATATCTATAATTACCTAAATGCTCAGATCCTACCCCTAAACCTATCCAAAAACCAATGCTAGTCCCTTATATGCCAAGCCTCTAGATAAATCATCATCAGTGATACACTTTACAAAAGATACTTTGAACAAACCCTCCTTATATGCCTTAATTTTAAAGAGGCATGAACTAATTTACACAAGGTACATGATGGTATATGTGGAGGCTATTTCAATGGTTTAAGTCTAGCAAAGGAACTCGTAATCCTTGAGCTTAATACCATTGGCTGACTATGGAAAAAGATGCACATGGCTTTGCTAAAAACTGTTACAAATTCCAGATGCATGAATACATGATCCATACCCCAACAAGATATTCAACCAATTGTCTCACCATGGAACTTTTCTCGGTGGGGATTTAACCTCATAGGGAAGGTTTTCCCAACTTCTACTAAAGACCACAAGTACATAATAGCTACTAATGAGTACTTTACCAAATGGGTTGAGGCCATTCCTATGACTTATATCACTAAAAAGAAAATTGCAAAATTTAATCTAAATTATATCATATGCTTCTATGGAATTCCTTTGGATATTGTACTAAAAATAGCATCCCTTTCAAAAATAAGGATATTGATGAGCTTTGTGACAAGTTCAATATTCAGCACATGTATTCCACCATATCTTATCCACAAGGAAATGGCCAAGCTAAGGCACCTAATAAGACAATAATGAAAACACTCAAGAAAATTGTCAATGACATTGGACGAGATTGGCATATGCAATTGAATCCAACTCTATGGGAATATAGAACCAACATTTACACTCCCACTAGTGCAGCTCCTTACTCTTTAGTCTATGGCATTCGATCCATTTATCTAGTTGAAGTAGAGATTCCATCACTAAGAGTATCAATGTGCCACATAATTGATGATGAAATGTATAGAATATCCAAACTCTATGAGCTAGAAATGCTAGATGAGAAGAGACAAGTTGCCTTAGTCCACTTGAAAGCTTACCAAAATTGTCTCTGTAGAAGCTATAACAAGAAATTATGAGGTCACCATTTTGAAGTTGAAGATTTGTACCTAAAGATGAACCCCAAGAATCAACAATAAAGAGAAAAATAGAAAAGTTTGAACCAAACTAGATAGGACCCTACATAGTCACTGCAACATTTGGATTCAAGGTTTATCAACTTGCAACACGAGGGAGAGTCACTTTCTAATCCAGTAAAAAAAATGCACCTATGCAATTACTACACATGATCCTGAAAAAAGAACAAAAAAAAGAAAATTTCTTTGAAAAAAATAGCAAATAAATAAATAAATAAGTCAAAAAAGAAAAAAATGAAAAAGCAAAAAATAGTTAACTTGATAAAAACCTAGAAAATAGGCATCTTGGTAACACACAAAAAAGGAAATAAAGAGAAAAAAAATGTGTTCAATAGTGAAAACCTAGAAAATGAATGCTTTGGGCAAGTACCATGGTGAAAACCTAGCAAATAGGTATCATGCATAGTAAGTTATTGCTCTATTATCTATCTTGACTCTATTTGATGTATACCAACGCTTCCTGACATATCTTTGGCTATATTTCAACCCTAGTGCCCCTTTATGGCTATAATTGGTTGATGTTTCATGTCATTTTCCTGAGTTGTACATAATTTGGATTTGAATTGGGGGCAATTCCTAGAACATGGTTGAACGATGGATTTTTTTTCTTTATTGGATTGGAGATAGCAACTTGTAAATATTAATGACCTGAAAATTTTTAAAAATAAACATAATGACCTAATTTTTTTAAAAAAAAATTACATAATGACCTGATTTTTTTTTAAATGTATAATGTCTTGATAAAACTAAAAAATATTGCATAATGTTCTCAAAAATTCAAAACAATTATATAAAGACCTGAAAAAATTCTTAAAAAATCAAATAGGAAAATCCTTAAAAAATAAAATACAATCCCTAGAAAAACCCTTAAAAAAGAAAATAACATCATCATGAAAAATGCCAAAAAATTAAATATGATCCTAAAAAAATCCCTAAAAATTATATAAACGTCATGAAAAAAATGCCTAAAAATCATAAAAGTCTAGAAAAAATCCTATAAATTGTGAAATGTCCTGAAGAAAGTGTGAAAAAGCTAGTGCAAGTGCCTCATTAATTTCTTTGTGCAATATTTTGAGGTTGAGTGCACTGCATCTTGCCAATTGTTAGCATGGTGCATGTTTTGATCATGATCTACCCTTCTTTATGCTAGATCTTCCGCTAACATGCCACATGTCATTTAGGTGCCAAGCGGTCTCATCATTTGATAGTGGGTCCAAACTTCATTTCAATAGGACATGCAACCTCTTCACAGGTGATCAGAAAGGTTATGGTTCTCTCCAAAGGTAGTTTCCATGCGCTCATGCCATGCATCCTCCTTCCAAATAGCATTGATCCTTCAAATGGTGGGCCTAGTTCTTTTCAAAGTTGGGCATATGGCAATTTCATGGGTTTTTCAAGAAGCCAAGTCTCAATCAGCTGCAACTTTCAATGTTGTTGTATCAGAGGTCTCCTTTGTCATAGCCATATTTTACCATCTGCCTAGCCATGTATTTTCATTATTCCTCCAGTATGAGCACAAATCTCAATGAAACAATCACCATGGTTTTTGAAGTGGCAATTAGTGTAATTATGGGAACCCGATTCTTTTTCTGAAAAGGATGGCTTCCTGTCATATTTTTACAGCCAGTGAAGCGACTTAACCTAAAAAGATAGGCAAGAATAGAAACATGAAGCAATCTCTCTAATCCTCTTTTAGGGTTCCAAAGCCCTACCTTGGCTATAAATGTAGGGCATTGTAATGTAAAAGGAAGAGAATTTTTATGACTTTAGCTCCTATGCAAAAGGCTATCTTCAAGAAATCCTTAAGACTGTAATGAGCATTTTGAATCAATGAAATATAACAATCGTTCTTTTATCCCTTTGTCTTTTAGGGATCAGTTTGTCTCATGAATGTTTTCGATGCATTTCTTGACTTCAGTAGTTGCATTTTTATCTCTACTATGCAGATTATTCTCCAAGATTCTATGTGCGTGGTTATATTGTGTTTCCATCTTTATGTCTTATGCTTAAATAGTTTTTTGTATATTTGTTATTGTTCCTTTGTTTGATATGAATGGTTTCCTTGCTATCTCTTCTTGAGGGTTAGCATGTACATTTTAAAGTGTTCCAAAAGATTTGGTGGATCACCTTACTATGAATAGCTTCCTTCCCTTTTCCCCTTAGCACAAAATGAAGAGTTCATTTCCAAAATCTAAGAGGTTTCCTAGTGAAGAAGCACAAGGTCTCACACTCACTAAGGCTTCCCATAAGACAGTGACACTCAAGAGCAATCCTTGGCATCAACAATTCCTTTTTCTAGCACACCTAGTGGGATGAGAGCTCACACCAGCTGAAGAAGAGGTACCTTCCTTAATATTTTTGGCTTTCAAGAGCCAAATCCTAAGCACCTGGTGATTAGACAACCCTCTTTGGGGATAGCATCTGATGATATTGGTAGGTTTTCCCCGTAGAAATCACTCCCTTCCCCCTATATATTGATATGGAGAAGTATTATGTCCAATAATATTTCCCCCCTCCATTTCATGAAAGTCCACGTATTCCACCTTCCTACCAACAATACCCAACCAGAAGTGCTAATAATTTTTCTCCATATACCATTATTGCACCCAATTATGAGAAAAACCTATCTACACATTCATACACCTACCAACTATAGGAGTTTCCTATTGACTCCTATCAACATGCTTACGCTCCCACCCACAACCAGAACTGGGAAACCAAGAAATTATCAACTATTAGGAGATATTAATGAATCTTCAGACAAAGTTGAGATCCATCAAGGAGGAGTAGGAGTATCAACACTAGTGAGAGGAGCTTAATTATCAAGCTTACATCTTACAACAGAAAGCTGATGTCCTAAGGTTGCAACAAGAGTAGTTCCTTGCAATGCAAACAACTACCCATGAAGAAAGGATAGATCGACTAGATTCAAGGGAAGCGAAAAAAGGGAAGAGGAAGAAGGAACTAAGCAACCAATTTTAAAGTGTTCCAAAAGCTTTGCAATGGTTGTCTTGGATGGAGGAAACACAAGGTCATGAGATTTAAAGAATAGTCACCATGGGCTCCTTTCTATTATGAGGATGTCACACGAGAAAATGAATAAGGTTGTTCTCTATCTAACCTCTTTGTAGGCATGCAAAAAGGAAGGCGATGGAAACGAGGAATACACAATCTCTCTATTTAAGGAGATTCCCCCTTTTCATCGACAATGGGGAGGTTGAGCAACACAATGTCTCGACACAAAAGATAATTCCAAATTGTCAATTTTGAGTTTCTAAGACATCACTAAATTTGATGACCTTGAAGAAGGTCCAATGCCAAGGAAAGATTTTTGGATGAATTCAATGCTATTTGCGCATCTATCAACCTCGAGCTAGAGAATTCTAGGTCTATAGACCACAAGTTTGCTATAACGGGAGGGCTTCTCCAATGCATAAAAGAAGCCATCAAACTCTATTTTTTATTGTTATCTAAAGGAGACAACCAGACCAATCAAGGGATGTCCCATTAAGAATATGGATGAGGTATTTCACTATGAGTCACCACTGGTCATGCTCACCTCCAAGCATGGATAAGAGCTCAATGATGAAAAGGAGCATCTTACCCATTCGTAGCAGGAAGAGAAAGTTTTGACATGGGTAAGTTTATTTATTTATAGTTGTGATGCCCAAAAAGTAGAGAAAAATACAACTATAATTTTTTTTTAGTTGTGATGCACACACACAAACACAACTATGTTAGCTAGACTCTAAAATAACTAACACAAGTTTCTATGTTCACGCAAATGGTGTAGAGGGAAAATGGTTTACTGAATTTGTTTAAGTGTCCAAAAATACCACAAAGGTCCAACTAGAAGAAGGTTGACCATGTTTGACCAATTTGACTAAAAGTCAAACTATGCAAATTGGCTTCCAAACTATCCTACAGAGATCCCTAATCTACATGCTTCAACTGGCATGCAAAATGAGGTAGTTGACTAAAGTCAACTAAAGTTGACCAAAAAATTTAACCATGCACCGATAAACATGCAACTAGGTTAAAAAGGTTTAATACTTAATAGGATATGTTTGTGCATGCAAACCTAAGGTGATTGACCTAGGTTTGACTAAGGGTTGACCAAAAGTCAATTGTGCACAATAAAGACCAATGATACCTAAGGTTTAAAATTTCAAAAGGAATGATAAGATGGTTCAAAAACTCATATTGATAAATACGTTCATTATAGTTTAATAAAAAGTTAAATCGAAAGTAATCATTATTAACTTTAATAACTTAAAGTTTAAATTAACCCATTTACAACATTATAACAATAATAAGATATTAATCTATAGCTAAAGTACATAATTCAAACTAAAATAATAATTTAAATTAGATTATACAATTTTAATTATACATTTCAATTGATAAATTAATACCCATTAAATCTCATAAGATAATTGTTTGAGGAGATAATTGTTTGAGGAAAACAAAAAATCCTCCAATAGTATAACACAAAAGAAAAAAATCCTTATTTAAAATATTTTTTCTAAAAACAAGATAAGTAATCTTAATCCAATTTAAACTTAATTAAAATTAATATTAAATCTATTTATTTTTTATTTTATTTTTTATCGGTAAAAGGCCAACACCATGATTAATTGTATTAATTATTGAGATAAGATACATAAGTCTCCATTCAGTGCAGGCACTGGTAGGAAAGAATGGAGAAGAAAACCTCTAGTCTTACTCGGGACACATGTCTAGCATTTTAAAGTACATTTAGATTTCTAATTTTAAAACCCCTAAAAAAATTTAATAATAAAATAACATTCTCTTCATATAAAACTCCTCGTGCTATAAATATATTAAACAAATTTATTTTAATAAAATATCAAAACGTAAATTAATATATTATTTCTTTTGTGTTAAAATAATATAACATTGAGTTTCTTTATTTTAACATCCCTGCTCGTGGGTCGAATCAAGGGTTTGGGGCACGCATGTTGGAGGAGGCGTTGGAAAATGGGGAAACAATGATGAGGGAGGGGTGGCTCGGCATGGGCGTTGCTCCCCGCCCACCACTATGAAAGTAGTGGTGGCGCGTGGTGCCGGTGCCACCCGACCAATGCCGCCGGCCACCATAAGATAGGGAGAAGGGGAGGTACAGGGGTGGCTTCAATCACACCCCAAACCCTCGCCCAAACATATAATTTCAAATCCTTTTTTTCATGTGTACTATGCATAACAAAAAAAAAATCCGCTGATAATCTTTTTGGACAGATCGGTAAAAATAATTTATTATATGTATATATCTATATATTAGAACAAAGGTATTATAAATGACTGGTGAAATAAATATTTCCTACACCCCAAAATAGGG